>JAGPOW010003395.1:35227137-35276863 GCA_030014935.1 Caiman crocodilus
CTCCCCAAAGCAATCAGAGGCCCTGGGAAGATCGCGTGCAAAAGGAGTGAGGAGCGAGCGCTCGGCGTTATGCACTGTCGCTCTTCTACTCGACTCCTTCTTAAGACACGCGGGCCTGAGTCAATTTTAAACTCTTCTGTGACAATTTTCTTTTAGATCTGCCTTTTAATGCACCTTTTCTAAGCTTTTAATTTAAGCTTAAGCCATTCTTTTATGCATGTGCACCCTCTTTCATTCTCTCCTGCTCTTCTCAGAACTATAACGAGCTTTCTCTTTTCACAACTGCCTTACAGGCTTTCTGGACTATGTTCTTTTAAGTAGTCTCTCTGTTTTACTTATTTCAAAGTTTCTTTTGTTTTTTCTTGCTTCAGCTATCCAAACTGGTAAGTTTCTAACCAGTAAGTTATTCACCCTTCAGGGCCTCTGTGACTCAATATTAGATCAGTCAAAAAGCAGATCTAAATCTGAAGCGTAATCACACCAAGCCAATCAAACAATAAACTACAGTGTAGTCCTCTTCTGTATATATATTTTTTGTTGTAGCAAAAATTGGAATGTAAATGGAGCATCATCTAGATATCAAGGATGCCTAATTTCATATATATTCTTTTTTATTCATTTTGTTGTTCCCTGTTTCTTTAATGACTACCTCAAAAGGAGAGAAGGATATATCAGTGTGCTCAGTTTCTTAACTCCAAAAATACAAAATATCTTAGAACTATTTTTAAGTGCGGTATCTCTTATGTGAATGAACTCTTGATGGAAAACCCTGTTAGCCTACAATCTAAATAATAGGTTAAATTATTTCTGGAAAATGGAACTTCTAGTTTTGCATATGTGAAATCAGTGTGTTTAGGTGTTTTCCAAAAATATAAAAAATGGTTTTCAAAATGTGAAATTGTTGTCCTGTGGGGTCAGGCCAACTCTCAGGATCTCAATATTGCACTGTTAGACAGGAGGGTGTGACACAATTGCACATATATAAACACAATCAATTAGGTGCACACACACACACACTACCAAGTCAGGCACATACACATCCAAACCAGCCTAGGCACATGCATACCTATCACCAATTCAAGCACATACACACTACACACACCAAAAATTAGACAACCTTCAGTTGTCTTACCTACATACTCCATACACGGATCACTAATTCATATATCACGCACACAATGACATTATTTTTTATATCTGCGTATCTATCTCACCAGTTCACACACATATCACTCGTGACCTACACATACACACAGGTGAGTTCCTAACTGGGATGGTACAGTATGTATGTGTGTGTTTGAGGTACTTGGGATACCTGGGGGAAGGTTAAGGTGAGAGAGAAAGTGTAAGGAGTGAAAGTTGCTGGAACTGGGATTAGAACTGGTAGACTAGAGAGAAGCTGGGCTGAAGAACTGAGGCTGGGGTTACTTAAGGTCAAGTGGCCCCCGGGTTACTTGAGGTCACTGGTGCAACGGGACAAAGCCTGGTGGCAAGGAGGAGACAGCCAGGAAAGAGAGAGAGGCAGAAAGCTGTGAGCTTGGGGCTGGAAAGTGAGGCTGAAAGCTGGGAGCTTGGGGGACTGATAAGTGGTGGCAAGGAGGAAACAGTCAGGAAACAGACAAAAACCCAACGCGGGGTTTCAAAATTACAGGTTTATTAAACAGACACACCGCACAGCCCCATGAAGTTATTGGTACGTATACACACACATACATACACTCACACTCACTCTCTCTTTCTCACTAGCGGCAGGAGAAAGAGACTCAGTGGAAGGGCTGGAGTCTAGGTAGGGAGAAGAAACAGAATCCAAGTCCTTGGTTGAAGAGAGGGTGGGGATGATAGCTACCTGTCCAGGCTAGAAAGGGGTCTTTGTCCAGTAGGCATTGTCCAGAGGGGGTTGCCAGCAGAGCCTGTGGGTGGATACGAGGTGTGGCATGGTGCTGGTCCAGATGGAGAGCGTGTCTCAAGGAGTTAGTCTTCACTCCCACTTTTATGGGGCAGATTACCTCTGGTCTCCTATGGGGGGGCCTGTCCAGGCAAGGTCAGTCCTATTCCAGAGGGCTCCAGGGATTCTTACTGAGCAAGTGCAGCCTTAGCACAGTGGTGGGTTGCCTCATCTTTTGTTTCTTGAATGCTGAGGGTGGTTCCAAGGGCTGGGTCATTGGTCCAGGTATTGGTGTTGCTTCAGAAGGATCTGTTTTTAGACCTACTACCATTGTGCCTCAAGCACCCTCATGCATCCCGATTCATTTTGGAACCAAGTTACATAGGACGGGTAGGTATGAGTCATAGGTTACACAACAGGGCATGGGGACAAGATGGAGGCTTGACAAACAAAATGGAAACTTAGCATAAGTCATGTCAACTTACATATATGTAGGCCTAAATCATATAGTACCAGTAAAACAGTAACATAGAACAGTAAAAATCAATATAAACATGATAATCATACAATATAAAGAAGGAGAAAAAACAAAACAAATACAACTTTCTACCAAAATAACATGCTGAAGCTTATCCTATGTCTTAGCTCATTTATACTTATCTATAGGGAACAGAGAGGGAGAGAAAAAGTCAGAAATGGTTGGGGAATTGGAGAGAATGCATTTTAAAAGAAAAAGAAAAACTGGGGGTTTTGCTACAAAATTAACAAAACTAGGATTCCCTCCCCCTCGGCCCTTCCCCCGTAACACTTTTTGTTTTGGTAAGCTGGCATTTTCTTACAAAAAATATTGTGCGTTTACATATGTGTGTATATATAAAACAATTCAATGAGCTCTAGTGCTCCTACTTCTAAAAATCAGGCCAATTATTTAGCTATCAACATTTTTGAAAACGGGACTTTTCTTTTAGGCACCCATTTGATCATTTTGTTCTTTTTCTCTTAGTGCTTAAAGCCCAACTCAGTGCCTGCATGAAGGATGAGCTCAAACTTTGATGAATCATCACCCAAAAGCATGAATGCAGTGATACTCTGCAAACTTCTAAGTTGTGTAAGAGTAGGATAGTGTAGAATGAGTCCTTAGTAAGGATTAAAAGGCTTTTACTAGATATTGAGACTTAGATGACTTCTAAATTCATGAAGTACCTGTGTTTTAAAGTTATAAAGCCAAGATTTTGAATCACCTATTTATTTTCCTGACTGGAAAAGTTAGGCTTATTAAGGGACTTTTTACCCATTTGGAGCCTGGCAACCAGAAAACTTGTTAAAAAGGGAGTAGCATTGTCAAAAGCCTGTGCTTTTCTCTGTCCAACTACTTCTACATGAATGGAAGGACTTATAGGGCTTTAATTACCAGGTTCAAGTTAATTTTAAAGATAGTGATAAAAAAACTCTGAAGCCTTTAAAGAGATTATATCAGAGTCCAGATAGGACTCCTAAAAGCTAATAAAGTATAGCAATTAAAAAAGGGAACTGTAGGGAACAACCAACAAGTCTACAAGTAGAGAAAGTGTACATCAGCAGCAGTAGAGATAGTAGTATCTTAATTGGTATTAGGGTAGTAGGTTACCTTTAAGGCACATTCTAAAAGCATTTAAAATGGGAGTGTCCATACGTGACAAAGATCCTATTAAAGGTGCTAATGTTGGGAGCCAGAAGTAGAATAAGACCCGAGACTGCAAAAGTTCAGTGTGGTTTTGTTGCAGGTCACAGTACAAGACATGTTATCTTCATGGTATGAATGCTGTTGGAGAGGGCAATAGAAATGAAGAAAGACCTTTTCTCGTGTTTTATTGATTATACCAAAGCTTTTGATAAGAGTGAAGCACGAGGAGTTAATGAAAATGCTGGAAGAACTGGATATTGATGGTAAAGACTTGAGAATTTCAAGAAACGTCTATTGGGATCAAACTGCAGCAGTGAAGACAGAAAATGAAGTAAATGATTTCATCCAAATTAAGACATGTGTGAGGCAAGGCTGTGCTTTTTCTCCTGATTTGTTCAACTTGTACAGTTAGAAAATACTGAGGGAGATTGAGGATTTACGAGTGCCGAATCCACCCACAGGCTCTGCCGGTGGCTCATTGGCGGACAGAAATTGAACAAGCAGGGGGGCTGGACCCAATGATCTGCAAGGATCTTTCCAGCTCCTAACGGCTATGAAACTATGAAACTTGTGTTATAATGTTGACACAGATTCAGAAGAGAAGCTGCAAGGAATTTTAGGTGGGTTTTAAAAGAAGAAGGGACTAACTATCAACTCTAGAAAAATAGAATGCATGGTGATTACAAAGATCATTCCTGTTTGCAACATCAGAGTGGAAAAGGAACAGATAAGGCAGGTTAATTCATTTAATGACTTGGTAACCTGGATAATAGAGCTGTGTGAAATTTCAACAAGTGTTTAGTTTCAAAGCTGTCTCAATGCATTCTGAGCTTGAAACAGAGACATTGAAATGAAACAACAGGCTTTGAAACCGCTCCGAAACTAAATGAGTTTTGAAACGGTTTGAGTTTGAAAGCAGCCTGGTGGCGGGAGGTGGGGGAGAGCCAGGGCTGTACTCTGAGCAGCTCCACCAGCTTCACAGAGCAAAACCTTCCCTCCCAGTGCTGCTGGACGCCGGGGCACAGATCCTTGGGCCTGTATCCCTGGGAGGAGTCTAGCACAATGCTACAGCTCTCCTGGGGGTGTGGGCCCCCAGAGCTGTGCATGGGATGACAGGATGCTGCTGCTGCCGGCAAGTGACAAAAGTTTGGCTTTTTGCAGTTTAAGATTCAGTTTCTCAGAAACCCCTGCGCCTATCACCTTGAAACTTGGCAGAAGTCATGCCCTGGGAAGGGGCTACCATCCCTGCAATTTCCATGTGAATCAGGGAAGAAAGGACAAAAGTATAGGTATTTTCATGATTCCTCATTATAGCCTATGGGTGAAGTGTCAAAACTCATCAAAACAGTGAAACAGTTTCAACAAAACGAAGTGGAACAGTGCTTCAGAACAAAGCAGTGAAACAAAACACTGTGCCTTTGACATAGCGAAACAGAAGTCGAAATGAAATGGTGCTGTTTCTCACAGCCCCGCTGGACAACATCAAATGGTAAATTTGGTCATGAAATAAAATGGAGAATAGGGATGGGGAAATGAAGTTAAGAGTTTTGGATTGCTATGTTATACCAGTCCTCATATACGCACTAGAATACTGGACAATATCGCCAAGTATGGAAAAGAGAATCGAAGCAACTGAGATGTGTTTTTTAGGTGCATATTGAAGGTATGTTGGATAAGCCACACTTCAAATGAAGATTTTTTTTAAAAGCAGGCTGCAGCAGGAAGCTGCTGATATCAGAAAGAGACAAAGTTTCTTGGACATGTTATGAAGAAAGAGGAAATTGAAAGTCTGATTGTAACTGGAAATACTGAAGAAAGACAAGATCATGGAAGACAGAGGTTGACTTATGTCCAGAATCTATCTAAATGAATTAATGTGAAGGACCACAGTCACCAACATCCTATTTGGATATGGTACCTAGAGAGGGAGAGAGTGAGAGAGTCCACACATTAAAGGGGTGTTAGGCCGTGCTATGTGCTGGACATTTGCTCTCACAGGTGCTAATTAGCATGCGTTGGAACAGTCTTGATTCATTGAGTCTGCTGGAGCATGCTAATTAGCACTGTCAAGCAGCCTCTGTATTAAGTTTATTCAGTGTCCCTGCACTTCAAAATGGCAGTGGGGGTGCTTTAAATAACTAAAGCTTATTCAATAAAAAGTGCCCCCACTGCCATTTTAAAGTGCAGGATGCTGAATACATGTGATGCTGTGGGTGCTTTAATTAGAGCCGCTCTAATTAAAGTGCTCCCCGCTCCACTTCAGATCACGTGTAAATATGTCTAGAGAGTCTTAAAGGTTTATGACACTTCTGGTGAGGGTATTTCTAGCCTGCTTATAAATCAACCAATTTACAGTCATTCAGCATACCATGATGCACTGCTTCCAGCCCCTGTACCCCTGACAAATGTTCCACCCTCCCAAGCTCTACTGCCCATGGGGTCGTATTGGACCCAAAACAACACCTTCACCTACCCCAAGTAAGTTTTACCCCAGTCCATATGGCACCATGCTGCCAACTCTAAGAACTCCAGGAGACTTGATCCAGGGCTCTGGGCTGTGGGTCAGGCATACGACCCTCCCCTCAGAGAGCTAAGCCTTTGAGTTTAATGAGCGTAGCTTCGCATGTTCCTTAAGTGGAGGTGGAGGGGCAAAAGGGCTGCTTAGTGCTGAGTGCTGCAAGAGCATAGAGTCCAGGGAGGCGTGCTCTCCCAGGCTTCATGCTCTTACCACACTTATCCCCAGGGACTCCACTCCTCAAGGATGTATAGAGTCCTAGCTCCTAGCCACTCCCAGCTCACCAAGCCCTTTAATGGTAAGGCACAATTGTGCAGATCAGAGACAGCATTAAATCTTAACCTGCAACTGTTCTGAAATGGTTCTACTTAAACCATTCTAAATCTGTGGAGTAAAGGTATCCAGGTATCCTGTAACAGCACCCTTAGAATGGTGAAAGACTTAGGGAGATATTTATTAAACTACAACTTGATATTGTCAACAGGAGACAATACACAGCAATATATTAACTATTTTAAAGGCAGAACAAAACATGTTGATGTCATTTACCTAGATTTTAAGAAAGATTATGCTGTAGTATTGTAGAAAAACTTAGTGGAACATAGGACTGGAAGGGGCTGCTTGGGCCATCGGATCTAGTCTTTCATGCTTACAGGATACTGTTAATTAAAGAAATCCTCAAGATCACTTTGAACTTGTATCCATAACTCGGAGGCACGGTATCTAAAACATCAAGAACATCCTATACTATGCTGCAGGTAAAAGCAGGGGAGATGGAAAGCTTTTCATGTAACAAAAGCAGTTAATTTATGTTGGTGATATAAATAGACACCTTCTTTGAGAGGATAAAGAATTGTCTTGGATTATCAATTTTCATTGAAGAAGTATGGATGGATGGGATAGACTTTTTATGAAAAGGAGACAAGAGGAAAAAAATGGATTGTAAAAAGAAAAGTTATTTTCTTTTTGGCCAGAATATTTGGACAGAGAGGTTGGCATTTCACCTGCCTTTTCAGGGTGGGAGGTGTTCCTGGCTTGGAAGGGCTGCTCATTTCTGACCTCCTCCTCTTCTTCATTGGCAATTTAAAAGTCTTGAGTGAGGGATTGGGAAACAGCATCATGATTCACCCATAGGCTATAATGGGGTTAATTGCGTGCAAATTATGGAGCTGTAAGTGCGCTGGGCATAGTGAAAGACCTCAACACATCTAATAAATGGCCTGTATTTTTGGCTGGTGACAAGCATATTGTCCAGTGACTGGAAAGGCCTAATGTGTACTAGGGCTACATTTGTCTACTATAAATTTTGTTTAGCGTATGATCCTAGACTTGAAGTGATCCAGTTTGTTATTATGTCTAGAAAACAATGTTATGAAAAGCATAGCAATTAGGAATATAAAATTCACTAACTAACAGTTTATACAATTTAGGACAAAATATTGAAAGAACACATTTTCAAATTCAGTCTGAACATCATAGCGACCCAGATGTTGGAAACAAAAGCTATTTTTCTGGTTGATTCATATATGGAGTAATATTATTGGTTTGTAAAAATGTAGCAAATTTATTTACAGAAAAGAATGTTTCCCTCTGGCAGTAGAATTGTTTCTGTTGAGTCTGTTCAGTAACTTCAAAGGGATCCCATACCATGTTAGTGATTTAACTGATTCGTATTGTCCTTTCTAACCTAAAATGTCCCTTGCTTCAACCCAGAAATTGCATCTTTTTGCCGATGGATGAAACTTATTTTCATTGAAGTGAATGTTATATTCCTGTCATGTTAAAATACAACTGTTCTAGGTATTGATGGCTGTAAGACTTGATAGCCATCTCTGTTGACTAGTCCCAAAATATGAATTAATATTATAGTTCTTATATTGTAGGCCCATCAGTCTCATTCTAGTATTAACTCCTGTGCTTTACTTTCAAGTGCTTGTTACAAGGTCCTGCCAGCATACTTAGGTTATCTAGGAGTTGAGAGAGGGGGAGGTGGGGAGGAGGGAGAATCCCTATAGTCAATGTAACTTTTCCAGTAATACTTCTGGTTTGGATGCAGTTTCATCCATAGAAAAAGGAATCTGCCAGAAAACTATTGCTATTTTGTGGAACTGGTGCAGCATTGGAGGCAGACAAATTCCTCTTGGCAACGCTGCATCTTTACCAAAAGGCTCTGAAACCATTTCACTTCCACAATAGCAATGGTAGCAGCAGACCTCAAATAGGAAGCAAGGCTCAGATCGCCGTACAGAAGTCAGGTTGTGGATCAGGCTATGGCTTGTCAGTCTAAAAAGTTCCTCAAATGGGTATATGTACGCGCATATTAATTTCAGATACCTAAATACTTTTGAGTATTTGAGCCCTTGTGCTTGAGGCGTAGACTTTTACTGGTATAAGTGCTTGAAAACTGGTTTATACGAGTAACAGAATAGAAATTCTGCATACAAAACAAGTCTATATCCACAACAGAACAGAAGCTCACCACATGTAGACTAGTTTAAAAATGGCAGAACCTGTTCTAAGATTTCCCTCCCTTCCCCTAAAGGGTGAATGTGTGTTCTGTTTGCTACAGATCTAAACTACGCCCCTTATAGAAAAATGCATAGCTTAGATTGATTCTACCTTGGGCTTTTTGAATGTTTGTACCAGGCCTATCTGTAAAAAGAAGTATTTACAGGATGATTACACCAATGATTGTAAAGTACCCTTACTCTACTGATGATCAGAAAGTGCATCATGGATATGTAGATCCTTCATTTAATTTTTTTTTTTCGCTGAGAAGCGTGTTTATATTCCCTTTTCCCCTGAAGAATATTTTACGATTTTTAATAAGGGGTTTGATTTAATGTACTGGACCAGAACATATCAGCAGATTAGGCTTATGTCAGATATTTGCTTGAAGCTGGTTGCATGGAACCACCCACCTGTAAATGAAAGTTACAGAAGGGAAAGGGGGCAGCTGTCTTTTGATAACTGCCTCTCTTGAAAATTGTGATTGCAGACCAAGAATTAACAGCAGCAGGAGCAATCCCTTACAGCTGAAGATTATTGTCTTCCATGATTATCTTTTCTGTGGGTCCAAAGATGGCTGACAGGGCTCATCCAGGATCGACAGACCCTGTTGCAGATCAAGCACATGTTTCAACATGGGTTGGGTGGCATTGGGTCTATGAGATGCTGTTTCTGTCATTTCTGTTTTTCTGTCTCCTGTTGTTATAGTAAGCTTTCAAAGTACTAAGATCTTTGTAGCAGACTCTGCCCATATTTGGGGCTGTACTGGATGATAGTCTCCCACAAGTTGATGTTGTTTATTTCAACTTAGCCTTGAGGGCATTCTTGAAGTGCTTTCTCTGACCTCCTCTTGAATGTATGCCTTGACTGAACTGGGAGAGTAAAACTTGCTTTAGGAGTCTGGAGTTGGACATCTGGATCATGTGGTCGGCCCAGTGAAGTTCATGTTGGATGATCATCGCTTTGATGCTCATGGTTTTTGGTTGCGAGGGACACTAATGTTCATACATATGTCTACCCATTTTATTTGAAGCATCTTTTACAGGCAGCATTGCTTGTACATCTCCACCAGCTTGAGGTGTTTCCATAGAGCAATGTGAGGATCATGACTTCCTGATCGGCCATAAGCTTGGTTTTGGATCTAATGTGACAATCTTCAAACATCCATTTCCTCAGGTGTCCAAAGCCTACACTTGTACATTTGAGGTGAAGTTGAATTTATTAATCAATGTTGGCTTTCTGTGAGAGAGAGAGCTTCTGATATATGGGAAATACTGAACATTCTCGAGAGTCTCATTGTGGATCTGAATTACCAGACCTGAGATCTGCTCATTAAGAGCTTGTTGATGGAAGACCTTAGTCTTCTAAATGTTAAGTGTTAGTCCCATTTTCTTGTATACCTTGGTAAAGATGTCAATGATTGCCTCAAGGTCTGCTTTTGAGTGAGCACGTGCTACAGAAACATCAGTGTAATGAAGCTTCATGATTGAGGTCAAGGTGGTCTTGGTTTTGGCATGGAGCTGGCTGAGATTAAACAATTTACCATCCGTTCAGTAATTTAGCTCCACTCCAACTGGAAACTTGTTGGTGGTCAGATATAGCATGATGGCAAGGAATATTGAGAAGAGTGTTGAAGCAATGATGCAGCCTTGCCCACTCCTTCTTTAACCTCAAAAGGATATGTGATCCATTACTAAGAGCCACCACTTGCATACCATCATGGAGCAGGCAGAGAATGGTGGCACATTTCGGTAGGCATCTGTACTTCAGAACGATCTTCCACCACGCTTCTCCGCTGACAGTCTGAAGCTTTTGTGAAGTTAGAGAAGGTCGGTAGAGCAGCTTATGTTCTTTCTGGCATTTCTTTTGCAGCTGGAGAGCAGTGACTATCGTATTAGTTGTCACTCTTGAGTTCCTAAACCCATACTGAGATTCCAGGATGAGCTCTTCAGGAAGTGGAAGGAGATCATTCAGAAGGGTTCTTGCAATGATCTTTCCTGTGGTGAACAGCAAAGCAATCCCTCTGTAGTTTCCACAAGTCTGGCTTGTCTCCTTTCTTAAGATAGTCATGCTCATGGCATCCCTGAGGTTAACGATTACTTTATATTTAAAGTGGCACCTGAGTAGTTTAGATGCCTTCTAATCTTCGAACCCTGAATTCTTTTATGGAAGTAGGAAGCAAGTACTTGATGCCTTTTACAGTTAATATGTTAAATTTGATAACTCATCTTTGGTTCTGGAGGAAACATGGACTGAGACCTTGTTAAATGCTGTACAACAAGGTGACTTTATAACCTTGACTGGAACTGAAAACTTCTTAATAAGCAAGTTGATTTCTCAGAGATTATTGAAATTTCTCTTATCAAAGAGGGGAAATATATTCAATGTGTGTGCTAGTGGAGCACAAAAGGGGCATAACAAGTTTAATGGCATAATGGAATATAAATGAGTATTGCAGAATATTCTAGGTGATTGTATTGTCAGTACAATATAGTCTATTTTAAAGGCCTTAGAACATATAATGCAGTTCCCCAGTGGGTTTCAATAAATGTAGCTTTTGTTGGAAGAAGTTGCATTAAGTGTAAGCCTTGAATTCCAGCTGTCCCCATTGTTGCATTCAGGGACAAATTTGCTTATCATCATAGAAAGAAAATCACACCAAAATATAAAAATTAAAAAAAAAAAGTTCCTTTTTGCCTCTTATAATTATTTTCCCACCTGTAGCAATGATGGCATTAGGTGTAATTTAATCATTAGGAAAAGACTCCTAAATGAATCTGAGTCTAACACAACTTCCAAAAGAAAGAAACTTGCTTCCTACATGCATGAATTTTTGTTACCTGCAGGGTGACTGGGTTTCCTTTTTTCTAAGGAATTTACTGTTAGTACAGAGTACTAGATTGACAGCTGTGGAGACTGAAATCGTTTAGTTATTCACAAAACAAGCCTCGCATATCTAGCCTCACCCTACTTGTCCCCTGTGTGCTTCAGCAGGGATCTTAGAACAGCATGCAGCCAGACAAATAATAGTGCAGTTATCAGCCATGTTGATTTAGACCTTAACTTCTCTTCCGGCTTGTGCCTTTTTACAAATTTCTCTTTTCACTTCATGTCCGGAACGGTCTTCAACCTCTTGCCTAGGACATTTGGCCAGAATCTCAGTGAGATTTCAGACCATCCTGTGGGGCAAGGGACATGATCTTTATTGCTCACCAGATTGAAGAAAAAGTGTCAGAAACAACATCAGGACCCATATGTGGCCTTCATTTGCTTTACTAAGGCCTTTTCCTCCATCATTCTTGAAGCCTTGTGGAAAGTACTGGCCAAATTTGGTTTCTTGAAAAAATACTTCAAGATCCTGAGGCAGATGACTCTGACCAGCTCTTTGTAGCAGATCAAAGACAGATTCATTTGTCATCTGAACTGGAGTCGAGCAAGGATGTGTCATCATTTTGAATTCTGCTCCCCTCGTTTTTGACTGTCATCCTGGTTCTCATTAAGGACAGGACCTTGTAACATGTGAGGCTCCTGGGTTTGCCGGGATGTCCCCTGGTGGCTGCCTCAATTCTGCCTGACTCTTGCCTTTGCCTGCCAGAAACCTAGGAAACTGCAGGCCTCTCTTCCAGCATCAAGACTAAGTTGCTATTTCATCCTGCCTCAGGCCATGAATGCGATGCCTCCTCAAATTATCATCAAGGGGAAGTGCCTGGAGGAAGTCAAGAGCTATTCTTGCCTTGGTAGTCACCTCTCTGAGAGCCAACATTGATGAAGAGGTCCTGCAGAGGTTCTGGTGTGCAAGTGCCTCCTTCAACAAATTGTTTTGGTGCATTTTTTTTTTTTGATTGTGATCTCTGGAAAGACACCATGATCCACTTCTACAACACAGTCATCATTCTCATTATCCTATACAGTTGTAAAACATGGTTGACCTATCATTACCATTCCAGGGGCTTGGAGAGTTGTCACCCATGGTGCTTCTGGAAAGTCCTCTGCATTTAATGGGAAAATCACTGAACAACTAACTGCCAGCATCACTGCTGAAGCCAATGTTACCAGCATTGAGTCTCTGATCCTCAACCAGTAACTATGCTGGACTGGACATTGTGTGCGGATGTCCCGCTTTTGAATGCCAAAATAACTGCTCTACTCCTAGCTTAGATGTAGCCTGAGATCTGGTGGTGACTAAAGGAAATACTGTGAGGACACATTAAAGGTGTACCTCAACAAAGTTGACACCAACATCTGGAGCTTAGAAGAGTTGGCTACTAACTGACACCAGTGGCACCACAACCTCAACCAAATGGCAGCGCTTTGAGGTAAAGCATCTTGCCCTTAAAGTAGAGGAGATAACAGAAATAGGAAAAAGTGAGAAATTTTAACCTATGGCATACATTCCAGTGCAAAGACTTGCAGCTTCTGTGGACAGGTTTGTAGCTCAAGGAGTGGACTTAAAGCCCATCAAGGAGACTTGAACCAAGGGACTATCATTTAGATCATATATTACCTCCAGTAGAGTAGCCCTTGGCTTGCATCTTAAGCACATTCAGTAATCACTGTTGCTAACAAACATTTCTATGCTGAGCTAGACTAGCAGTCACAGGTCATCTTGCACAGGGTCATCTTTGCTTCCTGTAGTTGTCAAAGTGATCTACTCAGAATGCCTAAATCTCATTTACATAAACCCCTCTCCAGATCACACCCATGTGTGCCATCGAATTGACCAAAATATGAATTACATCAAATCATTGGCCTGAAAGCAGACTTTTTTGTTCTCTTAAGACTTTTGTCACTCTTCTGGTCTACAGGACCTATTAAAAATATATATATATATATATATATAAATATATTTGTATTGTTTAACATTTAAAAAAAAATTGTGTTGGTATTTTTCACCCTTTTAAGTATATAAATCTGTGAATTCCCAGGATTGACTCCATATTTGAATATATCCTTATCCATCTCTAACCTAGAGTAACTATTATTTTTCTCCAGGCACTATTATAAAGCAACTTTTCATTCTTAACTATGCTTACCTCTCCTTTCAATATACAGGATACAGATGAAAGAGCAAGGGAGTGAGTCAGATGGTGACTTGACAACGTACTTTACAATAAAATGTAATGTTGCTAGAGTTCAGGGCATGTCTTGTAGTGCTATAAAGTGTAAATATTTTTATTACATTACAGTGTGCATGGTTCTAAAAAAGCCTGAAATTTGTAAAGCCATATCAGAGACCCTGCATTACAGTGTTGAAGAGGTGCATCTCAGGTGCTCTGTGAATGGCATTTTAAACTTGGGGAAAATAAAATTTAATTTATTTATTTCAAAACATCCATAGCCCAGGGCTTTGAGTAACAGGATTATTATTCAGCGGCTTAATACTTCTGTTTATAGCAGCATATCTGTTCTGTCAGTAATCAATAAATCACACAAGGCACATTATCTGTATAATAGACTATTGATGCCCAGCTTAAAAAAAAAGAGAGGGAGACAGACAGGTTGTGACAAACTCAATATGAAAGAAATACTATTTTTACTGTTAAATATCTACCATGTCAGAAATGGCTGCTTTTCAACATAGATTTTTATAGCTGGAAGTAGCATTTGCAGCCATAGGTCCTTTTTTGTCCCCAAAATAATTTACACGGAAGTTGCTCCTCTGATCCTCTGTTAAGCCCAGACTTAATTCCTAATATACGTGAGAGCCTATGTTATCTCCTGCACAGGAGCCCTTACACCTACAAAGGAAACGGCAGTTCTCTTCAGTGGAGATCCTCTCCAGTTCTTTTATGTTTCTTTCTAAAAGCATTTTGGTTCCCTTGTTAAATTTCTTATGGCACATTCACCCTTCGCATAGGGGATTCATGAAATTAAACTATTCATCTAGAACAGCAGTGGCCAGTGTGCGGCATGCATGCCACGAAGGGCCCAGTGTGCTGCACATGATAGATTGGAGATGGGGGACAGGCCGCACCAATAGAGCAGGAAGCATCGGGCAGGGATCAGAAAGCAGAGCAGCTGATCGGGCAGGGGAAGGGAATTAGAGTGGCACTCAAGGAACAGAGCTAATTTATGGCATGCCTTCCGGAAAGGTTGGCCTCCTAAAATATAGCATTCTGTGGACCGTGCTTCCCATATTCTTGCAGCTTCTGTAGTCATTTCACATTCATGCACAGTGAGCATGATATTCTTCTTTGGTAACATTTTCACTTAGTTCTACATGGAAATAAATGGCTGTGTCAGTCTAAGGAAATGCTGAAATTTAGGCCCTCTCAAATATACCACACCCTTTCTTAATTACAAATCACATTGCATGTTTTTGCTTCCTCTTCCCTCTCCTCCTCCCCACAAATTGGGCAGACTTTCTTCCTCCATATTTTCATTACTTTTAGGATTGTTTTTCATTCCTGGAGGAACCCAAGATATATATTTGAAAATAAAGTGTATTAGCACAAAAGATTTTGATTCTTAGTATAAAATAGTTGAGACATTGGATAACAAACTTGGCAGCCCCTTTGGGCTCTTGTGCTCAAATTTTGACAGACGACAAAACCTCCAAACATTAAAGGAGCCATGAATTCCTAATAAGGTTTGGATTTAAGAATTCAGTTTTACATACCGACACACCAAGGAACTGGGAGTGGTCGAGTTACATTTCTGAAGGGAAAATGTGATGGCAGGTCCCTTATTAATGGGGTTCCAGGCATTGGGAGGAAACTTGAATGAAATATTAAATCATTTTAATAGTTAGAACAGACAAGGGTGTTTAACCTAACATGCTTTGTTCCTTTTTGAAGTCCTGACAGTAAAATAAAACTACACTGAAATACAGAGACATTTCAGAAATCAGCAAAACTTGAATTTTCAAAGACCAAGGACATAAGATTGTGCTTTTAATAATTTATTTGCAGCCTCAGAAAATTAGGTTATAACTTCTTAGAATAAAATTTAATACTAGCTTCTATCCAAAGCTTATATGTAAACACACACTACTAAAGAGCAGAATATATCATTATAGCTACAGTGGAAAATATTTTCTTATGTTAATTGTATTATAATATATTTTAGAATATTATTTTTCTTATAATTTCTTAATTATTTTTATATATAGTGGCCAACCAAGAATGGGACCATGTTGTCCTAGAGCACTGATCCTCTACAAGGGTGTTGCAGTACCCCAGGGTGCTATAAAAACCTTTAAAGGGTATTTCTGAGAGATTGTTAGGTGAAGCAATTAAAGATTTATTTTGAACTGTATTTGAAGTAATACAGTCTTGCTATGGTGCCACATTATTGATTTATTTTTAATCATACTTCTAGTTGCAATAAAATAAACAACAAATTATATTCATATAATATATTTATTTTAAAATTTCCTTTTCAGCTGATAATGTAAAGAAAATGTATATACCACATTTACTTAAAACCTATATACTGGAAGGATCTTATAAAATAATAAAACTTTTTATCTCTAAAGCAGCATATGTAATTCCCTGAGTATTGTAGCAATCGTGATTTCCAAGATCTTAGCCTGTTTGGGAAGCCAGGGCATGGTTCCTTGCCATTTATTTATTGTTACACTATTATAATCAGTTAATCAAACAAAATAATCTTTTTATATATCCCTTAATTGCTCCCGGTATAAAGGTTATCTAAAGACTAATTTGGGGAAATCTGACTCTAAATTATCTCTGTTTGTTTGTTTATCTTTCTATCTTTAGTCACCATTTAAAAAAACTAAGTCCCAGATTCAGGAAAGCACTTCATCTCTTGCTTTAGTCCAGTGTTTCTCAACCCATGGGTCTCAAGAATACTTCAAAGAGTCGCAAGCTGCGGCCCGGCAGAGGGGCAATTGGAAGGCACCTGCCCCTTCTAGCGGGGGAAGATGGCGGGGAGAGCTGCATGGCTGGGCTGGTGGCACCGGGGCAGGGACAGGACGGTCAGGAGAGGCTGCTCAGGGTATGAGAGGGTGTCATGACCAGGCTGCCTGGCATGGCAGCCCCAGCCCAGGGCAGGGGAGTGCCGCAGACCTCTCCTCCTCCTCTCTGCAGACTGTTCCAGGGCCAGACCCACTCTGCTGCTGCCCAAATGAGCCACTGTAGCCACCATGCTCTAGCCTTAATGGGGTGGGGGCACTCTGGCAGGACTGGGGGGCCAGGGGCTCAGGAGTGAGGGACACCAGCATGGCCTAGGAGGGTGGTGGTGGGGCAGTGAACTGGGGTTTGGGCCTGGGGTGGTAGGTTGGCACAGGCCATGGATCTTTCCAAATGGATCCCAGTAGGAAAAAGGTTGAGAACCACTGCTTTAGTCCATTTTATGCAGGAAAACATTTTAGTATGCCCTTTAATGTTAAACCCATTCTTAACTGGTTTTTATATAGTGATGATTTCTTGACTTGTGCCTTGAATCAGAAAGTACAGGCACTTATTGCCTAAGTGTGTTTTTCTCTTTAGCATTTGTATTAAGAATCTCTTGTGAGAAGCAACATAGACAAAATGAGGCAAGAGCTGAACTGACATTAGAGAACGTGATATTCCAGTTTGATGTTTAATCAGCAGTGTCTATTGATCTAAACTTCTACACAGATAAATCTCTTGGTTCTGCTGGACATGTGGTCTAATATCAAAGGGAGCATAACAAAGAGATTGAGTTAAGCTTTGGTTAACAAGTTTTGATGAACTGTAAGATTTTGATATTTAAGTATCTTCTGAATGTTTAACCTGTGGCTGCCCTGCCATTAAGGCACCTTAACGAATGTCTAACATCTCTGAGGGGGAAAAAAAGACGTGGGAGAAATGCTATCTTTCTATGTATACCTTGATATGTAATATTTTAAAGCAAGAAAACTTAGCAGAAATTTTTCTTTCATTCTTTTTCTGATACACATGGATAGCAACTGTTTCACTGCACATTTATTAATCTGTGGTCTACTCTAGGCTTTGCAGGTATTGGCTAATTTGCAGTTGTGTGGAGACCAGCTACACACAGAGTGTACCTATTATGTTCACCATAAAGTTCAAACCTGCTAAAAAAAGTTACACCTCAAAAAAGGTGTACTAACTACCTGGTTGATGTCCAGCTTTAATTTGCACGCGTAGTTGGGAGCTCCTCTCTGTAGGAGTGCACCATGATCAGCTGGCGCTTGGAGTCTCGTAATTGAGAGGACTCAGCCCCAAAACCTGCCAATTCTGGTCCTGGCAGCACAGGGATCCAAAGTCCTGCAGCTAAGGATTCTGGTTGCTGGGACCCAACCCAGCTGGGTCCTGGCAGCCGGGGGGCATGACTGCCCCAGGGCTGTGTAAAATCCCGGAGGTTCTGGGGAGGCCTATATACACGCATCAAGGCTACTCTGACACAATGCAATTATCGTGTGTTGGAGCCAACTTGACTAATCAAGTCTGCTTGAGCATAGTCATTATCATACTCCAGCAGACTCCAGCATCATATGTATCAGCGTCCTTGTGCTGAAAAATGTATGGGGTGCTTTAACTAAAGCTCCGTCCCCCAACACCTCTGGCCTCCTGGAACATGGGTGTAAATGCCCTGGGATCTCAGCACCCATGGTCCCCCAGCTTCTGGACTTTCATACACCCCATGAGACAAGGAGTTTGTGGCAGCCACAGTCACCCAGCCTCAGGGGTTTCACACTCACCTAAAGCTGGGAGACCCCTGGAGCAGTGATCTTGCAACCCTGGGGAGGATTTCATACACCACTGAGGCAGGGAGATAGACACAGCCATGCTTTCCTAGCCCCAGGGGTTTCGTGCATCCCTGAAGTTAGGAGCTCACAGCAGCTGTCTCTCCCAGGCATGGGGGTGTGTGGTGCGCCCCTGTAGCTGGGAGCCCTTCATCTGAGGCAAGTGAGCAAAATCTCATTGCCAGGAAAGCTCTCCATCTCTGTCTTACAGACATCTAGATTGTTCAATATTCTGGCTGAGGAGTTTGAACGTCAACAGGTTTTCTGCACATAAAATGTGATTCTTTAGTAGCAATTGGCCTGTTATTTTGCAAAGTATTTGTGCACAGAAAGACATATTGGAGTCTTAAGGATAAGAGGGATGGTAGAGACCGAGGGAGCCATGAAGTGTAGAAGGTTGCACCTGCTGTGTTTAGGAGGTGTATCTTTAGCCTATTCTACCCAGGGTGGGTAAAAAAATCAATGATTTTTTAAAGAAAAATAAAATAATTGTGGTTTTTTTATTTAAATCATATTTTTTGGGTTTTTGTTAAGTTGCTTTTAAAAAAAATATCTTATATAGAGAGAGTTCTAACTTAAGATATGTTAAAGTTCAAAGACATCATTGTGGAACAGGGATTTTAACTCCTAATTGTTTACTATTTGAGACAGTGTATTCATGTAACATTTTTAGAAGTTTTATAAATAGGTCACAACAGGCCATGGACTATATTAGGGGCCCAGTCTTATGGGGTCCCCAGGGGCTCCTCTATAGATTAGTAAAGATTAAAGAAAACCGCTCTACCCAGTGGGATTTTTAGTGCTCAAGCTAGAATATCCTATTAAGCATTAGGGCTGTGTGAAATTTCGGCGAGTGTTTAATTTCAGAACTGTTTCAACGTGTTTCAAGCTGGAAACAGTGAAATCAAAATGAAACAAAAGGCATCGAAACAGCTTTGAAATGAAATGAGGGCACTTGAAACGTTTTGAAAGTTTTGTAACATTTCAAGTTTGGAAGGAGCCCAGCGGCGGGAGCCAGGGCTGCACTCCAAGTGACTCTGGCAGCCCCAAGGAGCTCAGCACGGTGGCGGGAGAGCCAGTGGCAGAGCCACTCGGAGCGCAGCCCTTTCTCGGAGCGCAGCCCTGGCCTGTGGTTCTCCTCCCACTGCCAGGCTCCGCTCTGTGGGGCTGCGGAGCCTCCCGCTGCCAGGTTGTGCACGCCAGGGCTGTGCTCTGCCACAACCCCATAGCCCTCCCAGAGGTGCACGCAGGATGACAGGAGGCTGCTATTGCTGACAGGGGGCCAGCAGCACCAGTCTTCCCAGTGCTGGGTGCGGGCTGCATCCAGCACTGGTCCCAGGTGGCAGCAGCAGCCTCCTGTCATCCCGAGTGCAGATCCCAGGGCCTGCACCCCTGGGAGAAGTCTAGTACCGCCCCACAGCTCTCCCTGGGGTGTGAGACCCCAGATCTGCGCACGGGATGACAGGAGGCTGCCCCTGCAGGCAAGTGACATGAATTTTGCTTTTTGCAGTTGGAGGTAGTTTCCCAGAAACCTCTGCACCTATCTCCTTGAACCTTGGCAGGCATCATGCCCTTGGAAGGGACCACTATTCCTGCAATTTATTTGTATGGAGAAGGAGAGTTACAATTTAGGAAAGGTGGCACAAAAATTTCTATTCATGCTTCTCTTCTCTCTCTCTCTGTTTGGTGCTTGTATCTAAATCTTTTTGTTTGGTTAGGTGAACAGTTGTATTTTTTTGCCATGAGATACTTTAAATGATAACTATAACTTGCAAAGTAATTTTCTTTTAAAACAAAGAAAAAAAAATCATAAAGAGAACATTCCTGGCATGCAAGGATGTCCTTAACATGTAGACTGTGTTTTAATATAATTGTTTTAAATTGTTATCAATAATTGATTATGAATATAATATTAGAGGGAAAGAGCAGTTTGTCAAATGCATAGAAAATTCAGGAAAAGAAGAGGCTGAACCAGTGACCTCAGGGTGCGACCTGTCACTTTACATCAAATCAACATAATAGAGGTGATGGGCCAATAACCTTTCAGCCACAGAAACTAGACATACCAGCCAGTAGCATTAGACAGGCTTATTCCTTACCATGAATCTACCAAGTTAGAGGTATTGGGCCAGGTCCCTACTTAAAAGAAGCTGATGCCCTTTCATGACAGCAAATACATGTAAAGATAGTGAACTCATCAGATGACGAGATGTAGGATGTAGGTATTGAGCTAGTAACCTCAGAGGTGCCTGCAATTTAACATTAATTCAACAGTCTAGAGTCGAAGGGTTGGTCAACTGGCAAAGCTTGCAGTGAGGTGTTTGAATAGCAAGTGCTCAGCATGGATTTAGAAAAGAAGTGGCATTAAGGAGAGGGGGAATTTCCAGTCCCAGTTCCTGTTTTTATTGCTTTTTAATGGCTAGTGAAATGAAGACTTCTCTGAAGTGAGAACAACAGAAGGATCTGAATTCTGACTCGGTGAGTTTTTGCGTGTCCCCTTCCTGCTTTTATCTAATTGAGCTACTTACTGTGATTTAATCAATCTCGTTTTCTCCCTTCTAAATTGGCGTTAAGAAACTTCTGACACCTGAGAACATTTGTTCAGTACATTACTGTTGACTGAGCTACAAAATATATCATGGAGATAAGGAAAAATTGATTTTATTATGAGCATAGCCTGCCATTAAAGATGTTGAGTGTGATGTGCCATTGATATTAGCCTGCATATTTAGGAGAAGCTATGCATGTTTATCTAATGTTGAGGGGAAGCATTATTATCATGTGATAATTGTCTATTAATATCTGCACAGAGAGGGCAGAGTTAAGGTTACATATGCACGCTCATTTTATGAGTACATAACAATGCATCTTTTATGGTCACATTAATACAGTTTATATTATGTAATTAGTCCTTGTAGTCTATGCTTATGACTTACACATATTCATTAAAAAGCTGCTGATTTGCAAGAGTCCTTCTGCTTCCTGCCTTACCTGCCACTGTGCCACCGGTCCCCTCCCTGAGGTGCTGTGCCCCTTGTACACAGACTGCTCATGCCGCTTGTGGCACATACATGAAAGGTTGGACAACCTCGTGTAACTCAACTAAGAAGTTCAGCATTATATATCTAGATGTTCTGTACCCTGTATGAAATGAGTTCATGTCCTTAGTTTAAATTGCAACAGACATGTGGCCACTTGAACAGCATTCAAATTAGAAATGTAACTGGCATCTCTCCTGCTGTTAGCGAGGGTCACCTGGATGTGGAGGGTGACCAGCAATTCTTTTACCTGCTGTTGACAATCATTCTTTTGTCCCTCAATATTATATTTGCAGTATGCTGGCAGCAGACTGTAGTAGAGTTTTCATTGCTATATCCTTTATCGAACTAGAAAAAAGGGGGAAGGACCAGGTTCAGTTCTCAGCAATTCATTAATTATATTAATATAAATATATAAAAGATACATATATAAAATGTAATGTTTATGAATTGCTGAGAACTGACAGCGTAGGATACAGATACACTGTAAATTTAAGGGTGTGTCTATGTGTATGTGCATGCATATATGTATCTATTTTGTGTACAGTGTGTGTGTGTGTGTGTGTGTGTGTGTGTGTGTTAGAAAAAGAAGGGGCTCTGAGGCTCTGAGAGGTAAGGGCACCCAGAGATGATGTGCAAGAAAGAGAAAGACAGTATGTGTTAGGTGAATAAGGGAATTTCTAGAACAAATTCCTCAAGCTGTGTCTGTAAAGCTACAGACCATTTTGCTAAAAAATATCTTTAGAGCACTTCTTGCCCTGTATGTTGGAATACCTTTCACATGAACCTATTATGGCTTGAAATATTGATGTCTTCTCCCTAGACACCCAAAGGCCACAATTCAATTTTCAGATGGCAGTCAGACCCTCCCTTTGAGAATTACACTTCCTACGTGAGAAAATATTGTTTCCTTTTGACATACTTTAAGAAAAAATGGAAGTGCCAAAGCAAAGCAGAACAGTTTGCACCTCTGCTGCTGGTTTATTTTGTAATTGATGTTTGTTTAAAGAGCAAGCCAGACATCTTCCCATTAACATCAAACACATGTTTCCTGAAAGGGACAGAGGGTTGTCCCTCAAAGCAGGTGGTTCTTCTGTGCTGGCCCCTGCTATTCAGTGGGGCAGCTGGTGTGAGTTACTGTTGACAGCGTCACCATTAACTTATGCCAGGCTGCCTGTAAGTTTGTGCTCATGTATTGTAGTGTAGAAATCAAGGCTCTAGAGACTAGCTGGTAATAGGTAACAGGTATATGAGCGTACCTCAGAGTTTGGTAATGATAAGTGGAAGTTAAATGATCTGCAAGACAGCTTCCATCTGCTTTCATTTTAGTAAACTTTATTGGCTTGACTACAGGATTCAGCTTAATTATTTTTGGCTACTCTTATTGGACTGACAGCCGTGACAATTACCTGACAGATATATTCACTCTTTGCCATGTGCAAGTAATATGAAGGAACAGAATAATTATTTTGCCCTTTTATGAATTCAGTTCTTTTAATATCTAATCATTTTGATTTTTTTTTTCTTTATTTTTGAGTTTTCTTTGACAGTTTTGGCCAAAGCTTGTGTGTGTGCTTATGGAAACAGTTTGAAGGAAAAAGCTTTTAGCTTAGCAGCTCTACATATGTTTTTAATTGTGTAATCAGGTGGCATGAATGAGATTAATAAAAACTCGAAGAATTCCTGTGTGTATTGGAAATGCATATTTTGTGTGATGGCTACTATTATTATTTAAAGATGCTCTGATAACAAAGGGTTGGGGCTTATTTATTTTCATTTAAAAAATAAAAACACGAGAGAAGAAATACTGAAAAATTGTTCAGCTTAAAAACAGAGCCAGACTTTGCCATCATTCTGGATCAACATAGCACTCTTTTTTTCATAGAGCTGTTCCCTTTTTTACTACCTGAAGCTATAGCCTTTGGACTGTAGGAATACTATTAGATTTGTTGGAGTTGGAATAATGAGAGGATGAATACAAATGGACCCATGGATTTCCTGAGGCTGTATATGGTTTGGGGCATGCCCTTTAATACTCTGTTTTCTTTAGATTAGAAAAAGAGTTAAAGACTGTCCATTAATCATCTCTTCCATGCCATGCAACGCTTTCTGTTCCTCCTCAGTTCCCCTAGCTTACATTTCCCGGTAGGCAATTAACAAGCAATGTTCTCCCAGTACAACTTTAGAAACTGTAATCTGCAGCATCCTTTACTGCAAATTACTACCAGGATTTTTTTAAAACATTTGCTTCTTTTCTCGTGGGTGAACAGTTAGTGGCCATAACTCCTCTTCGGGGAGCACTGGATGTGGCAGAAGCTGTATCTTAGTAAATGGCCACAGCTGTTTTCCTGCAGAAAGAATGCATTTTCCCATTAGAGGTGCAGAGGTTTTTAGCTCCCTGACGGACAAGATTTTATATATAACGTGAAGGACTACAGGGCCATCCTATGCTCCCTGGGAGCTCACATGCCTCCTGTGAAGACAGTATAAATACTCAATACACCCTAATCATTAGTCACCACAGCAGGCATTTAGTAGCCCACCCTGCATGCAGCATCCTCTAATGCAGTGTTTCTCAACCTGTGGGTCTCAACCCAAAAGTGGGTCACAAGAATATCTGAAAGGGTTGCAAACAACCTTTGAAAATGGATTCTCCTCCAAAGGAGAAAAACATGGGGAAACAGTGGCTTTTCCATTGCAGGCTACTAGAATTTATGCTTGGCGCCCCCAATGCCTCACCCCCACCCCATATACCAACTCACTGCCCCACACGCTTGGAGGGCTGGGAGCTGGGGTTGGGGGACAGCAGGTTGGGAGTGAGGAGCACTGGGTTGGGACTGGCCATCAGTGTTTACAAGTGGGTCCTGGAACAAAAAGGTTGAGAGGCACTGCTCTAATGCCCCCAGCAAAGTGTCAGCAGTTGGAAAAACAAAGCATATTTAAAGAACCGGTTGAATCAATGCTCCTCAGACAATAGGCAGAAGTTTTGATAGGGCAATTAAGACAGTCTTTCAACTAATTGAGGTTCTACTGTCCCTCCTTTACCCATGCCTGTTTACAAGTATAAGGATATTACACAGACTAGTGTACCCAGATACCACCATGTCTAGTTGCATCACCCAGCTGAACACGTTTCCTTCTGTCAATCTCCTTTCCTCATCACTTTTCTGAGACTTTTTTCATTGGATGTTGTGTCAAAAAGTGTTCACATTTCTCAAGAATTCACATTCTAGGTGTGAGAAGAGACTTTTCTTTTAACTTACACAAGGCTAAACTTTTCTGGAAATATTTGTATCTGTTTGTTGCTATGGACAACAACTGAAAGGCTCCTGGTCCGGGGTTTTTTTTTTTCATCCAAAAAGTAGCTGAATGGATTTGTGTCAAGAAGTGGCATAAAACTGCTATTATGAGTTTACCAATGGTGCTTGGAATATATTCCATTCAAGCAAGGCAGCCACCTGGGTGCTACATGTTAGGGCTGTGCAAAATTTCACCGGGTGTTTCATTTTGAAGCTATTTCAATGTGTTTTGAGTTTGAAAAAGCAAAATCAAAATGAAACAAAAGCCTTCAAAGCATCTTTGAAATGAAACAAGGGCACTCAAAACATTTTGAAATGTTTTGAGTTTTGAAGCCAGGCTTGCTTGGCTTCAGCATCAGTCATCAGTCCCAGCCGACAGCAGCAGCCTCCTGTCATCCAGTAGGCAGATTAGGGGCTCGCACGCCAGGAGGGCTGCAGGGCTCTGCCACTTCTCCGAGGGGTGCAGGCCCCTGACCTGCCTGCCAGGTCACAGGAAGCTGCCACTGCTGGCACATGGCAGTTTTGCTCATCAACACCTTGAGGTGCAGTATCCCAGAAATCTCTGCACCTATCTCTTTGACACTTGACAGTCTTCATGCCCTTAGAAGTGGGTGCCATCCCTGCATGTTTCATCCAAATCAGGCAAGAAATGGCAAAGTTATAGGCAGTTTCATGCTTCCCCATTATAGCCTATAGACAAAGCGTCAAAACAGTGAAACAGTTTTGATGAAGTGAAATGAAACTGTGCTTTTGAAAGGAAACGAAACTGAAACACTGTTTCATAAAAACATCAAAATGAAAGTCAAAGCAGAATGGTGCCGTTTCGCACAGCCCTACTATATGTACTCCTTCCAAACATGATGTTATTGCAGAAGTTTTCAAACCAGACACTGCATTTGGCAAAGCAGTCCCCCAGTTACTTTACACCCAGGACTCTTAAGTGCTAACTCCAGATAAATGGTGAACTGCTTTGGAGTCATTCATAGTGGAATTTATATGTAGACAAGAATTCAAATGATAAAGAGTAGTTACTTTTTTGAGTTGTGTTTCCCTTCTGCATATTTTACATCCTGCTCTATTCCTTTTTCTTTGAAGTCCCCAGCTTTCTGGGATTTTGTGATGGGGAGGAAAATAAGGAACAGGAATCATGCATTGCCATTTCTAGTCTCAGCTGGAAAATGAGAAGGGAAGTGCATATGTGTTGTATGGGTTCTGCTAAGGTAAAACATCTCTGAATTCAAGTGCTTCAGGCCCACGTACACCCAAATTGGAATATGCATATGCTGGAGTTTTTTGATAAAACTCCAGTGACTCGAAAATAACTTATTTGAATTTCTTTTGGTTAATGAATAATGATGAAAACTGGTTACCATTTACCTGTAAACCTAGCGATGCCTGAATCACGTGCAGTTCAGGAAGACGGACTTCTGATAATGTAGAGGGAAATTGGTTTTCACTCTCCATTCTCCACCCTATATGTATTTTCTGATCAATTTTGGTTAAAAAAAAAATA
Source organism: Caiman crocodilus (assembly GCA_030014935.1). NCBI lineage: Eukaryota > Metazoa > Chordata > Crocodylia > Alligatoridae > Caiman > Caiman crocodilus. Next base: position 35,253,256 of record JAGPOW010003395.1, read on the forward strand.
AATTACCTGTACTTCATCCCTTCATCTGTTAAAAGCACTTTAGGCAGTGATTTGGCCCACAATTTGGGACTAGAATCAGGTATGGTTCTTGGCAAAAAACGCTATCATTGTAATATGTAGTGTTCTCTCAATTCATTCAAAATTTGTATAATGACCCTAATTTTAGCTCTTGGAGGATGTTATGCTTCCAGAATTGCCTTGATAATGTACATTGTAAATGTTTTGAAATGTTGCTAAGGTGCTGTTACATATTAGCTGATGGCTTGGATATAGGTTCTAATATTGGTTTTTACTTTGACAATGGCCCTTTTTGTAATATTACTAACTGATGTGCTTTTACAGGAGAAAAAAGGATTATATGTACTTTATTAAATAATTTGTTTTATGCTTTAGAAGGGATAGTGTTCTTACCTTAAAAAGGTAAGACTCACTCCTTACTGTTATAACAGTAGAAACAGAATGCCACCTGAGCAATAACTAGAGCTACTTGACAGCGCTCCACTGATACTGGTTTTAGTTTTTGGAAAATAGGCATTTCAAATAAATGTAACCCATCATAAAAAGCATTTGTTATTCATGCAGAATTTTTAACCCCTGGGAAAACAGAAAACTGAAGACTTTAATATGGAAATATCACGCTCACCTGCTGAGAGTTGTCATTCAGGTGCTTCATGCATCCATTTCTCTAAGTAGGCTGGACAGTACTCTTATGAAAGTACTGCTTCACAAAGAGGAGTAATTGCAGGCCATAATAGGAGAAGTAGCCCAGCAAAGCACTTTGCCTCCTAGAGAAGAATGGAAGCGTGCGGTACCTATATTACATTTCCCTTGAGGTTCTGTTCTTGCGCCTATACTCTTTAGCATCTTTATTAATGATGTAGACATTGGTATCAGAAGCAGACTGGCCAAGTTTGCCGATGACACCAAACTTTGGGATAGAGCCTCCACACCCGTGGATAGAATAGTTATCCAGCCTGACCTGGACAGGCTCAGAAAATGGGCTGACGAAAACCTGATGGTTTTCAACACTGAAAAATGCAAGGTTCTCCACCTTGGGCGGGGAGGGGGAACCCACAGCATGCTTACAGGCTTGGCAGTGCTACGCTTCCTAGCACCATGGCCAAAAGGGACTTGAGGGGTCACGATTGACCACAAGATGAATATGAGTCACCAATGCAATGTTGTAGCTGGTAAAGCGAGCAAAACTCTGGCTCGCATTCATAGATGCTTCTCAAGCAAATCCCAGGATGTCATCTTCCCATTGTACTTGGCCTTGGTGAGGCCACAGCTGGAGTACTGCATCCAATTCTGGGCTCCAGAATTTTAAAAGGATGTGGAGAAGCTTGAGAGAGTCCAGAGGAGAGCCATGCACATGATCAGAGGGCAGGAGAACAGGCCTTTTGATGAGAGGCTGAGAGCCATGGGACTCTTCAGCTTGGAAAAGCGTAGGCTCAGGGGTGATCTGGTGGCTGCCTATATGTATATAGGGATGTACATGAGGACGTGGGGGGGGGGAACACCTGTTCACTAGGGCACCCCGTGTGATGACAAGGTCAAACAGTCCCAAACTCCTCCAAGACCATTCAGGCTGGATATAAGGAAGAACTTTTTTACTGTCTGAGCATCAAAGGCCTGGAACAGACTGCCTCCAGAAGTGGTGCAAGCACCTACTCTGGACTTCTTTAAGAGACATTGGGTGTTTATCATGCTGGGATCCTTTGACCCCAGCTGACTCAATTCCTGTCCCTGGGCCATGGGGCTGGACACGATGATCTTCTGAGGTCCCTTCAAGCCCTAATGTCTATGAAATCATAACCACAGTTCAATATTTTTTTGTCTTTGTTTGGGAGCCCTCAGTTCTCATCACATTTTTAAAGCTAGGATGGTGTGGCCAGCCCCTTTTCCCCCTTATTTTTTATTGAAAGAATTGAAATGTTCTGAATCTTTAAACTAGCACTAGTTATAACCAGTCATATATATTCTGGGAAAATAAACTAGATAGCGAATACTTAAATAAAAATGTTTCAGTCGAAACCATTAAATTGCAAGATTTCACAAGAGAAATAGAGAGAAATTAGTCTTTTTTTCTGTATTCAGAAAAGTCTATTGTCAGGTCACCAGAAGAGCAATAACTTCTCCCTGCAGTTCATATGATTGAAGCAGTCAGAGATCAAGAGTTTTAGCTTCCTTAGCACGCCGCATTTCTTCCTACCAACTCTGATTACACTGCAGTGTGGAGTTCACTGAGGGAGGAGGGGATCCAAAACTGACAGCCATTCAATAGTTACTGTCATAACTATCATACTATAGAATTACAGAAAATTAGGCTTGAAAGGGATTTAGATAATTCCAGCCAGGGCTTTTTAAGCTGAACCTTAAAAACTTCCAAGAATGGAGATTCTTCTACCTGTCTAGGTAACCTATTCCAGGCTGTCACCTAGGTACCGTGCTTCATCTTCCTAGTGAGTAAGTTTTTCCTAATATCCAACCTAAACCTTTCTGCAACTTGAGACCATTACTCCTTGTTCTGTCACCTGTCACAACTGAGAACAATGTCGCTCCACCTGTTTTGGAACCTCCCTTCAGGTAGTTGTATGCTGCTCTTCTTAAAGTAATGGAAGATGGCATGCACTAGGCAATTCTGAACTTACCTCTCTACAGAAAAATGCTACCCCAGCCTGTTTCTCTGAGGCTGGCCCTGTAGTGGGAAGGGGATATATTGGGTCAACTTACTCACTGTAGTATCCAATCATTCACAAAATATAAATAGCTTTTCCCTTTTACCTATGATCTAACTTCAGCTGAAACTAGTGTTGTGATATACACTCTTCAAATTCACAGAATTACATAGTTATGATGAAAACATATAGTTGATGGTCATCCTGCATTTGATGGCTCACTTATTTAGAATATTTTCAGGCCAATAGGTTGGCCTGCCACCTACTTCAGGTAAGTTGGGTTTTTTTTGTACTGCTGTTTACTTACTCTCTTAGTGTATACTGTCTTTCACAGAGTTGTTCTCTGATCACTGTCACCTTCAAATAATTATTCTCACAGATCATAATCATTTGCCCAGGTAGAAATCAAGACAAATATCAACAAAGTAAATATATTGGTCTGCATTTAATTAGCTATACTTTTTATCATTATGACCAAATTAGAAGCCGGTTCTTAGTTTCTTCTAGTCATTAGCATTCACTTCTATGATATGGAAATCTCTTAGTATGCAGTAAGTACCTCTGATGATCGTTCCAAGTAACTTCTTTGACTATGAAACACTGAATAATGAATATTTTGCTCTAAATAGCATTAAGAACATATAATCTATATTCTGCACAAATTTAGCGTAATGTTGTACTTTACTCTTTGGAAGTGCTGAGGGCAGAATACAGTAATACATGGACTTTGAATAAAGGTTACTGTAGTTCAATATGGCCACACAACGAGGTATACCTAATTGCTGCTGATACTGCAGTGCAGCTACAAAACAGAAGTATCTGGGCACATCATATAGCTCCCCAAGTGTGTTTGCTTGCAAATATGGGACTTGACTTTGTAAAATACCAGGCACTCTAGCCCTGATTCAGCAAAACAGTTCAGCCTCTAGTCCAGTCATATAAGCAGTTTGGTGCATGTCTGTGCATATAGTCACGTAGCTATTAAATGCATGTGTAAATACTTTGCTGGAGCAAAGACAGAGTGAACATCTGCTGTAGGTTGAGTTTGGGTGAGTTTGTGATGTATTTGCAAGCACAAAAACTGGGAAACAGCTTACAAATATTGTACAGAACTCCCCGCCAGCTGCTGAGCAGATGTCTGAGAAGGGCAAAGGGAAAAGATCTCCCTTTGTGCTCTATACATGCCCTAAACAGACCCACATAAGGCAGGGCAGGATATGTCCTGTCAAACAATATCGTTGAGTAAAAATTTCTGCACTGCAGATGGCTAACACAAGGTGTTAAAATCCCTTTTAAGCTCTGTTTTGGCAGCCTACGTGGTGCATCAGTATTGTGATGTTCCAATGCACAGAGAGAACTTTTACTTTATGCCTTGAATATTCTTTCTTTGGTAATGATTTGAATTTATTCTTAGTTTACCTGGTGGCTCAAAATTATTTCTGCTGAATGGAGCACCTTGCTAACTCGCAACTAAATATTTACAATGGCAAAATTTATCACGGAGGGGGAATGCAGCCATTGACATTATTTAACTTTTAGTTCCATTCTCTCTCTAGAAATCGATTTTAAAAGTTATGTGAACTTGAAGACAGCCTGTTTGTGGAAATGTTAGTTATCAGTCAAGTTACTGGTTCCAAATCGGGCCAGAGAGAGCGAAAATTAGTCCTGACACAGGGAACAAAGAAAGGAAGTGAAGTTATTTGGTTAATTGTAATTTTAAATGATTAATTGTTGGCAACTTTTGCAAGCTCTCCAGCCCATATCATCATCAGCTTGAAATCTACTCAAGTAATTGTAGAATCAGGATCCACACTTTTTCCAGGGTGCTCTATTTCTACTTTGCTGTATCAAATTCATCCACCATTGCAGCTAACCATCCTTAGTGGTGATCTTATAGATTTGTTTGAATGTAATTGATTAGTTTGACAAAAATGTTAGAAACTTACATTTGACCATGAGTTGTGGAAGGTAGAGAAAATGATTGCTCTCTCTTATTTTTCTGTATAGCAATATCTGTAACTATATTGCTACTGTAGCACCGATTTCCACAAATTGACTAGGTCTAGTGCCAAGCATGTGCATTTAAAGAATGCAATGGAAATTATTTTTTTCATAAGCTACTTTTAAGTCCAGCTAGAACTGTGTGTAGCCATCCACCTTAGCTAGGTTTGGGCTGCTTATCAGCAAGAGCCAAAAGAAATGTATTTCTCTCCCCCTTTCCTAGAATTTCTCCATTTCTTCTATGAGGTACAGGTTAGACAAAAAACTATAATTTTTAATTTCTGTGGTTATTTTGAGATACATATCTGTATTATTTGTATTATTTATGCATGCCTCATATGTTATTTGACTTTCTGATATGTTGTTTTTAAATTATAATCTGTATGGTTTCAACATCTTCCAGGAGCACTATAAAACCTTAGTTGGCCAGGCATTTAGCAAGCAAGACTAATTTTAGGATATCATTTAGATAATTTTTGTTTTACATCTTACTTTAATTTTGTAAGTGCTTTTATAAGCTATTTCAGCTTCCACTGAAAGACACCCTGATATTTTGTTGGATAAGATGGTATATAAATCTAATAAAAAAGTGATTCCCTGGCAAGAGAAGGCCTGCTTTATGATGGCTTTTCTAAACGCATAGAAGCGATTCACAACACTGTCACTTGCCACAAAATATTTATGTATTAGTGCTTGTTGAGAGTGCACTGGATTAATATAGCTGGACCAGAGGTCCACAAGAAAAGCTGGCATGAGAAGCCTTTCTGTCTCTATCTGGAATTTCTAGCTTTCACATGCCAGCTTTAAGTAAGTGAGCTTTGAATGTAAAACATATGCACGTTTATCTTCGTCAGCCTCAACATTCCTGACTTGTTACAGTTCGTTGAGTCAGATGATGCGTTACTAAACTGTATTATGTTATTCCACAGTTCAGGGTGTTGATGACTGCATTGAGGACTAAAGTGCTGTATCAGTCTGCATTGGCCTATTAATGTGCCCCCCACCTCAAATTACCATCAAGGGAAAGACCCTGAAGGTAGTCAAGAACATCACATTTGACCCCTTGCCATGGCGTGTTTATCCAGCCTCCTCTTAAAGACCCCCAGGGTAGGAGCCAGCACCACTTCTCTTGGAAGTTGGTTCCAGATCCTAGCTGCCCTGACAGTGAAGTAATGCCTCCTGATGTGTAGTCTGAATCTACCCTCTGCCAGCTTGTGGCTTATTTCTTGTCACTCCTGGCATTGGGGGAACAGGGACTCCCCAATGCCTGCTGCTCCCTTCTGACCAGTTTGTAGCAGGCCACTAGATTCCCCCGCAGCCTTCTCTTGTGGAGGCTGAGCAGGTTCAGGTCCCGTAGCCTCTCCTCATAGGGCCTGCCCTGCTGCCCCCGATCACAGGAGTGGCCCTCCTCTGGACCCTCTCCATATTGCCCACATCCCTCCTGAAGTGCAGTGCCCAGAACTGGATGCAACTGCAGCCTGACCAGTGCCGCATAGAGGGGGAGGATGACCTCCTTGGACCTGCTTGAGATGCATCTGTGGATGCATGACAAGGTGCTGTTGGCCTTCCTGACCACGTCCCCACATTGTCAGACCATGTTCATTTTGGCATCAATAAGGACTCCAAGATCCTTCTCTGCCCCTGAAATGATGAGAAGGGAGTTCCCCAGCCTGTAGGTGTTCTGCTGGATCTTCCCCCCCAGGTGCAGCACCTTGCACTTGCCAGTGTTGAAACCCATCCAGTTCTCATTCGCCCACCCCTGTAACCTGTCTAGGTCCAATTGAGGCCTGTTCTTCCCTTCCAGTGTGCCCGCTTCTCCCCACATCTTAGTGTTGTCTGTGAATTTGAACAGGGTGCTTTTTTCCCACTCATCCAAGTTGCTGATGAAGATGTTGAAGAGTGCAGGTCTGAGGACCAAGCCCTGCGGAACTGCACTGCCCACATCCTTTCAGGTCGAATAAGACCTGTCCACCATCACTCTCTGAGTGTGTCCCTCCCTCCAGTTACTGACCCATTTGCCTGTGTAGGTGTCGATGACACAGTCTCCTAGTTTTTTAATGAGAATGGGGTGAGAGACAGTGTCGAAGGCCATCCTAAAGTACAAAAAGGCTACGTCTATGGATACACCTGCCTCTAAGGATTTTATGACCTGGTCATAGAAGGCCACCAGTTTGGGTCTAATGACCCATATTGGTTGTACCTAAGCATAATCTCTCCTGCTGGCCCCTCGCGGACATGCGCCGGGATAATTCTCTCAAAAAACTTACCCAGGATCAAGGTAAGACTAACTGGCCTATAGTTTCCTGGTCCTCCTTCCTCCCTTTTTTGAAAATGGGAACCACACTGGCCCTTTTCCAGTCCTCTGGCAGATTGCCAGAGCACCATGAGTGCTCATAAAGCCATGCCAGATGTCCCACAATAACCTCTGCTAGTTGCCTCAGTGCTCTGGGGTGATCGTCAGGACCATCTGATTTAAATATGTCCAGTCCCTCCAGAAGCTCCCTGACTAGGTCCTCACTGACCCTATGCCCAGGTGCGTCTCCCCTGGGGCCTACGGGGGTCCTGGTGGGGGGCAGTGACCCGGTCCCTGCTCAGAAAAATGGAGGCAAAGAAATTGTTAAATAGATTAGCTTTGTCATCTGGTGTGATGACCAGATTTCCTAGAGTGTCTTGCAGAGGCCCCACATTACCCAGTACCTTCTTTTTACCCCTTATGTATTTAAAAAAGGACATCTTGCTGTCCTTTATCTGGGTAGCTAGTCCCAGTTCCATCTCCGCCTTGGCCTTCCTTTCCACATCCCTACAGTCCCAAGCAGCTTAGGTATTGTCCTCCCTGGTGATGGCCTCTCCCTTCCATGTGGGTGTACGCCTTCTTTTGAGCTAGGAGATGTTCCCGTATGCTTTTGGTGAGCCATGGGGACTTTTGTGCCCTCTTGCCCCCTTTGATCCATGTTGGGCTTACCTTCCTTTGGGCTTGGAGAATTGTATCCTTAAGGAACGACCACTCTTCTTGGACACCTGACTCCTCTCTCCTCTGGGACCTCAGTACTTCCCTGACTATTCTCCTTACCTCATTGAAGTCCAGGGCGGCTGCCTTGCTGCAGGCCTTTGCCACCTTGTGGTGGATAATGAATTCCAGCAGGCGATGATCACTGTTGCCTGTGTGGTCGAGCACCTGCAGACTCCTCACCAGGTCATCACCCATGGCCAGGATGAGGTCCAACAAGGCATCTGCCTTTGTGGGGCTGTGTACCTCCTGGGTTAGATGGAGGTCCTGTATCTCAGCTAGGAACCTAAAAACAATGCCTTTGTATTTGGGACCAAAAACAATAGCATCTTGTTCTAAATATGATCAGAATCTAATTCTTTCTGTGACATATCCTGATTGTAAACATTTCTGTGGTTTTGACAGCCAATTTTAGCACTCTTATCCTGATTTCTCAAGGTTTTTGATCAACTTCATCATCGTACTGGAAGACAATTGGAGACAGAAATACAATTGAAATTTAGTTTTCTTCAATCATGCTGCTTTTATAAAATTATCAGTCCTTTTAATCCTCGTTATATTCAGAAGTTGAGTGTGAAGCTTCACGGAGTTTCACTGTCACATTTTATGTTTCTTGAAAATCAGCTTTGAGATAAGTTTATGTAGGAAGCAAATATGTCTTGGAAAATCTGACATTTCTAATCTTTATAAGCCAACTCCAACGGAAAAAAAAAAACCTTACCTTTAAGCGCAATACAGTCTTTACCCGCTTCATAATAATATGTAATCACCAATCAATTTTACCATGTTTTAAGACCAAATTTCATTAGGAAGAGGAAACAATGGAACATGATTGAAATGATAAAAGTAAATAATATATCTTTATATATATTCTTAGTTGTTGTAGAGCTAAATTGAGTTATTTAAAACAAATTTGTGGTGCATTCAGGTCCAGGTGTGGTTTGGACTTGTTCAAATTAAGTTTAAAATTTCATCACTTTATTTTCTCCTTGTATAATATAAATGAATATTGTCCATTTATTTGACCCACGTGACTTTTTTGTGGGTTTTTTGGAGGGTTTGTTTGTTTATTTTTTCTGATTATAGAGTCAAATTCCATCCATGTGCTGAAGTTTTCTTCAATCTGGGAACAGATGGCTAACTGCATTGCATTTCCTGCCTTAGGCCCTAATTCAGCAAGATATTAAGTATATTCGTCAAGCAATATATGTTGCCTTTCTTTTTCTGTCCCTCCCACCACTGGCTAGAATACTTAGTAAAGTTAAGCAAATGAGCCTGCTTCTTGTAGACGAAGTTGATGCATGCTTAGAAACATAGAAGGTAGGGTAATATGCACCTTTATAGACTAACTATATAAGGCATATATAGAGAACCCAAGGTTTCATGAACCTAAATTCACTTCATCAGATGCTGTGAAAGGAGGCGCAGAAAGTAGTTTAAAAATGAGAGACATTAGAAAACAGAAGACGAAGAAGGGGAAGAGAGAGATTGAGAGAGAGGGAGGAAAGTGGGGAGGTGAGTAGTGCTAGGAAAGAAACGAGAATGAGCAGTAAATCCATAGGGACAAAGGGTGTCACAAAAACAAATCCAGTTAATGAGATACAAATCAATAGTCCCTTTAAAAACTATGTTTAACACAGTCCAGTTTGTGGATGATCTCTTGTTCTGCAATTTCCCAATCAAACTGGTTTTTATTTTTATTTTTTTGCCTGAGAACAGCAATCTTGAGGTCAGTGATAGACTGCCTATTGCGGTTAGAGTATTCACTTTTGTGTCTTTCTTTAGTTGATGTCAAATTGGTGTTCATCCATTCCTACATGTAGAGATCACCCCGTTTGTCTGAGGTCAACAGCAGAGAGGCATGTAAGCAGACGATAGCATATGCGATATAAGACTAGTAGGACTGCAGGTGAATGAACCTTGGATGTTGTACCCCTTGTTTTTCAGTTCAGTGATTATGCAGTCTTTATTAATGTGGGAAACAACAGGCATTTGGGTCGACTACAAGGCCTGGCACCTTGATGAGAATTGGAGTTCATTAATCTGTTGTTTGAGAGACAACATTTGTTGGGGGGCTGCCTATAATACAGGGATTCTGTCTGTTGTCCTTGTCCTGGGGTTGATGCTGTAGCAGGTCAGAGAGGGGTCTGAGGGCCTTGTTGATTTGAGTGGTTAAAGTTTTGCGATTTGTATTGTAATTGTAGGAATCCCTGTTCTAGATCCTTAGTGTTCATCCTGGTTGGTAGCGTCGGAGCAGACCTGGTTGCAGTGCAGACCTTGGCTGTAGATGATGGATCTAATTGTGTGCTTAGGATGAAAGCTGGTGGCATGAAGGTAGCTGTGGCAATTGGTAGGTTTCCCATACAATGTGGTGGCAATGTGGCCACTGGAAACCTTCCCTGTAGTGTCTGGGACATGAATCTGCTGTGTGGGGTATTCTGGGGTTAGACCCTTGGATTGAAAGGGACCTCAGGGGCTGCCTTGTCTGACACTGGGCCTTTAAATATCAAAGGTGACAAAAACTGGTAACTTTTCTACTCCTTCAAAGAAAACTGCAGTGTCTGGCTGCATTCATTAACATGGGACAGCAGTGCTGGTAGAAGCATTAGAAAACATAAAGCCACTTATTAATTTATCATCTTTACAGATAAAAGCCCAGCTATTTAAAGTTCTGCCTTCAAAAGAGTAAATGCCATCATTTAACTGACAAAATTCAGATTATAGTAAAAGTAGATCATACCAGTTATCTAAATGTATCTTCTTTCACAAAAATAATGTAACTAGCTTTAGAAAGACAAAATGGATCACTGGTAGAAACTTTGGATCACGAAAACGTTGGATATTTTACCCATAGAAGGATATTCATGGCAAATACTATATTAATATATATCTCATATGAGTGTACGTACACTTTACTATTTTTTGGAGCTCATTAGATGACCTCACAATATGGTTGTCACATTGAATAGTATGGTTATTGTGTATGCCCTGTTATTTTGGGCCCCAGTATCATCTTCACTAGCTTCATGATGCTTTAAATAATTATCTAGACTAGCCCTCAAATTTATTGATTAAAAACAGACTTAGCAGTGTTCAGATGCATGTAGTTTTTGTATAAATTGGGTGATATGTTAGGGATCTGTGCAAATTATCACTGTTTGACTTTGACAGAGTTAAGATAGTCTGCCTTGCAGAGCTCATTCATCATTCCCGCAAATGCTCACATTCACTCAAAGCCAGGGAAGAACTACAGCAGTATCACATCTCACATTATGACTAAGGTTGAACATTATAACCTGCTTATGATCTTGCGACTTGATAGTCTTCAGAAATATTTTGTTTCCACCATTATGTCAGAAGAAAATATTTCCCTAGCTACTGGAAACTGGTGTTATTGAAACAGAGTAGACTTACTAATTCAACTAAACAATCAGACTTCAAGGCTAACAGGTTCTCTGTTTCTGCTTCCCTTCTTCCTCCTTCCCACTGCCAGATGTATGTAAGGACTTAAATTTCAGTGGACATCTGTAGCTGAGTACAACCTTACCTGGCTGGATTGGTTGTGGTGCATGTGAACATAATTTGTCTTTTTAGCTCCCTTTTGTGACTAAATAATGAAGTATGACACCTCATCAGATCAACTGTACGGTAGTGAACCCTCAATCTCTGGAGCTGGAAGTATATATACTGTACTGTTTACATACTGGAGCGTTTACTGAAAGATGGAAACAAACTAAGCTTCAGGTTATATTGCAGCCACAATGAGCAGACATAGCACCAAACTATGTATTATATACGACGCTTTCAGTAATGGAGGTTTGAGATTCCCCTTCACCCGTGCACCATCCTACTCAACTCTCTCTCGTGCTCTCTTGCTGTCTTTCTCTAAATTGTGATCTTTGCTTTCTCTCGGTGATTTATGAACTTTTTAACCTTGTAGGGTCTGCTAGAGATCCACAAAAGGATGCCAGTGTTTGTATTATACCAGTGGGTTTCAATTAGGACTTCCATGCAGATAAACCTTGTATTTAATCAGCACAAAGCACTTGGAGGCTGAATGAAAATGTTGCTGTAACGTTTGGGGCCTTTTGTTTCATGTTTTGAGCACCAGTGTTACATGCTGGCAGGTTAGGAGCTGTATAAATAAGATCAAAATAATCATTTTTAACAGTTATGAAAGCTGCATTTCTGACAGCTATATAATGTCTAATTTAATGCACTGAATCATTAAAAGTTAACTAAAAATAAACTGATACCTGACCATACATAGAAGTTTATGCCTGTCTTCTGCATTTGAAAAATACCACTTTTTTTACCTTTTCTCACGTAAAGATACATAAATTTCAGTTTAACTGACCAAAGTGTAACCCTCAACTCTCTATATTTAAAGCTGCCTTAAGTAATTTGTCATGGTACATATAAATGCATCCTATTTTGTGTACGTAACCTTCTTGAAATCATGACACAGAAGGTTTCACAGAACTGTCTGATCGGCAGCCTCGAGGGCTGTTTTCAGTTTCATCTTGGAAGGTAATGAGGGTCCCAATCCTGCAAGGTCCTCAGAGCAGTTAGGGAACGTAAGTCTTAGGAACTACTTGTCGTTTTCTCATTGTGAGAAATCATGCAGGGTCTTATCCTGAGTGAGTTCTCCCGGGGATCTTATTTTTCCTTTCCCCTCATGGTCACTTAACTTGGGCCTGATTCTGCACTCCTTGTGTACCCAACAATACAACAAACACCAGCTTTTAATATTATGAACATCTTTAATGGCTTAATCTTGGGAGATGTTGACTGTCCTCCAACTGATGCTGATTACAGTAGAAGTCGAGCCATCATTGTGGGCAGTAAGGGCCAAGGCAAAGGGTCTTTTGTCCTTCTTTCCTTCATCACATGTTTATACCAGCATAAGATCTGACCCTGGAAGAAAAAAGCATCTCTTTAACTGAGAGAAATTTGCCTTGAATTGTTGTCTGTGGTTGAATTTTTGTTGTGGTGATAAGAAGTACTCTGTGGGCCAAATTCATCTATTGTAATGTGATTGACTTAAGTGGAGTGAGGACAGGGATGAATTACACATTTATGAAACATTAGCAAAATCAGATCACTGGCATGTTTTGGCCTCCCATGTTAAGACTAAAATATGTATTCCTCCAGGATCTATTTAACTTTTAAAGACAGTGAAAGTAGTTGTGTCCAGCCAGCCCCCCCCACCCTGCCTGGAAATCAGTTCTTTGTGCATGGCACCAACAGGCTTTCACACTTTTTCTCTGCTTTTAGTTTTTACCAGACCAAAGACTCTGCTGGTCTGTACTGAGCTGTTCTTGGTACCTACTATTTTTACTAAGGTGAAGTCTCATTAAGATAAATGAGAATTGCCGGTACTCGGCACTGCTTACAATCAGTGTTACAAAATTACAAACCTGAGAGCTGATTTTCACTTGTGACATTTTTGTGGTTTTGTTTTTCATCCACAAAACAAGGAATAGCTATTTCAGACAGTGTGCGCTTACATAAAAATGAGCAAATACCTGGGATGTTTGTCATGTTAACGTTCCTAAAGGGTCATGGCTATTGCTGTGTTATTATGAGACATTATTTTTCTGTTACTAGAAATGGTGGCACCCAGCGTACTTTTGAATTCAGAAATCAAACAGAAACTATATATTTCTGTTTTGAACAGTTGGCTCCTTTACTCAGTTGCCTATTTCCTTCTCTTCCAGATGAAATCCACCCAAGTAGTAACTTTTCTCAGGGTATGGCTTTATTCACAAAAGAAACTCCACACACACCATCCACCCCAATCCTTCCCGTATGCTTGCCTGCTTCAGGGCTTTTCCTCAGAATTGCTTAACCTACATTGTAAGTGCTGTCTGTCTAGAGAGTTCCTCCTCTTTTATTTGTTATTTACGAGTCACAATGATTCACCTGCTTTAGTAAGTTAGAAACTCATGTAATGTTTCCCAGCAAAACCACCACATGCTAGAAGGGTGACACTTTTTAGCAGTCACTGCTCACTTATTGTTAAACAATTTCATGATGTCTGCTTTTTTTTATCTTTCAATTCTTTTCATACAGAAATGTGTATTAATTCATAAGTGTGTATTGACTTGTTTCGTCATTTTGCTCCTTTTTTAGTTTGAGACAGAGAAAATGCATTTAGTTGGTTAAGCTGAATTGATGAAAAATAACCTGTACTGCATTTCTATCAGAATATGTTCTTCTTAATGTAGTCTCCCGTTTAATCAATTCATTTGGGTTAATCTGTTGGTTTATGAATCGTGCTGCTGTACAATTAAAGATATTTTTTTCTTTAAGTATTTATGGGTATTTTGCCTGTGACCCCTTTGGACTCAGCAAAAGAAGAACACTTTTTTCCAAGATTATACAAGGAAACAGGAGCTCTTTGTTATACCAATTCTTTCATTTCCTTTGAATGACTTTTTTTTTTACCACCTTCACTAGCAGTCAATCAAATTCTGGTATATTAGCAACATTTTTTCTATCTCCTAGAAATAAAGAGTATTTCTCGCTCGAATTTTTGAGATGGAGAATCCTAATTAATTTATAAATTTATTTCAGCAGAGTAAAAAAAGACTATAGGGTATGCCTTATACAGATAAAAGTATGCATTGCATATTGTGGAAATTATCTTCTTGTCAGTGCTTTCTTTATTGCTTCTTCCCCAAAGAGTGGAAACAAGTGTTCCTATTATAATTATAAAGATGAAAAAGCCTCCTTCTTGGTGTAAAAGAGATGCAGTGGACTGATACTTGCCTGCCATGAATGACTGTAGTTGCTTTGAAGCCAATGTAATATGCTGGTGCAAAAATCTCTGATGTGGAAAGGGCCAAAGTTGCTTGCAAGTGATTTTATTTCAAACCTTTTATGGAGGTGCAGTGAAGGTACTTTTCTGGCTATACTGGAGCAAAGGAGCAAGGCAATTTAAAGATATTTAGGAGCTGTTTTGTTCAGCATTGCAATGCTTAAATAACTTAGGTGGATACATCATAGAACTTTGTTGTCATAGAGAAGTAAGACTCAACCTTAGTGCTATTAGTATCATGATCCATAACTTTCAATGAAAGTCAACAGGCCTTTGGTTCCCAAATAGCAGAGACACCAGAAACATAACTGAGACCTTGAATGCCCTGGGCAAGAGGCACAGGGCAGCATCAGTGCCTGTGCTGCTGGCAACATAGTGGCAGCTAGGCCGGTAGCAGAGTTGCTGCTATTTTTCTGCTCTTCCCTTTGCTCCTCCTCCCCTGCCAATGAGTTAACTGCCTGGGACTGGTGCTGTACTGGCTTGTACATGCATACGTTTGTCTGCTCTGACACACCGGAGATTTGGTGTGTTGGAGCAGACGCGATTAATCGAGTCTGCAGAGCATTTGAGCTGACAAGCCTGGCACTGTCCCATGCATTTGTATAAATGGCAAAATGTGCATTGGCACTGAAAAAATAACGGTGGTACGCTTTTGAACTAAAACACCTTTTGTGTGTTAGTTCAAAAGCGTGCTATCATCATCTTCTCAACTCTGATGTACATTTTGCCATTTATACAAATGCATGCATTGCATTGCAGTGCACTTGTAAAAGTGCTCGGTGCCGTGGCACAAGCATGTGTACAAGTGCCCTTAGTTCCCAGCCCCTCCTTCGTTATGTTACTTAAAATCACTTTTGAAAATGACACCTTGGTGCCTAAATCATTTAGGTAGGGCACTGCCTAAAAAATTTGGGGACAGATTTGTGAGTCACATTTAAAGAGATGAGTGGACTTAATCCAGTGCCTGTTGAAATCAGTTTGACTACTTGTAGAAAAGTACTTTAGTACAGTGGTGAACTAGGGATATGTACTGATAGTTGTCAGGAATACTGTCATTTCACTGATGTATATCTCAATGGTGCACAAGTAGCTTAGCATATTAATTGCTCATTCTGGTTAAATTCACATCTTTAATTTTATAGTCTGTTTTTTATTTTTAAGTTCTACTTCTGTTTGAGGAACAGTTAAGCAAAAGAGAATTCATTAGATTTTTTTCTATTTTGAGGCTGTATTTTTTATAATTACCATTAAGTAATTCATTAGTTATGAAATAAAACCTTTTAATTATAACTCTGTATGTCACAAAGTACAAAGTAATTAAAAATGTATAATGCTAAAAAAAAGAGGTCCTAACTTTTTAAATTATGAAGCTCTAAGTTTTGCAGAGCCTCTTTTTCCTTGTGATGGTAGTCTTGTCTGATAAATTTTCAATTAGACAGTTATTAGAGTAATTAATCATACTGAAGTAACTTGTTTTTATTCAATCATGAACTTGACTGATAGCGTTAGTAGAAGCACATTTAGAAGCTGCCATATAATTTATTTGAACCTGCTCTTTTCCTGGTAATGAAAAAAAACCTTATTTACTTAAAGGTAACATTAATTTAAAAAGTTATTTTTTACCGGCCCCATTGTGCATTTCTATTAACTTTAAGAACTTTGATGTACTATAAAGCATTATGTTGTAAAAATCTCTTTATACCTGTTAAATTAGACAGCAAAGCAAATGACAGACAAATTCCATTCACTGGCTATTTTTTCACAAAAACAAATAGGACTACATTTCTTCAGGAAACATACAAAAAGCTTCTTTCTCACCACAATGGGAAAGAAACTTTTTTCAACTGGATCAGCTGATCTGCTTGACAGAGCTTTAAACTAAGATTGCCGGGCGGACAGGTAGACATCCATCGGAGCAAACCCAGGAAGTGACAAACACGTAATCAGCAGGTCAGGAATTGCATCCACACTTACTCTAACCCCAGCCCAAGGATGGGACTCTCCTAAATGCATAAAGAAACCTAGGGCTTCTGATGGCAGGCTTAGCTGCCTCTACATAAATGCCAGGAGCATGGGGAACAAACAGGAGGAACTGACCCTTCTGCTAAACAAAAACAAATATGATCTCATAGGGGTAATGGAGACCAGGTGGGACTCCACCTATGACTAGACCACAAGTATAGATGGCTATACCTTGTACAGGAGGGACTGTGTTGAGAGGAGGGGTGGGGTTGTAGCTCTCTGTGTCAAGGAGCAATACACCTCCCTACTAGCTGACTTTGGCATCCAAGGTGGACAACTCAAAACTCCTTGAATTAAAATAGGAGGAGAACATGGCGAAGGGGACATTACTGTGGCGGTCTATTACAGACCTAACCAAGAGGAAGAGCTCGACGACAGATTCTTTAGGGAATTACCAGAGGCCACATGTTCAGGGTGCATGGCTAATTTCAACCACCGTGACATGTCATGGGAAGAACATTCAGCTAAATATAATCAGTCGCAAAGCTCCCTCACCTTCATTGATGAGTTCTATTTGACTCGAGAAACCCACGGACCGACAAGGGGTGAGGCGCTGCTGATCTGGTTCTGGCCAAAGGGGATGATCTAGTGAGTGATCTAAGGATTGGAGGGAAGCTTGGTGACAGTGATCATGAGTTGATCACTGTCTCTGTTCATTGCAAAGCTGGCAAATCAGTCAGCAATGCAGAAATCCTTGACTTTAGGGCTGCTGCCTTTCACCAGCTCAGCTGGTTGGTTGTCAAGGTCCTGAAGGATCATGATCCAGGGAAAGGAGTCCAAGATGAGTGGTTGCTCCTTAAGTACACAATTCTAAAAGCAGAAGGGGAGTCTATTCTAACCCGTACAGAAAGTAGTAAAAGGGCTGGGAGACCCTCTGGCTCAGTAAGGAACTCACGGACCTTCTGAATCTTAAAAGAGAAGCCTATAAGAGTTGGAAGATGAGAAATACCTCTAAGGAGGACTATGCATCATTGGACCACACCTGTAGGGAGTGGATCAGAAGAGCCAAGGCTGGAACAGAGCTCAAACTGGCTATGGGAATCAAGGAGAATAAAAAAGCCATTCTTTAGATACATGGGAAATTGAATGAGAAATAAGAGCAGCATCGGACCCTTGCTGAACCAAATGAGGCAGCTGACATCAGGAAACTTTTTCTTGGTTTTTCACCATTTCATGGGGATCACCTGACCCAACAGGACACAGGATTATGAGCGTACGGGTGACCACATGCCTACATTTGATGAAGACCTTGTATGGGAACACCTAGAGAGGCAGGACATCCATAATTCAGTGGGCCCTGATGAACTGCACCCAAGAGTGCTGAAAGAGCTGGCTGTCATCATAACATGACCAAAGGCAAGGATATTTGAGAACTTGTGATGCTTGGGAGAAGTTCCTGAAGATTGGAAAAGGGTCAGTGTAGTGCCTGTCTTCAAGAAAGGAAGGAAGATCCAGAGAAGTACAGGTCAATCAGTTTGACTTCAATCCATGGAAAGATCATGGAAAAAATATTAAAGAATCCATCAACAATATACTAACAGAAGGCGTCATCCTGGGAAACAGCCAACATGGCCTATCCTTATGTGTAGGTTGTGCCTGACCAACCTCATCTCCTTCTATGACCAAGTGGGTGGACCAAAACCTGATGACTTTCAACATAAAGAAATGCAAAGTGTTCCACTTCTGGAGGAAGAACCTACATCATACCTATGGGCTCAGCAATGCTATACCTAAAAGAGACTTGGGCATCATGATAGACCACAAAATGAATATGAGTCACAGCTGGCAAAGCAAATAAAACCCTGGCTTGCATCTACCGATGCATCTTGATCAAGATCCAGGATGTCATCTTCCCATTTTATGCAGCCTTGATGAGGCTGCAGCTGCATCCAGTTCTGGGCTCCACACTTTAGGAAGGATGTGGAGATGCTTGAGAGAGTCTAGATGGGAGCCACGTTCGTGATCATAGGTCAAGAGAGTATCCTTATGAGGAGAGGCTGAGAGGCATGGGACTTTTCAGCTTGGAAAAGTGTAGGCTCAGTGGGGACTTTGTGGCAGCCTGTAAGTATATCAGGGGTGTGCATCATGATCTGGGAGAATGTCAGTTCACTAGGGCACTCCAAGGAAGGACAAGGTCCAACTGTTACAAACTGATGGAAATTTACCATCTAAGTCTCCAGAGTCTGGAATAGACTCCCCTCAGGAGTGGTGCAGGCACCTACTCTGGACGCAGTCATGTTTGGATGGTTACCTTGCTGTGGTCATCTGACCCCAGCTGACTTCCTGCCCTTTGGGCAGGGGGCTGGACTTGATGATCTCATGAGGTCCTTTCTGGCCCTGATGTCTATGAAATCTATACAATGTGGACATTATGAACCATAGGGTAGGCTATATCGTGGGTCTTTTGATAATTTATTATAGAATTTTAGAAATGAATAAAATGTAAAGGAAGTCATAGATAACTCAAATGATGGCTACATCTATTCCCTCTTCTATTATTTTTTCCCAATTTTTCGCATTAGCATCATGGTGAATACCTGTGTTCCTTCTGTTTTCCCAATTATTTTTTTCTTTTTATGTTGTCTTGGTCACCAATTAAATGCTTAGTCTTAACCAGCTATTACCATACCATCTTATCTAATCTATGTTTACCTATGCAATGTATGTTCCATCGTAAATATGGGCAAATACTGGGATATATCAGATAACACTGTAGAGAAAATATTGCCTGATGTATATAATGATGGCCACTGTATTGCCTCTTTGATCTTTTTTTTCTCATCATTGTGTAGTAAAAACACTTCTCTTTCCCCATATCCAGCAAGGAGAGCCCTGTTGCAGAGTTGTCATAGGACAAAATTCTTATAGCATATGAACATGAACTTTATAGACACAAGTCTGAACTGAGGGCATGCACCTCTTAGAAGATTTCCAGCATGTCAAAGCATATGGCTATAAAGTGGCATAATATCCTATTTTTGAGTGAAAGCCTCATTTGCATCTTGATTTGATCCCAGGAAGTCGTAACATTTAGGGCATGCTGTTAAAGAATGTCATCTTCTAAGGGAAAGTGAGGGTTAACACTCTTTTTGCCAGCTAGTGGATAGGGTTTGTGCCCTCTGCCATCCACACCATCAGCTAGATAATGTATTAGCTTTTCAAGTCTGCAGTCAGTAAAATTGTCTAGTGACACTTGTTAATTGATGTCACCATCAGCTCTTTGTTTATACAATTACAAGTATAATGGTTTTTCTTTTATAGCTGCTGCTGTGTTTGTTGCATCGCATTGCTGCTATTCTCAAGTATATCAAGCACCAAAAAAATAATTAAATGCAAAATCCCACAGGCCGAGATGTGCCCAGGCCACAAAATTCAAATTCAGTTTCCAATTAGGTCTTCGATTCAGTTGTTTGGATCAGATGTACTTTAACGTGATTTTCTAAGCACATGTTTCAAGTCTAGTTGTGTTGCCTTGTGGGATCAGGCCAGCTCTCAGGATCTCAATATTGCGCTATTAGACAGAAGGGTGTGGTATACAATTGCACAGGCACACACTCAAAAATCAATTAGGTGCATACTAGGTGCATACACCCCCACCAGGCATGCACACAGACACTACCAATTCAAGCACATACAAATCCAAAATGACTAGCCTAAGCAAATGCACACCTATCACCAGTTCAAGCACCTGCACATACTATACAGACCAAAATAAATTAGATCAGAATCAGTTACCAATAGCTTCACGCCCCTGCACACATACACTGATCACTAATTCATATATCATGCACACAGTGACATACATGTATATCAGTTCACATACATACCACTCACCTACACATACACACAGGTGAGTTCCTAACTTGGGCATTGTGTATATGTTTGTGCTTGGCGTACTTGGGATACCTGGAGGAAGATTAAGGTAAGAGAAGAAGTGAAAGTGTAGGGGTGAAAGTTGCTGGGACTGGGATTAGAATTGGTAGACTAGAGAGAGCTGGGCTGAGGACCTGAGGCTTTGGGGTTACTTTAGGTTACTGCTGGTTGAAACTGAGATGAAAGTTGCTGGTGCCGGGATTAGAACTGGCAGACTGGAAGGAAGTTGGGGTAACTTAAGGTTAATTGGCGTTAACTGAAAACACAAAGCCAGCAGAGCAAAGAAGCAATGCTAAGGAAAAGTCCGGAAGCTGGAGCCGGAGCAAGGAGGCTATGGGGGAGCTGAGCGGTACATGGGGAGAGGAAAGCTGGGAGTGGGGCTGCGGGGGTGGGAAGGCTGGAGAACACAGAGAGAGAGAGTAAAAGAGATGGCACAGAGCTAGGGATTGGGAAGAGGTGGCAAGAGGCAAAAACATGGCGAGAGTGAGGCTGAGAGCCTGCAGAAAGCAACAGGGCTGAGAGCTTGAAGAAAGGGATAGAGAGGAGGCAAAAAGTGGTGGGAACAGGGTTGAGAGCTGAGAGGGAGAGAGAGAGAGAGACAGAGACTGGAATTTAAGATAGGGAGGGGACCAGGGCTCAGTAAAACACAACCCAACTTGTGGTTACAAATGATAGTGGTTTTATTGAAAATGGGAGATGGTGACACAATATTTTATTGGTTCCTTTGTGCGTGCACACATGCACAGACACACACAGACAATGGCAGCAGGGCTTAAAGAGGCTTGATGCAGGGGCTGAAGTCCAGGAGGAGAGAGAGAGAGAGTCCAAATTGGAGGAGAAAATATGCAGGCAATATCTACCTATCTCAGGCTGAAAGCAGGTCCTTGATGGCCAGTCGGGGTCTCCTTCAGCTTGGTGTTGTCCAGAGGGGGGTCTCTGGCAGGGCCTCTGGGGTGGATAGGCAGTGGATAGGCTGTGTGACATGGAGATGATGTGGTCCAGATGGAAATGGTGTTCCCAAGGAGTCAGTCTTCACTACCCCTTTTTATGGAGTAAACTACCTATGATCTCCTACTGGAGGGCCCGTCTAGGCAATGTCAGCCCTGTTCCAGAGGGTTCCAGATGTTCCTACTGAGCATGTGCAGCCTTGGCACAATGGTGGGTTGCCTCATCTTTTGTTTCCTGAATGCTGAGGGTGGTTCCAAGGGCTGGATCATTGATCCAGGTATTGCTGTTAATGGTTCGGTCATTCAGAAGGAGGTATTTGTAGACCTACTGCCATTGTCTCTCAAGCACCTGCATTCATCCCCATTCATTCAAGAACCAAGTTACATAGGAGGAGTAGGTGTGAGTCATGGATTACACAACAGGGGAGACAAGATGGAGGCTTGACATTACTAGGCCTAAAACAGTAATCACACAATATAAAAGCAGTAAAAAATCAATACAAACATAATAATTATCACTTATAAAACAGTGGATATCTATATCAAAATATCAGGGCACTTATTTGCAGAGGGGAGAGAAATAAAACTTACTACCTAAAATAAAAATGTTAAAGCTTATCCTACATCTTAGCTTACTTATACTTATCTATAGGGAATAGAGAGAGAAAGAAAGTCAGAAATGGTCGGGGAAGGGGAGGGAATGCTTTTTAAAAGAAAAAAAAGAAAAACTGGAGGTTTTGCTACAGTTGCATATAACAAAAAGTTTTAACTTCATTTTTGATTAGTCAAAGTCCTCTTTTTACATCTCAAGGACTGGAAGCGGGATTTAAATGATGTAAATGTCTTTATATAGATCATATAACATGCCTAGGTGTCAGGAAAGAAACCTAGGGCTACTAAGTGCAAAAGTTCACAATTCTGCCACTGACACTAGGTACAGATGGCCAAAAAGCCTAAGGCTTAATTGATTCAATCTTCTCAGGCTAGTCTGAGCTGTGTAGATTGAACTGATAAGCAAGTGAACAGACATTCATTTTTGATTCCTGAAGTGCAGCCGCATTCCTGCAGTGGCCCAGACCACAAGCTGGGGGACACAAGAACATGCCACCCTGCTCAGTTGGAGCAGACGGCTTGAGCCAATGCTAGCCTCATTGGTGTCTAGGTCCCCCAGTGGCTGATCCCACTGACTGGGAAAGGGGAAGGGGCCCAGCAGCCACTCCTGCTGACCGGGGGAGGTGGGTCCCTCAGTGGCCGATCCTGCTGACCGACCAATCTCACTCACCATGAATGCGGCCATGCTGCTTCTGGAAGTCCTGCAGCCACTGCTGGAAGTGGCACAGCCGCTTTTGCTGGCAGCCGTGTTCCTTGGTTGGTGCTTGCAGGGGGGGCATTGGTGCTCCTGCCTGCCCTCCTGCCCACCAGGTAAACAGGGAGCACAGCCTGGCAGGGGGTGCACTGGCGCTCTCAGGAGGTGTATGTGAACCCCCGTTTACCCCCTATACGTTCCCCGTTGGTAGCCCATCCACCCTGCGAGGGGGCTGTTGCTGGGGAGGTGCATATTGGGATGCTGGGGACTGTGAATCTGGAGAGGGTCTGGGCAGAAGTTCAATAAACCAATTTTACCTAAATCAGTTAAGTCTGATACTGCATCCATCCAAGTTTATCTTAAACTGCATTTGGCCATTTTGAAAGCATTTTACGTGCGTCATAGAAGAGTTTAAAATTGTGACCCCCTTCCAGATTGTTAATGGTATTGCCTATAATTGTTGTTAAACCAAGTTGTTTGTAACGTTTATTATATGTTAAGTGCATGTCCCTGATTACTGGTTTATTTGTTTATTTGATGTTATTAATATCGTTCAGGTTAATTTCCATATTAAAGGAAATGACTGTTTCCACGTGGAGAGAGATGACTCAGTGGCAGAGCCTAGCGAACTATGCGGGACCGCAATCGTTAAGTTCTCTTGACCTACTTAGCAAATATGCTCGACAGGCCTAGCGGCCTGCTTCGAGAGGCTTCTGTGAAGAAGTTATAAAAGGGGATGGTGCCTCAGAAAGGTGTGGGTATGTGTGTGTCTGAGGGGAAGGAGATCGATCTGATCGTTCAGCTACGCTGTTATTCAGCTGCGCTGTTCCCCTGACTCAGGCCGCGTGTCTTAAGGAGTCGAGTAGAAGAGCGACAGTGCATAACGCCGAGCGCTCGCTCCTCACTCCTTTTGCACGCGATCTTCCCAGGGCCTCTGATTGCTTTGGGGAG
>JAGPOW010003395.1:35276963-35316382 GCA_030014935.1 Caiman crocodilus
GCATAACGCCGAGCGCTCGCTCCTCACTCCTTTTGCACGCGATCTTCCCAGGGCCTCTGATTGCTTTGGGGAGTTGTTATCGCAAGAACTGCAGTACGCGAAGACCGGGCTGCAGCCAAAGCATCGTCTTTCGCACTCCGCTGCTCTGCCCTGGGTGCATCATCCTCTCCGGACGTTCCTGTACAAGTTGAGTCCTGAATTCTGTAAGTAAAGCTTATTCAATTCATTCAAACCCCGTCTCCGGAGCATCTCTTCCCCTTGGCTAGGATCCACAGCGCATCGGGGTTGGCCTAGCTACCCGGCATAAAGGCCTCACTCAGCGCGCCACAGTTTGCTCCAAGCACACGGCCACTCATCAGACGCTTGGGCAACACAACGTGCACTGAGCTTCTGTTGTATTACGGATTCACATCTGTTTCTGATTGCTTATACTGGTTTACGTGTAATTTCTGTTCCGAGCCCTAAAGAACTAGGCTGCTTAGATCAGTGACTGCAGGGGACTCCTATATGGAACAGCCATTAGAGGGGAAGCAGTGGCTATTGGTAGATTTTGCGTTCAGTCATTCTGTAGGGGAAAGTGTTGAATGCTTCAGGCTGAAGAAACAAATTGAAAAACCTTGAAAATATTTTGCATTAATCTTTCCAAAATGACATGTTTCTTTTTCTTTCTTTTTTTTTTTTTTTGCAATACAGCAAAAGCTGTGTTATCCGGTACTTTATCAATCGCAAAGTTCCAATAACCGCCCCCACTTCCAGTTTTGCTGCTGCAAGCCAAGTTCATCTCCTCCGCTTCTTCGGCCCACGGCCAAAGCAGCTTGCGCAGGGCAAGGCAGCCTGCATGGGACCCCCCTGCCTGTCTTCCAGCACACTGACGCCAGGGAATACACCAGACCATACACATTTGATTAACTGGCATATTTGATTAACTGGCATCCCCCATTTCTGGGGGATGCTGGATAACAGAGCTTTGGCTGTATAATCTTTTTAAAGCCACAGTTTTGGTCAAATTAAATATTATTTATGAACAATAAAAACTGACCATGTTCTCTTCCGCCCCTCCCCCATTTTAGTCACCAGGACAAAATCCCTCCCTTTTAGTCACTAGGACAAAAAATCTCCACCCTGCTCTCTTCCATGACTATAGCTACAATATGGAAACCCCTTCCGTGGTATCTATAAATACAGGTGTCTGGCTAGCTCATAAGGGTCCCGGTCCCAAACATGTCGGAGCAGTGGGACTCTTACTTTTAAATGGGGTTTGATCAAGCCATAAATACTCCAGGTAAGCAATTTGCTAATAAACTTAACTTCAACATTCTTTTTTTCCCAAATGAATATTACATACGCTGATTTTATTTGCACACCTATGAATACCACCCATAGCAAAAAATACATTCTTTGTAGTTCCTTTTTTTTACTTTTACCCTGTTTTGAAAATTGGTTGAAAACTTTCAATACTTGGGTTTGGCCTCCAGATGACATGTGTTCATACATTTTCTTTAATCTGAAAGAATTTTTAAGCTTTATTTTTTTTTTTTTTAATGTCTATCACAATATCCTTTAGGCGAAGTACCTGATCACATTTAGACAACTACAGCTGTTTTTCAACTTTTTTTTTAATTGAGTGGGAATGTGTTATATAAAGTTTAAAGTAATTTTTTTTCCTCAATGAAAATTAAAAAATAACTGAAGCCAGTATTTTATAGTAGATTCTAAAACTAGGTTTTTGAATAAGTGAATCAGTTTTTAAGTCAAACATTTCTGAAAATCAGATTACAAACTTTTTTTTAAAATCTTGGCTAGATAAACTTGCTTATGCCTCAACTGTCACAAGAAAGGTCCTATTCAGACCAATTCTGGGGGGAGAGACCTTAATATATAAAACTAAAACATTACTTAGGGATATATTTTACAGGGTCCTTTCAAGATTTAGTTACAAATTAGTGAACCCCCTTCAATCTCCTTTGTAATTTAATGTGGAGACAAGGAAACTATACACTCATCCTTCTGCTGGAGGGAAAATGCATATAGGAGTTAATAGCTGGAGTTCTCAAAATGCAGTCAGGATATTTGCCTAAGGAATTAAAAAATATTTAAATAACTTAAAAAAAATCAACATTAAACAGAAATCTTAGGAAAGTACTGTTCTCTTCTTTATCAAAGTTATTGGTTAAATATTGTTCATTAGGTCAGACTAGATGACCATAAATTCTATGTACTTGTATGAGAACAGAAACGAATTCCTGTTTTATATTGAAACTTTGTTGTTGTCACAATCCACAATTTTCAACAAATTCAAAGTGTGCAGACAGATATAACATTTGAAATTTGTTTAAAAGTGTAATAGGTTTGGAAACATTTAAAAATATAGCATTTCAACTGCTGGACAAACATACAGTCTCCTTTTGTGCCCCCCCAGCTGGAGCACATCAGATTCACCATAGCTACATATAATGATATGTTCTCCACGAGGGGGCGTGATGGCAACGTGCAGCTCACTCTTTCCCTTCTCCACGTGGTGGGAGAGGTGGGGAAGAGAGCTGATGTGAGTTGTGTGCCTCCAGTGAGCATCCCCTACTGGAACAGGGAGACTAGAGACTGTGCAAATGCACACACACTCCACAAGAACTGAGAGACCAGATGTGGCGTTACGTGGCTCAGGAAGTGGAGAGCAGGAGCTTCATTTCTGGCAAGGGGGAAGAGCTGGGGTCTCTTGTCTTTGGCAGGGGGATACTCTGGGAGAGCAGAAGTGGAGTAGTAAGGCGGCATGCAGTGGCTGTCTGCTCACCCCCTTCTGTATATGTGGGGAAACTAGAGAACTGTGGGATGCTGGAGGGCCAGTGGGTACCCTGTCATGCTCCATAGAGCATGCACACTTAACTAGAAGTGAAGTGCTTCCAAATAGGACCTCCTTTCTACAAGTAGTTTTTTGGAGTGGTTTGGTCATTTTGAAGTGCTTCAAAGGGTGTGTATAATTTGTATGATTTGCTCTTTGAAGTGCTTCAAGGCAATGTAAATTGCTTCAAATATGACATTTGTCTGCAGTCAAAGATATCGTCCAACAACCCCCCCATTCTTATTTTGTTCTTGTAAAGATAGGATCATCCTATGGTAATCCAGCAAGGCAGAGACCTGTTAAATCTTAAATTGGTAAAATTAAACATTTACCTTTACCTTAAGTCATTTAGCATTTTGATATTTGAGCTTTGGGGCCCAACTGGGGCACATGTAAACATGGTACTAAGATACGGTGTTTTTCTTCATCTTCTTTTATTTTAAAAAACAAGGTAAAAAAAATAATGTTGAGGAATTACATGCATGCAACATTATAAACCTAAATGAAGAAACCTCTGAAAATGAAAAAGGAGTGAGTGAAAAATGTGAACAGTATTTCCAGAGCAAACACAGCACCAGTGAGAATTGTGGGGAACTCTCACAGCTGAAATCAGTCAGTAGGCAGAGCTACTGATTAATTTTAGCTGTGATAAACTTCCTCTGTTGTGCGGAGGGGGAAGAGTAATTGCCACTTGTTGCAAAGGTCAAGTGAAATATTTAATGGATATGTGACATGGGCATAGGAGATAATTTTGTTAACAAGTGTCCAGACATACAGAATCAGCTATGAAAAATATTAGGTAAAATGCTTTTTGGATGCTGCCAAGAAGGCATACCTATAACTATGCTATTCATGTGTTGTGTGCTGCAGTAAAACACCTAATACAATGTTGTTCAAAAGACTGTGCCATCTAAGCCATAGTTTTAGTAATCCCTTTCTAACTGATTGATATTTTGTGTGTGTGTGTAACTCTGAGACTTCATTCAGGAATACAGTCCCACCCTTATCTGTTACTATTGTGGCTATTCCATGTCTGGTTTCAGAGCTCATCTGCACAGAATAACACAGCACGTCTCAGCTCCACGCTGCTTTGTGCCTGACAGATAAGCTAGTTGCTTAAATTTCACTTTTGGTTAATGCCACAGGGTGGATCTGCTCCAAGGATTAATCAAGGTTATATAGTAAAGGACACAGTTGTCTGAAACACCCTTACCTCATTTTGGATTGTGCCTTTTGGGAGATCCTTGTTCTGGAAGCTCTGAAGTCCTAGGCCTAACCGAAACTAAAGGTATATCCTCTTAAACTGAGGGTAGAGGGAGGTGGCACAGAGTCAGCATCCATAGTGTTCTCAGGGCAAGGACATAAGAGGGGTGAGGTCAAACAAAGCACAAGGCAACTGGAAGGTGACACAAAGCATAGAGCTCCTGAAATTTCCCACGTCTCCTCAAAGGAGTTGAAGGAGTGTCATGGGATTCTGGAGGAGCCAGAATGGGGACTTCAATCTGATGCTTCTGCTGAAGAAGCAGAAAGTGTCTGGGGGCACTGTGAAATGAGTGTTAACTCTTCCATGCTCACAGATCCATACAGGGGCCATCAGCTCATATTCTGGGGACAAAGGTGGAGCAGAGGCTGGCCCATTGGGAAGCAAAGGGTTGCCGAAAGAGAAAGGAATGTCTTGTGGTTAAGGCAGCTGAATTGGTTTCTGTTTCAGCCACAGAGTTCCTATATGATGCTAGTCACAGTGGAGTAAGAAGCAAAGTTGGCATCTGGGGCAAACCCTGGGGGAGAGTAGGGGGAGGTATGTGGTCTCGAGCCTGGGGGGAGAGCGGGGAGTTCCGAGAACAAGGGAGCGTGGTTCTGAGAGCGGGGCAAAAGTGCAGTTCCCAGAGCTGGGGCAGGGGCCAGGGGTGGGGGGCAGGTTCCAAGATGGAGCGGCGTGGTTCCACGAGTTGTGGGGAGGAAGCAGTCTGATCCACGCTGAGAACTCCTAAAGAGTCCTCGACTCAGCTGCTGCTGTCACTGATGCATGTTCTGCCCACTCCAAATGTGCTTCTTAAGGAATGGGACTGCTTTGAAGTTCCAGGCACGTATAAGCTATGGGGCTGCTCTTGCTACTCAAGCATGGACTCTGCAGAGGTAGGGGATGATTTCTGTGGCCCTCCTAGCTTGGCTGTCTAGGGCAAGTGCCCACCTCACCCATCCTGGTTACGGTACTGGCTAGCCAAATTGCATAAGCCAAACTTTTCACTAGTTGTTGGTGCCTCAGTTTTGGGTGCTTGATTTGCAAAACCTAGAGGTGCCTCGAAAAAGTGCTGGGCTCTCACAGCTGCAAGTGCAGTCAGTTGAACATGTGAGGTACAGTGTAATGGAAAGGTATGCTGAAAATCAGGTTCTAGAAGTCTTAAGCTGGGCACCCAAAATGAATGGGTACTTGATTTCTTTGTCCTTGTTATTCCACCTGTAAGATGATAATCATACTTCCTCATCTCACCATAGTTTTGTATGGTAAATCAATTTTTGTGAAGCAAACTAATGCCATAGTGATAAGTGTGTTAGTAATCTTACACATCTGTCTTCAGGACAAAGTGTGCAGTAAGTAAAGCATAGGTCTATGTATTTATTAACGAAGAGAAAACAAAATCATTCTTTAATTGATCTCTGTCCATTCTGTGCATTGAGATAGAAGTCCTATAAATAATAGTACGGTGTGGATGGTTTAGATATATTTAATCCTATATAATTGCCATAGGTTGGACTATGTGATCTTTTGAGGTCCCTCCTGCTGTCTGATGATTGGTGTAAGTGAGAAGCATGCAATCATGCATACATTTTTCCCTCGCTTTATGCAGGTTCTGTATGTGCACATTCACTCTTACGTGATGACCCTTTTTATACCAAAAATTCTTTATTATGCGAGATAAATTCACTCTTATGTGATCAGTGTAGCGGAAGCCCACAGCCAGCTGCTTTGTGCAGTGCATTGTGGGAGTGACATGCACCAACATATAGTGTCCTGTATGAATCTATGCTCCTCGCTTGTCGTCTTCAGCATGTGTTTCTTTAGTTGCCATCTCCATTACAATAGTGCCCTGTGCTTGTGTGTACTGTCTGCAGTTGGTGAGTACCAAAATTGTCTTGTAAAATGGGTCTGGGGGTCAGTACAGTCGAGGTCTTGGAACGCATCTCTATTTGTTACATAGTAAAGTGGGTTCTCTTTATGTGAATTTGAGTTATGCTCTGTTTTCCAGGAATGCATACACAGCATAAAGCAAGGGAAACCTGCATGCACACAGGGGGCCTAAAAAAGTCTGCATGGCCTTTCTTTGTGCTTCTAAGTGCTTGATAGTACAACCATTACAGGTTCTTGTGCACTGTATTAAATAGCAATATGGTTATTGTGGGGGCCGAGAAACGCTGGCGGAACAGGGCCACTGATGGAGTGGAGTTAGTTGTACGAGAGGCAGCAGTGGTTGAAACAAAAAAACTTTACTTACAAGCTGTATACACGAGGGATGCAGTGTAGGCACAATCCGTAGACAGACACAAATGAAAACAGTAGACAGGCACCCCGATGCGCACACACTCACGCGGGGTGTGGGGTACAGGGTACGTCATGGAAACCACAACAGGGAGTCACTGGTGGTTGATCAGGCCCCTCCATGGCTCCAAGGTACACGTGGGGATCTCTCCCTACGCGCGTCCAGGCTCTCCTCCAATTTGGGCAGGTACCACCCACGCCTTTTGTACGGCCAGCGAGCCAATTGCTGACCGCCACGTGTGCATAATTTACACTGAGCCAATCGTGAGCATGCACTCGATGGTGCAGCTCCAAGCTTTTGGCGGGCTCTGATTTTGCACCAAGACTCTTTCCTGCCTTACAGGGGAAATCCCTGCAGCGGGGACTCGCAATGTGCTTAACACGCAGCTGTGCCGAGGCATCTCTTAACCGTTCCGCTCTGACAGTTATAAAATCAAAATGCTTACTTTTCCTAACAATGTTCAACAATGGTAGCAGAATCATGGGATGAGAAAACTAAATTTCCTTGTAGTAAATGCTGATTTCTCTACAGTATTAAGACATTTTAAACTATAACCAGTAAGAATGACATGATGCCTTGTCAACATGGCATGGTACTATATGAGAACCCAACAGTTAAAACACCTGGATGAAAAGCCAACTAATAAGATTTGATGGATTTTGCATATTGGATCAACCGATAATTATATGTGCAAACATATTGAGCTTGTCTAATGCTGTAAAACAGACACATTTTCAATTTAGTTCCATTATTTCCTCCTTTCATAGAATCATAGTAAACTAGGATTGGAAGGGAGCTCAGGAGCTCGTCTAGTCCAACATCCTACTCAAGGCAGGACCATCCAAAACTAGACCGTTGCAGCCAGGGCTTTGCCGAGATAAGCCTTAAAAACCTTCAAGGATGGAGATTCCACAACTTTTCTAGGTAACCTGTTCCAGTGCTTCGCCACCCTCTAAGTGAGAGAGTTTTTCCCAATATCCATCTTAAACCTCCCTTGCTGTAACTTGAGACTATTGCTCCTTGTGTTGTCATCTATCACTACTGCGAACAGTGTAGCTCTATCCTCTTTGTAACCACCTAAGTAATTAAAGGCTGCTATAAAATCACCCCCTCCGTTTTCTCCTGTATAAACTAAATGAGCCCAGTTCCCTCAGCTTCTCAAAAGTCACATGCCTCAACTCCATAACTATTTTTATTGTTCTGCGCTGGACTTTCTCCAACTTGCTCACATCCTTTCTGTAGTGTGGGGGGGTCTAAACTGGACACAGTACTCCAGGTGTGGCCTCACCAGTGTTGAAGATAGGGAAATAATTACTTCTCTCAATGTGCTAGCAATGCTCCTACTAATGCAGCCCAGTATACTGTTAGCTTCTTGGCAACAATGGCACTCTGTTGACTCATATCCAGCTTATTGACCACTGTAACACCCAGGCCTTTTTCTGCAAAGCTGCTGCTTAGGGGGTTGGTCCAAATCCTGTAGCAGTACATGGAATTGTTCTGTCTTAAGCACAGGACTTTGCAGTTGTCCTTGTTGAACCACATGAGATTTCTTTGACCCAATCCTCTAATTTGTCTAGGTCACTCTGAATTCCAACCCTATACCCCAGCATATCTACTACTCCCCCTGCAACTCATAGTCATCTGCAAACTTGCTGAGTCTGTACTCCATGCCATCCTCCAGGTCATTGAAGAAGATATTGAACAAAACCGGCTTCAGGACTGACTGCTGGGGCACTCCATTTGATACCAGCTTCCAGCTAGACATCAAGCCATTGATTACTAGCTTCTGAGCCCGATGCTCCAGCCAGTTTTCTATCCACCTTACAGTCCATTCATCCAGTCCATACTTCTTTAACTTGCTTGTGAGAATTGTGGGGGACTGTATCAAAAGCCTTGCTAAAATCAAAGTACACAACATCCACCGGTCTCCCTGCATCCACAAAGCCAGTCATCTCATCACAGAAGGCAGTGAGGTTGGTCAGGCATGACTTACATCTGATGAATCCATGCTGACTGTTTTTAATCACCACCTTCATCATCCTCCAAGTGCTTAGAAATGGAATCCTTGAGGATCTTCTCCATGATTTCTTCATGGACTGAGGTGAGGCTGACTGGTCTGTAGTTCCCTGGAGCCTCCTTTTTCTCTTTTTTAAATATGGGCACTATGTTTGCCCTTTTACAATCATCCAGGACCCCTCCCAATCACCCCAACTTTTCAAAGATCATGGCCAGTGGTTCTGCAGTCACATCAGCCAACTCCCTCAGCATCTCAGGTGCATCCCATCTGGCCCCATGGACTTGCATATGTCTAGCTTTTCTGAATAGCCCTTTACATGTTTTTTTACTACTGTTGGTTTCTCATTTTTTCCCTAGACTGTGCTGCTTGGTGCAGTAGTCTGGGAACTGACTTTGCCTGTGAAGACTGAGGTGAAAAAGGCTTTGAGAAGTTCAGCCTTTGCTGTATTCTCTCTCACTCAGTTGTCTCCCCCATTCAGAAAGGGTCCCACTTTTTCCCTGGTCCTCCTATTGTTACTGACATACTTGTAGAAACCCTTCTTACCTTTCACATCTCTTGATAGCTGCAGCTCCAGTTGCACTTTGGCCTTCCTGACATCATCCTTGCATACCCAAGCAATACTCTTATAATCCTCCATAGTCATCTGTCCAAGCTTCCACTTCTTGTAAGCTTCCTTTCTGTGTTTAAGCTCACCGAAGAGGTCTCTCAAGCCAAGCCGGTAGGGTTGCCAATTCTGACAAGCTATTCTGGGAGATATTTTTTTCCCCAACATGACGTAATGTCATTAATTGTACTATTCAACCCATTCACAATATCAATCTCCTGTATTGCTGTCAATAGTCACCGAGAGATCAGTGCCAATTCTGGTAGACTCCTCGTCAGTCTGGGAGGGTTGGCAATCCTACAAGCTGGTCGCATGTCATATTTGCTATTCTTCCTGCACATTGGGATGATTTGTTCTTGTGCCCTCAGTAAGATTTCTTTAAAATACAACCAACTCTCCTGGACTCCTCTCCCCCTCAGCCTGGCTTCCCCCAGGATCCTGCCCCTCAGTTCCCTGAGGGAGCCAAGGTCTACTTTTCTGATGTCCAGAGTCCTTGCTTTGCTGCTCTTCTTTCTTTCTTTCTTCACAACCCTGAACTCAGTCATCTTGTGGTCGCTACTGCCCAAGTTGCCATCCACTTCTACATCACCCACCAATTCTTTCCTGTTTGTGAGCAGCAGGTCAAGAAGAGCATGGCCCATAGTTGGTCTCTCCAACACTTTTACCAGGAAGTTGTCTCCAATGCTCTCCAGAAACTTCCTGGATTACCTGTGCACTGCTGTATTGCCCTCCCAATAGATGTTAGGGTAATTGAAGTCCCCCATGATATTTGGGGCTTGTGATCTGGAAACTTTGGCTAGTTGTCTGAAGAAAGCCTCAACTACTTCATCCTCCTGGTCTAATAGCCTATAGCTGACACCCATCATGACATCACCCTTGTTGCTCTGCCCACTAATCTTGACCCAAGAGGCTTTTAACAGGCCTATTTCCAGTTTCATACTGAAGCAATCACTCAACAGTTTTACATAGAACGCAGCTCTTCCTTTTCTCCCCTGCGTGTCCTTTTTGACCAGTTTGTACCCATCCATGACAGTACTCCAGTCATGTTAGCTATACCACCTTGTCTCCGTTGTTGCACTTGCATCATAGTTCCTTGAATGTGCGAGGACTTCCAATTCTTTCCTTTTTGTAACTTCCAGTCCTCAGCCTTTTCTTGCTATTTGTCAAAGAACTAAATGTTGTCATTCTCTTCTGAGTGATCTAGTGCTTGCAACTAGTGCCTGTGACAGCTCAAGTGATGTATTGGCAGCTGCAGCATCCAGGTACAAAGCTCTAAAATGTGTTCTCTCAGCAGTGACATCTGGGTCTTCACCTGGCTTTCTGGCAGATTTCTTCTCAAGCCAGCTTGTCTGACTGCTTCCTTGGCTGCTCTACTTAATCTGTAAAACTGCTGTAGCAGCTGGCAGAAGTTCAGTTTGTTCATAGCCATCTTTGCAACCTTGAAACCCATTTCATTTATTTATTTATTTATTGGCTCTCCTGCAGTGGTAAGAAAATCTTCCAAACTGCAGTCCCTAATCCAGTAATTGGGAAGCATTTCAACTACAGAATCTGATGCAGAAAGAGAAAGCATTAGCCTCACATGGCTGTTGGTTTCAGTGGCTCTTTTGCCACAAATGTAATACTTGCTTCCCCACATGGCAGCAGTTTACAGCACAAAAACTCCCCAAATCTTGGGGAATAGCAAAACAGTTTCAAATAAGTAAACAGGATCCACAAAATTCCTGGGGAGTATTGATGATTGGGATGAGTTGCATGTAGGCTCCTTCACTTAAATTAGGTATTATTTCTCTTAAATGACTTGAGTATGGTAACTGTTGTTGTGTGTTGAACTGAAAATGAGGGAGAAAAAAATCCTACATGTGCCTGGCTTTTTGTTTAATGTTATGCACTTTATATAATTTTATGCAAGGCCTTCCTAGGGATTTAATCTATTGTATATTAGCTAATCAGTTTGCTTGAATCATCTGCCAGCCTTCCATTTCTCTTACAATACAGTGTATACCTGGTGTATTATAGCTTTCTAGTAATAAAATGAGCTGTCACTTGAACACATGTTGTCAAGAAACAATTCATTTTTATGGGGACATGTATGCATTATACTTTTATAGTTCTCCCAGGTAAAAGCAATTTGGTTATAAATATATCTTTGCAAACATGTTTTCCATTTTCTTTTGCTGATAGCTTCCCACGCATCAAGTGAAATGCCCTCTCCCCATGTGAGAATTTCACAAAATGAACAAAATATGCCTTATTAGATTTTTTTAAAACAATTCTAGAAACAAAGATATGTAATAGATGATTCAGCCCAAATCAACACTTTCTCACTAATAACTGAGCAACTTAGTCAAGAAGTTTGATACTTTATGGCCCAGAAGTGCATTCTGCTAGTTGGATGATGATCCTGCGAGAAGATCTGCAGTGGCTTGAACTGCTGCAACAGAACTGCTTATTATACCTGAACATTATGGTAATCAAGAGCTGATCTAGTACATGAGTTGAACAATGTCTGAGGGTAAACTTTGTGGTTCACTGTAAATTTCTTTTGCAGATAAAGTTTTATAGAAAAAAAAAAAAGTAGTCCATTTAACTGTTGCAGTAATTAAATTTGCCCCAGCAGGTAACTGATTTATTTAATGGATAACTAGAAAAATGGATGTGTCGTGTTAAAGAATTTTTCTGCATTCAGCATCACTGTTTCCCTCAACATGCAACTGCGCTCTGTTTATTCTGTAACGGATTCCTTTGAACTCTGAACAACTCGTGCCGTATGTGGTACTGGCAGGTGAAGTTACAGTGGCTTTCACACAGCGCTGCATGTCTGAGACAGGTGTTCCTTCTTGGTTAATGAGCCTAATATTTGAAGGCGGGGGAGGGGTAATGGGAGAGGGATTGATTAGTATCGCTCTGCAAGCAGGGAGAAGGTGATCCAATAGTAATAATCCTTGTCTATGGTAGATGGAGCCAAATTCACATCCTGGCGGTATGGCTTCAAACCAGACTAATTCTACTAAGTTTATATCAGTGTAACAGATGTTGAGTTTCAGTCTTCTCTAATTTATATGATATTTCCCTGTTGTTACTTCATGGATGTTGAGCTGTTTTACTTTACATCATGCTGGTATGAGAGCAGAAATTAGGAATAATTGTTGATTTCATTAGGATGACACAAATTTGACAGGAAAGGAGACTCAACAAGATCTGAACCCACTACCTTTAGGAGAGAACTCATGTTTCTTGCACATCAGCTATACTGTATTTCTCTACATCTCTCCACAAAAAGTATACAGATGAGCTAAAATCAGCCAGGGAGAGTAGTACCACCTGTTGTTTGTTCTCTCTAGCATTAAAACAGTTGCTTTCGGAGAAGGGCTGGAAAAAAATATGGCCTCCATTTAGAGTGACATTCAAATCATGTTGGCTGATGTAGTTTTAAAACTGCCTTGGCAAACAATTTAAGCACCAGTCAAGCCAGGGATGGAGCTAGCTTTCATTTTTATCTCGTTCTTGTTTGCTGGTTTGGATGTTTGCTTGATGATATACTAATGAAACTGTAACTGGTAGGAGAATAAAAATGTACATATCTGTCAGGATTAAATGTAACAAACAACACCACCTTTGCACTGCCATCTTTTGGAAAGATAATATTATATATCTGTATGAGTTGTAAGTACTATAGCGTTATCCAGTATGTGCCAAGAGCACTGCAATATCATTGTTGTTCTAAAACACTTTAGTGAGTACTTTTTGTAAAGGTTGTTTGAAATACCCAGGTGAAAGTTATTTTTGTGACTTGGGATAATCAGCAGATCAGGATTTCTGGAGCAGAAATTGCAGTTGCGGCTATTTAAAAAAATGTCTTACATTTTTGGAACATCCAACAGCATATTTCATTCCTTTTTCCAGGACAACCACTGATTTATTCAATCTGATTCATTGCTTGGGATATATTCTGGGGATTCAGAGTGCAGCAATAAATTATCACCAGATTGCTACTATCACACCTAACATGTTCTGTGAGTTATTTAGCTCTTCTTATCTCTATGGCACCTCTTCTTCAGTTTGTTCAGCGGACAGCTGCTATAGCCATTCAGCTTGCACAGTAACATTTTGTTCAAAAGGATGACTGGTTTTCTCAAGTTTATCATTAGACCTAACACTGAGCTGTTTTCCAGGAGGGCTTATAAAGGTGGGAAGGTATCCCAGAAATACCCATCACAGTAGTTGGCAGCTTCCCCCAAATGAGGACTTGGCCTTGAGTGTTTCCAGCTCCAGCTAAAGTACAATCGTTGTTGTATTGCATGGAACTGAGAGCTGCTGAGTTCTCATTTCCTTCGATAAAGAGCATGAGGCTTTGTATTGACATTACATTTAGATCAGAAAAACCAGGTTGCTCTAAATGCCTAGTTTTACAGGCATGCTGAGAGCATAATTGCCCCAAAAGGAGTGGCCAGTCTAAATTAGTTCACCTGAGTGGATGCACTAAATTAGATTGAGATTGGACTAACCCAAAGGAATGGTTAATCTGATTTCTGGAACACCTGTACACATTCGCAGCCCGGCCCTGGGACTGGGAAAGCCCAGCTGCTCACCCTAGCCACGGGGCTGTTCTAGTCTCACCACGCTGACCCTGATGGGGCTATTTTTAGCCAACACCCTGACTCCCCACCGTGCTGCAGACGCTGTAGCTTGATCCCACCCACCCCTCCCCTGACCCTGAGTTACTTACATCAGGATCCCCCCCACATCTCCCAGCTGCAGCAAATAGCCTTTTTTTCCCCATCTATGTGTAGGCAGCTTGAAGTAAGGCAAAGTAAAGAATGAGCTGTACCTGGCAAGTGAGGTTAAGGACAACAGGAAGAGGTTCTGTAAGTATATTGGTCATAAAAGCACAAAGGAAACTGTGGGTCCACTGTTAACAAGCCAGGGGGAACTCCTAACTGAAAATGCAAAGAAGCCAGAGCTACTCAACAGCTACTGGGCTTTAGTCTTCATAAAAAATAAAATTAATAATAAGAATTATCTGGATAAGAAAGGGGGCAAGCTGAGGGATGAGATAACAGAAGCGGTGGTCAGAGAGCTTTTGTTGGGTCTGAATGAATTCAAGTCAGCGGGGCCAGATGAACTCATCTCAGGGTACTAAAGCAACTGGCAGAGGAGATGTCAAGGCTCGTGGCAATGACAATGCCCCTCTTTAAAAAGGCAAGAAAGAGGACCTGGAGAACAATAGACTGCATTTTCAGAATGTGGTGCTGAAATCTATTGTTAAGCACCAATGCGTTTTCAGTTAGGAGTTCCCCCTGGCTTGTTAACAGTGGACCCACAGTTTCCTTTGTACTTTTAAACTGAGAAGTTACTGGATCATATCCTAAGGAATGCAATCTGAAAGCATCTAGAGGAGGGAAGGCTGATCACAAGCAGCCAGCATGTATTTTTGAAAAACAAATCGCATCAAACAAACTTGATCACCTCTTTTGACAAAGTAACTACTTGGGTGGATGCTGTGGATATAGTATTTCAGAGCTGGGGTTGAATCCCAGGCTTGAGATCCTGCTGTTTTGATTGGTGGAGCCCATCCACCAACCAGCAGGCAGCAAGAGAAATAACATCACGCCCCTTCCTGAGGGGAAGTGGAGCCCTGGAGGGTATAAAAGGAACTGCGTGCTCAGCATGAGGAGCAGATGCACTGGGGACAGAGAAGAGAGGAGAGCAGGGCTTAGGAGAGCTGCTCAGCAGCAGCCCAGGAAGAGCCCCTGAAGACTTCCATCAGCGAGGAGCAGAGGACAGCTCCAGCAGTTAGGTTCTTGGTGCACAGCACGGTGTCCAGGCCCTGGGAGCTGCGCGAGGTGGCTCGGGTCTGCTACCTCTGGCGTGTGGCCAGAGACACAGTGCACAGGCCGGTGCACGGAGCAGGATCTTTGGAGTCCCTGGGGCGGCTTGCATCCTCAACCCCTAGAACAAGGCTGGGATGCTCAGTGCAGGAGGTGTTGGACGGAGGGTGAGAGACCCTGGGAGCCGCTTGAGGTGGCTCGGGTCTACAGCTGCTGATATGGGGCAGCAGCTCAGTGCAGATGATGAAGCCCAGAGGGTCTGGGGACAGACTGAGCCCCGGTGCTGCACAAGGCTGTCCAGGCCTCCAACCCCTAGCACAAGGCGAAGCATCTACTGCACCCAGCAGTGCATTTGGCCCTAAGCCAGTATGGTGGCAGCAGAGTCAGATGGTAGAAAAACCCAGCGGGGGCAGAGCTTAACCTGGGGAACAAGAGGCAACCCTCCAGGACTGTGGAGTAGCAGTAAGTTACTCAGGAGAGAGGGTCCCTGCAGGGAGGGCCCCCCACCCTGAGGGTTGCGAAGGGGCACCAGTGGGCCACTCCTGGGTGATAGTGGGGGAGCTTAGGAGTCTTTGGGGTCTTCTTCTCCTTTTTTCTTTCTCCCCACCTCCTTTCCTGTAGTGGTATCTTGAGAGTGGGCCCCTGCCCTGGAGAGCACCCAAATATATCTAAATAAATATATATGTGTGTGTGTGTGTGTGTGTGTGTGTGTATATTATAGGATTTATTGTTTTGTAAACTTGTACATATATATTAAATTCTATGTCCTTACCCTTTAATTGTTTTGTTGTGATAATAAATCTGTACATAGTTAAGTAATTGATTGTCTGGACCTGACTCTATAAGGGATGGAGGCGGCTGCTGGGCTGTTGTGTCCCTCCACAGCACGCTGCCCTGCCAATAATTCCCTTAACTGGAGAGGGAAGTACAAGCCTGCGTACACCCGGGCTACAATTATAAAAGTGGGAGCAACACTATGACAGTGGTTTCCTGTCTTCTCAAAAATCTGCGTGACCGGCTGTCTTCAGTTGCATCTCTTCTCCCTGTTTAGTGTCATTTTAATTTTCTTTCGGTCTGTCTTTTTTGTTATTGTCCCTTTTATGATGACCATCGGTGCTTAACAATAGAGTTCAGCACCACATTCTGAACAGATTTCTCCAGTTTATACTACCTTTCTCTCTAAAGCATTCTGGGATACTCTCTGCCGTATCATACTTTTTCTATAAACAGCAGTTTTTAAGGCAAATGACCTTGGAAGCCATTTTGTCTTGGTAAGGGCTTTCTCATAACTATTGTCATAACAGTGAAAGGCATATTTGTTAACACTGTTTTTTAAAGGCAGGGCCTGCATTAAGGATGTTCAGAGAAAGTCCCCTCATATTTATTAATGTAATATTGTCAGCGGTAATGTGCGAAGTTGTCGTTATTCCACTGGGAGCTTTCAAGGCATGCTGATAATCTGCTATGATGGGGAGCTGATAATGAGGCAAAGAATCACAACCATTTCATATCAAGCTTTGTGTTAGTATTTTCTTTTAAAGAATGATGGCTGTCACCTGTACTTCCTCTTTTCTTGGGTGTGACTACAGATGATTTGGAATAAAGAAATTCCCTCTCCCAAATCGTTATGTTGGTGGAGATACTGTCCCCTCTTCCTAGCCTCCAAACCCCCCTCACAGTGGCATTGTGGGTTCTCTGAGCTTGTGAGATGGGGTCCTTATTTCATGTATCCAAGTGGGAATCTCGGTGGTCTGCACACTCCACAATATATGCAACGGGGAAAGGGATAATTCATATGTCTGTACAACTCCTGTTCAAGAAGCATGTTATACTGATCTGAAATAGCTGGTCACATATTACCTCTTCAATGGGAACAAAAGCTCAATTTATTTTAAGTCTTCTTTCTTAAAATAAGTTGAGCTTGTAGCTTTCTTTTTAACATCTGCTCTTTTTTGCTATTCCACTACCACTTAAAATGAAGAACGGGTGTAAAAGAAATGCAAAGTGGCAAGTTTCCTCAAGTGCTATTTTTCACACGTTATCTGAGTGTGCAGGAGCACGGCTGATGCCTCAAACTTGTTCTGGTAAGAGGTTTTTAAAACTTAGATCCATTTAGTCACTCAGCACTAGGTTTGAAGAAAAAAATATTAGAAGCTACCAGAGACATTCAAAATGATCCATGTAGGATATGAGAAGCAGAAGTCCTGGAGTGAATTTATGTGCCTCTGCACTCACAAACATTCCATGCATAAAGTGGAACATCAGTTTAGCAGTGGATCTAGTCTGTTGGGGGAAAAAATCCCACTTTTACAACAAGAACTAATAAATAAATCTAATTTCCCATCTTTCATTGCTTAAATTGAATAAACAGGTCTCTCTGTTAGTGGCGATTATTTAATTTGTGCCAAAGCAAAGTATTTATTATGTTTAAGAGAAAGCAGTTGTCTTGAAAAAGGATGAAAGTTATTCTTAAATTACACTGAAAATTGATTTTTTCCTGCGCTTACAGAAGCTGGGCACTTCTTGTGATGTGATCTCAATAGGTGTGTGACATCATCAGAACCTGCTGATCCCCACGTATTCATTATCAATTCTATAAAAAAAGTGACACTTGCCAGAATACCAAATCTCATATGACTATAGGTGTTGTTACAGGGTCATTCTGAAAAGTTGATTTGAAATCTCCCGAGGATACCTCAGTGGAGTCGTAGATACAATACTCCATGCTTCCCTTTTTCTTAATGAGGTCTGCAAAAGGAGTACAATGCACTACAGCTGCGCAATGGCCATGACGTGCCCTGCCTGTGGAGTAGATCAGGTGTAGGAGTCTAACGTATCATGCCCAGGAAGCACTGTGGCAGCATCTCAAACCTGAAATGTTTCAGTTTTTGGATGAAAAAAACTGAATTTCAGTCTTTGTCTGTGGAGAGTATTTCTGTAATAGATTTTCTGTCCTGTAAGTTACCCTGGAGTACTTGCCTTGCACTCAAACTAAACTGTTTTGGGATGCTTTGAACTAAAGTTTCCTCTTTCAGGATTTGATTTATCAATGTACTTGGAAAGTGGCTATGTTGTTTAATTTTTTTTTCATTATCTGGACTCCTCTGTTCCTTTCTGACCCTTCACCCCTTTGCTTCAGTCACTGGTACCAGGTCCTTTCAGGCTAAGCCCTTCTCTTTGAATTTCATCTTGGACTTCAAGCCTTTGCTGTCAATAGCTTTCTCCAAAGTATTTTCTCACTTCTGATTTTCTTCTGGACCAAGCCAAGATCTTTGTTGTGTGTAGTCCTACAGACAGTTGCATGATCTTTAGATATTCGTTTCTTCAATTACATCTTCTTGCTGGTGAACAGACTCTTACAACCCTGGACTGAACCAATATGTATTCTTATATCAAAGTATGCCACCTAAAGACAGGCACCATTTAGCAGCGTGCGTGCGTGTGTGCGTGTGAGAGAAATAACTGCTTACAAGTGTTTTGTTTTCATACAGTTTTATCAGTGTTAAACTAAAATGGACATCCTGCCTATAATCTAACTTCACACAGTAATTCTCTTTCAACTTCAGAGTAAAGGTAAGTGACAAAACTGAAGACAAACTTTATAATTTCTCTGTAGTAATGTACAGATGGTAATACACAGAGCAAGCCACGTCTTCAGCTGCCACATACGAGTGTAATTCCATTAAAGTCAGCCTTGAATCTTGTTAATGAGGACTACCTCTAGAGCAGTGCTTCCCAACCTTTTTCTCAGCATGACCCCATTGATGACCCCATTTCCTCAGGGGTCATTTCCATGGCCCCTCATTCCCAACCCAAAGACCCCCAACACACCCAGGTCCTCCTCACTCCCAGGCCACAGTCCCCTGGCCCTGCCAGTGCCCCTCACTCCCCACCCATATTGAAAGGGGAAAAAATCTTATCTTGGGTTCGAGTAAATGTGGGAGTATATATAAATCATGGGATACTTAATTATTGCATTCCTCCATCACTGTTGTTTAACTGCAAGCCCTTAAGG
The DNA here is from genome assembly GCA_030014935.1 of Caiman crocodilus. Lineage (NCBI taxonomy): Eukaryota > Metazoa > Chordata > Crocodylia > Alligatoridae > Caiman > Caiman crocodilus. The sequence goes on from JAGPOW010003395.1 coordinate 35,295,806, forward strand.
AAGAGATTACACATGTGGGTGGTTCCTTTTGAAGTAACCACTTCTCCTTGTTTGACACAAGTGTTTGCAGAACTACATCCCTTACAGTTGAAAATAGCTTCAGGCTGGATTTAGCCACTATTCTAAGATTTCCAGTTTTATTGACCCAAGAAATCTGATGCATATGGAGTGTTCATTTTAACTTACTCTGAATGCCACCTATATCCATGGTGGATATTATGAATATGATTATGTTGCATATTTGTCCTCAGCTAATTACTATAAATTGTTCCAAATATCTACTGTGGAGTCTTAATTTGTTTTGTATAGTACAGCTGAATTAATCACTTGTTTGAGAACATCTGTGAACAGTATAAGATGCTCTTGAATTTACATGTTATGCACAATTATGTGGCCAGTTTATTTTGTAATGATTTTTAATTGTGGATTGATTGCAAATAAATTACTACAAGAATTCAGTACTTTTACTACAAAATTAAACTGAAGTCTCACAGTGTTGTTTCAGATCCTTAAATGTCTTGTTTCTACACAACTCTAGGCAAGGACTTTGGAGCCAATGGAAAGTGACCTCAACAGACTTTTTTTTAGGTCAGTGTCATAATGAGCAGGTGAATTTGAAGAAGTCATTATAGTTCTGACTCTGTGAAGGAAGGCATCAGTTTAGAGCAAATGGGAAGACAGATGCATGTTTGAGGACCAGGTTTGTGGTTCAGGTCTTGACCAAACCATTGCTCCTAGACATACTGATTCACCGAGGAGTGTGAACCTTAGATTTTTAAGGTCAGGGTAGCCAACTCCTGTTGAATTTAAATGCTTACCCTAACCCCAATCCTAAACCTAACCCAACTCTTTGATTCTTTTGAAAGCTTAGCCATTGTCTAGGTTAAGAATGGATATTTCATCATGTCTAGTTCATTAATTAAACATACGTGTTTAGTCTTGGGTGCTGCATGGACTGAAACATTCATTTTGTTCTTTGCTAAGTCTCTAGTTAGAACCAAACCCATCCCACGTGAATAATATCATTTCTAGCCTGTATATCTGATTTGTTATGGCACAAGTGGGTGTTACTTGTATAAACTTTTGTACAAGTAAAACAAATTCAGAAAAGGAACACAAACAGGACCTGCCCACTTGAATTTGTTCTGCTGAATACTTCTAGAAACTATTTTTTGATAGTGTTAATGTATATAGTACTTAGTACCATATTTCTTTTTCCTTTATTTCCTTTATTTTTAATATTTTTAGAGATAGTTAAAAGAGGGGAATTATCAGTTTTTAAGGAAATGCTTTCTCCAGATTGTTTTGAAATGTTAAATTTAATAAAACATTTTTTTTATGTTGTTAATGTCTTCATTTCATTTCCATTATACCCAAGGAATTAACAAATGTTGGGTTTTAATGTATGAGCAAGCACAGGAACAGACATCTTTCCTTTACTTTTGACACTACTCCCATTCATTTCTCTATGGACGTTGGGGCAGAGCCCATCTAATTTTTCATGCTGTTTCCCATTAAAATATGAACACCTGTCCACAGAGCAGTGTCTGACATAGCCAAATTATTTCCTGTTCTGAAGATGAAGATGCACTACTCATTCTGATTAAATTGGATAAATTGTACATTTTTATTCTGGCACAATGTAAATAAATGATAGTTTATCATTTATATACATATATATGTGCATGTGTATATATATATATATGTGTGTGTGTGTGTGTGTATATATATGTATATGTATATATATGTATATATATATGGGACTGAGATTCTGGGGCTTATTCAGGAGTATATATGTATATGTGTATGTATATATGTGTGCATAACCCCCCAGAGCTGCTCTTATAAAGTGTGCATGTGATATGATCTACAAAAATTAGAACTCAATTACCTAGTACACCCCTGTGATATTTCTTTTTCTTCCCTTGAAACTGATAGTTCATTATTTTGGAGATATTTTGTTTCCAATACAGTCTGATAGGCCTAAATAGGACATGTGTATATATGCATGTACACACATGCAATGATATATAATACGTAACTGTCCATTGTTATCTTTAGCTTGCTATTCCTGGACCTGAATAGTAAAAAGCAGTGCCAGGTAGTAAAACTTCAAAGTACAGTGTTTTTTCCCCTGACTGATGTTGCTGTCATATGACCTTTCTATGCATGATAGCTTCAGCTCTTAGCATTTTCTGTACTGTTTTTGGTCACTCAGAAACAAAGATAAAACGAAACACCACAGGTTTGTACGGGGATCTGTAAGAGAAAATTCAGTCTGGGCTAAAGAAGCTGGAAGAGAAACAAATGGAAGGCAGGGTAAATAGATTTTCACCTTTATAAACTAACTAAATCAGAGATGTGTAGCATAAGCTTTTGTAAGCAGAGGGTATACTTCATCAGACGCAGTGAACAGATGCAGGAAGCAAAGCTGCTAAATAGAAACCAGTAATTAGTAGTGGGAAGTAATGTGGGAGGAGGGCCTGAGAGAGGCAAGGTGAGTAGGAGACAAAAACAAAGCTGTTAACCCACTGAGGGGCTAATTCAGGTAGTGGAGAAGACTATGTAGTCTCCATTTAGTCCATACATACCCTCCAGTCTGAATGATTTCTTATTTTTCAGTTTCCTGTCCAGGAGTAGTAAACAGTCATACAGGAACAGGACAAATAAACAAAATAGCAGCAGTTTATAATCGGAGGCATTGTACGGCCATAAATCAGGGCCCGATACATGGAGGTCACTTAGGTACGCCGACTATTGCGCAGTCGGAGTGAAATAATTTTCAGTTCATTACCAGTGCACATGTATGAACCAGTGCACATGTATGGTGAGAAAGTGGGCTGTGTGATGAAATCTAAGTGACTCTCTTGATGAAGAGGTGTGTAACTAAGCACGTATGGTGTGCGTGGTATACACGTGCAAAGGCTGGAATCTCCCAGCGTGTTTGAGTGCTGAGAGCACAGGCCCAAGTGACATGTGCAGCAAGGCTGAGCATCAGATGTAACACTGGGGTGTATGCTAATACTGACTGAGATTCTGGGGCTTATTCAGGGGTTTATTCAGGGGCGTCCTGGTAGGTGAGACTGGTGTGAGTGGAGCAGTAGAGTGAGTGAGCGATTGGACCCAGAACCGCAGCTGGCATCAAATCCTCAAGAGTGTTAGCCTTGGATCACATCAGCTCCCCCTATCACTCATCTCCACATAGCACTGATCAGGTTCGTTCCCTGAAAATCTCCTTGGGTGAGCTTGGCACAGTACAAAAGGGACTCACAGAGCTCTTTGGTAAGCATCACCCTTCTATGAAGGTGGGGAGAGGGAGGTGGGGACTCTGCTCTCTTGGGTGTGTGTGCTGTCAGCACCACTTCTCCTCACAGTGACACAAGTCACCACAGCGACACCACATTTTTTCTTGTGTCATGAAGGGTGTTTTGTATAGTTAAGAGTGATTAGTAAGCTTGTACCTATTCTCTTTCTCTTGTGTCATTGTTAATTACCCCCCCCCCAATAAACCGATTGATTCATTTCAGTTTTTACCTTTCTTGATTGTGCTCTTTATTATCTGTGACCTCATTGACAGAATAGGGGCTAGTGTAGTTCTGATAGATGCTGTAGCTAGTCTGTCAATTAGCCTGCCGGCTAAGGTCCACCACTTAGGCCGTGGTATCTATCATTAATTAGTTCCCAGTCCAACAGCATTAAGGTTAATATACTCTTAGTCTACTCTGAAACTTTTGAAAGAGATGATTTGGCAGGTCACTCAAAACCAGGGTACTGCAAAAAGAGGTTAAGAGAACATGCTGCGAGAAGAGTTTGGAAATAAAAGCACTACTTTTGTGGCAGCATTGTTAAACTATTTTAATATGCTCAATTTGTAAGGTGGGGTATATCGGGGGGGACAAGCAGGCTTGGGGTAGATTGTGGGGTCCATGGGGGATTGGGCAATGGGGGGGGCAGGAGGGCTCCAGGGGGACTGGCCATATCTGCGGGGAATTGGCATGGTAGGTGAGGTCCATGAGGGGGACTGGGGGAAGTGGGACCCATGGGAGGGATCGGGGGCAGGTGATGTCTATGGAAGGGATTGGTGGGGGACTATTGGGGTCTGGAGGAAGGATCAGGGGAGGAGGTAGTGTTCATGGGGGGGTGGTAGTTGGGACCTGGGAGGGTTTGTTAGGACCTGGGGGGATCACAGTATATGTTGGGAGATTGGGGGGATGGAGGGATCTCTCCCAGACCCCTTGGGACCAGGGACTATTTTTAACTGCCGCAACCCCACCACCCAGTGAACCTATCCCCCCCAGTCCTTCCTCTCTTCCTCCACCAGGACTTACTTGCTGGACTCTTGGCACAGGCAAATGTTGATAGAACTGGCACTGGAAGCAGCTTGTGGCATGGGGTTTACTGGGCTTGGGAGTGGGCTGATGGGTCTCTGAGGGTGGGGGTTGTGCACACAGCAGGGGCGTGGTGAGGGGCCAGGAAGACTAAAATGGCTTGTTGCCAGGGAGGGGGTAGGAAAAGAGCGATTCTGGGTGGCTGGGGTTAGTGGCTGGACTTGCCTAGTTCTGGGGCTGAACTGGGGACTGTATTGAAGTTTGAGAGAGTTAGATCAATTTAAAAATGGCCAACCCGATAAAAGTTAGACTGCCGCAGAGGTACGGTTAATTTAGTTCAGGTCAGTCATTTTTAGGCCGATCTAACTGTCCTGGAACTTCTGTACAGTTTTCACTTAGATTGACCTAACTGGGGATCTAAGGGTAAGGGCTGCACCTGGGCAGACTAAGAACGCAGACAGAAGTGGCTATTTTCAACTGATCTGGCCACACAAATGCATGGCTGCAGACAGCTTAAAAAATGGACGGTCGGGGGAAAATCTGAATCCTCATTGCACGAGGGGTCAGATGAAGATGTTTCAAAATACAGTGTTTTCTGTAGCTTTTGTATGCACTACCTGCCAGCTTTGAGTTGTTTTCAAAATGTGAGGGGAAGGGGAAAAGAGTAGAGGGAGACTGATCTGAGGGTTTTTCAGTCCCCACTGGAGAGTGGAGTGGATGTATTGGAGGCTTCCATAGTGGGGAGCTCCAATTCACCTGCCCCACCCTCCAGTGCCAGCTGGGGAACCCCTAAAATGGGTTCCTTCTGTTCCTTTTCCCCACTCCCATTCTGAAAACTTTGCAGCCTCGCGGGCAGGTGGTGCCATTGCTAGGACAAACTGGCTGCAGGTTCGCAGCCAGCAGCCAGATTCCCCCCGCCCTGGAACCAGCAGTGAACTTCTGTTTGTTCCAGGGGATCCCTAAAACCCAAAACACTTCCTGCAAGGGGTACTGAGTCACAGGGAGCGGCTGTACTTCTGTCTGCACCCTAGGTGAGATTGTGTGGCCATTTTTAATGTGATCGAATTTCCTCCAAATCTCCTTGAACATCTGTAGGCATCCTAAGTGTCATAGACATGCACTCCTTTGTCCGCTAGAATCTCTGTAATATTGTAGGACGTTGTATGATAAATTTCAAATAACTTAGAGATGAAAACTAGAGGCTATTCTTAATCGTAATTATAGAAGATTATGTATGTCGCTAGAATTATTATAATTTATAGATCTGAGTGATTTTTTTTTTTTCTACCTTAGCAATATGTATCTTATTGTTGAGAATGACATGGTGATGGTGGGTGAAAGACTGGATAGACCATAGGTGAAAAACTTGATAGGTTTTTTAAGGGATAGTACAGGAATAGTACATCTACATTTCTGCAAGTGGTTGGACTAGATCACTCTGGAGGTCCATTATGATGCTGTGAAATCCTGGTCCCACTACACCCACTGACAAGAGACACTCCAGAAAAATGCAAACATCATGCATGCCTTGTATAATCATTTAGATCACTACACAGTCTTTATACTTGTATATATTATCACATTATGGTTGTATTGGATGTGATTGGTCATTAAGCATTTGATCCTGGAAAATGTTATGGCCATGTTTAACTTTAAGCATGTTTATAATGTCATTTGGAGTATTCATATGGGGAAACTTGATCATAATAGTTGTCCCAATTAAGAAACCTTGGATATGTCAAGGAGTATCAAATTTTACAAGTAGACATTTTTTCCCCTGGTTATCAAAAATTTGACAAATACTGTGCTGATTCTTCCCTAAGAATGTATAAACGATTTTTAATTACTTACATCTTGAAAACTGAAATAGGTACAAGGCTACTTTCTGGCATAATTGTTTGAAAAGGTGTCTGGGGGAAAACTAAACTATATTAGCTTGAAAAGAACATGAGGCCTGAAATGAGCATCAAGACAAATTTATTCAATTTATCCAATACTGATAACTTAAAAGTTCTGTGTTGGGAAAATGTCTTTGATTATTGTCCACTGCTGTGCAGATTTCTTAAAAAATGTTTGCACTTTGTGGCTTGAATAATTGTGTCTTGTATAAAGATACATTTATACAACATTTTAGCCCCGAACTCTTTGGCAAGTATGCCACATTAAATTCAAAGCTTGTGATAATGTCACTCTAATAATCAACCACCCGGTGCCAGCCTTTATCCAGTGCCACCAGATCCTGTCACCACTGGAACACGGAACTCAGTGGCATGTATCCAAACAGCTTCCATGGAGCTAAAGCCTTGAGCAAGCATTGGCCTTCGATCCTGACACCAGTCCTGGACTGCCACTCCAGTTCCCACCCCTCCCCGAGTGCCTTCCCAAATCCTGTCACCTTTTAACTCTGCACTTAGGGCTTGCATGCCAAATACACTGGATGCCCATGCCACTTGAGGCTTGGGTGCAGTAAATTGGTCACCATTGATCTAGTTTGACTTTCTGCATAGCAATGGCAACAGAATTTCACACAATCAGTCCTGCATCAAACACACAATTTCTGGTTAAGTTGGAGCATATCTCTAAGACAAATACCAGATCCTGATTAAATTTGCAGAATGGACACTGTCATGTTTTAGCCCCAGTAGATGAGTAGCTAGGATACTCACTGAGAAAGCAGGCACAGGTTTGCTGCCTTGCTAATCCTATTAAAGTCTATTAGTCTCGTTATAGCCAGGAGATGTGTCTGCATCTTTCCTATGCATCCTGTCACAGGTTACTTTTTCTTTATATATTTAATATGCAGCCAAATTACACCAGCTGCATAAATTTTCAAATTACGATTGGTGTTCTGGAGTGTTTGAGTTGAACGACACATTAAGGAAATAGGAGCTCTGTCTTTCTGGTATAGAAAGCACAATAGAGTGTGCGATTCAGATTACGTGCTATTACGATAGAAGTTATAATAACAACAACTTTCAACCCTAGTCCACTGTGCAGACTGCTGAGTTTGAACAGTGACTTTGGAGTATTTTTCTCATATAAATTAAATTTCTTGGCTAAATCGAATGAAAAAGACTCTTTTTAATTCCCATGTGTAAATGGTTTTTTTTTTTTAAACTTCTGTTCTATGTTTGTTCAATTTAATGAGCAAATGTGCTTTCATACATCTGTCAACTCTGTGTCAACTTTCTGTGCCTGGTGAAAACTAAGATGTTTTCTGTCTGCTACACAACAAAAACCATCAAGTATTTGCACATTATATGGATTTGCAAATTCAAATTAATTTTAAGCGAACAGAAGACAACTTAATTTCAAATGATAAAAAAATAAATCCCAGTTGCTGAAGGCAGCTTGAAACATTGCCTCCTTTTAAATTCAGAAAACATTTAGATTTCATGCCCATCATGGCAAGAGCTGGCTTATACTATATATTTGTACAGCATTAAGCACAGGGGTCAGGGTTTTAAGATTTTACATGGTCCTTTTAAATGACCCGTAAGATAATGTCACTTAATCTAAAGCATTTTCAAGGGCAACTGGCAAGTTTTGAAAAATAATCACTGGAAACCAAGAAAACAAAGTCCTGTCCCAGGGTAGAGCAATATATAACTTAAGCAGCACAGATGACAATTTATTACCCAAACTTTTTTTTTATCTGTCTTCTCTTTTACTACTTCTTAACTTAATACACTTGAAACAATAGTCATGGCTTGGTAGGAGGGGGATTTCCACCCTGTTTGCTATACGGTAAGTAAACAGCAGTGGTGTAGGCTAAGGCTAAGAAAGCCAAAGCCTGCAGGAAGGTAAAACAGTAACAGAGTGGCTGTGGCAGAGGCCATGATTAAGAGCCCCAATGCTTAATGAAGGGCCAGTTGGACTACAGGTGGCAGACACTGTTTCACAGTGCTAGCCAGATACCAGCAGGTCCACTGGGGTGGAGAGAGATGCCTGTGGAGAGCTAGGTGGTTTTGAGTCACCGAGCTGAGGAACCAGAGACCCTGACAGGTTAGTTAGTTTGGAAGATGACACTGAGAACACCATAGCCATTCCAGTGCCCGTGCATGGAAGGAATAATACTTTGACCCTATTTGTACAATGGGAAAGAAGGCAAAATCAAACCTGATGTAACTCCACTAAATTTTGTGGGTTTGCATAAGGATGGATTTGCCCCAAGGAATTAAGACAGCTTTATTATTATATGCAAGTGGCATACAGTTGTTTAAAGGCAAGTCAGATGAATGGTAATGCAAGTAATTGTATCGAATGCTGATTTTAAATCACAAATGTTACACTATCACGCATGTCTTTTTATTTTGTTTTTATAGTTGGGTTGGAGGACACTCTTGGCCTGGAAGGACTAAAAGGAAGCAGGCTTCTCAGCCTACCCCTAAGCTCTCCTTCTTTCTTTAACCGTGTGTGTGTCTCCCCAGTCTACTTTTCCCAGCTTCTGGTCTTTCCCCTTGGCAATCTGAATGTGATGGAAAGCCAAAATAAGCTCTGCCTCCCCAGATAGGTTAGAGAAATTCAAATAACCAAACTTCTCTTCCTTTGAGTCTTTCTGCTCAGCAGTTCAAGTGCTCTACAGAAAACCACCAAGTCCCAACACTTGACTCGCTCTCAGCCTCCCTGCTGCTTGCTCCTTTCTCCATGTCCTGTACCACTTGCCCCCTCCCTGCTGCCCCTGTTTTTGGGATCTCCGGGTGTGGGTTTGACAAAGTGGGGTTTTCCCTGCTTTCACAACTGCCTTGGGAGGTGACATTGGCAGTGGGCAGGACAAGGGAGGACCTGTGTTTAAACAAATGAAGCAGACCAGCTGTGTCGTGACACATCACAGCACAGCTGATCCTCTTCATTTGGTAGTGTCTGTTTCTAGACCAAGAGCTTAAATGTCCTGTCAGTATCCCACGGGAATCCTGTGAGAGAACAAGGGACCGAACTCAGATCTCCTGAGTCCTAATACCATGCCTTACATGCAAGACCATCTTCCCCTGTGATATTAGAATCTCTAATATGTGAAACATTTTACCTTCATTTGTTATTTTGTATTTCAGATGGCCTGGGAAATGTGCCTTTTATTTGACATTCGCAATGTGCCTCACCAATATTTAATTAAAGCTCATAACACCCTATAAAATAGACAAGTAATATAGTATCCAACAAAGAGGCAGAGCAACTTTGTCAATATAGCACGCCAAGTTGATGACATGGCTAAGAATAGAAAATAAGAGCCAAATTCAGCCCTGTTTCCAATAAGAAAATTGAATTACAAAATTGAACTCACATGAATTGGCATAACATTCAGTCCCAGTAGCGTGCTGCTTTTGAATTCTTTGTACTAACCACTGACCTGTCTATAATAAGTGGAATTTAAAATACCAGTTGTCATACTTTTGTCTCAAATATACGTGTGTTCATATATATATATGTGTGTGTATATATATATATGTGTGTGTGTATAATATATATATATGAACAAAATATATATATATTTTGTTTTGTTTTTACTTTAAAACTATTATTTATATATATAAAATCATACTATATATATTGTATACGTTGCTACTGTGGCAAGGTCACATCTTTATGCATTTTTTATGATCACTGTCATGACTCATTATGGACACTTTCAAACAGTTCATTCAAATGATCATTTTTATTGTTTCATAATATCATAGAATTAAAAGCTAATCCAAATATGGGTTTACTGAAGTAAGGAGAAGCAGATTGCATGCATAGCACGTGGTCATACAGCCTGAAAATATGAAGCATTAATGTAGCTGTAGCCATACTGTTGTCTGATAGTTACCAAGTGTTTTGCAATTTATGCATGTACTTCCAACTTACATAGTATCCAACAATTTTGGAGGCTTGTTACTCATCATTAATAATACTTCCCATGTGAATAAAAACAATACTTCCAGAGGGAAAGATATCTGACAGTGGAGGGTTCTTTTATCTAGCAGATAGAAAGTAATATAAAGTTCATGGCCTTGCTTAGACAAATTCGAAACAGAAAAAAACATGTGCTGTATTTTGTTTAAACACTTGAGTTGTCTTGGGTTCTTCCGAGGAGTATTGCAGCTACTGTGTGGCTGAATAACATGAGCCATGAAAAATCTTGATATACCTACTACCTTCATTAATACTGCTCAAGAATAGTTGATAACTTAAGTACATTGCGATTGTTATTGAGCGTCGTCATGTGTGTACTGTGGCCCATCACCCTGTCACTGCTGTTTTTTTCACTGTGTATGTGAGGTGATTAGGAAAGCCAGTCCAATTGCTCCATTACATATATATTGTTTACCTATATTTTAATCTGATGCTTGTTCCACAGCTAGCTACCGAATTTCAGTATTGCTTAAGAAGCGGGCCTTGAAAAATTGTGTGTTGTGTTACTGTCTGCATTGCATGCCAGGTTACGATACTGAAACTTGATGATTAATAAAAGAACTAGTCACTAAAATGCAAAAGGGGATTCAGAAGAAATAAAAAAAAATTATAACCATTGACACTCTTTTTCTCTTATTTATCTCCCCGTTGTATTATCTTTCTAGAGTCTCATTCTTCTCAGTGTTGATTTCTGGAGACCTCCCCTCATTCTGGAACAGATTGCATTTGCAGCCATTGCTGTGACTGTCATAGCAGAGCCTCTAGATTATGCTTTGATCAGTTACAGTCTCACAATCAGCATGGCACTTCATAGTTGCCTGAAAACAGATCTAAGGAAGATTTTTTGTAAATGTATTTCTGTGGGGTGTGACTACTTCTTTTTTCTTGGTGCCCACGATTCTACTCTCTTTGTGTGCCTTAAGAAGATAGCTGATGTGGTATCCCATCTTGTTAGTTTCTTTGATCTAATACAGTCTTGCTTTGCAGTGCTAGTTTTCATGCAGAAAACCTCCACAGAGCCTGTTGTGCTTGGCATTAAGGCCCCAAAACCTTCAAAACTAATTAGTGATTTTGGCCATCTCAGTGTTGTATAGCTACACTTTGATGTCGTGAAAAGCTCTTGTGTTTGAAAAATACTAGGTTTGGAAAACACTAAAGATCATTTAAAGTATGATCTGAAGTTGAGCACCTTGGGATTCAAGTGTCTGAAATCATAAGTTCCTTTTGAAAATGCAGGCTTTCTGGATTTCCATTTTTATGTAGCCACAACTGAGGATCACCTGATACTTGGGATATACAGAAGAAAAGCGCTGTAGTATTTGGAAAATGCAAAAGGCTATAATCCCATATCATTATCCTTCTGTTTGGGCGTTGTTACACATTACACTTTAAGCTTTCTCAAATATCAATCAGTGTTAGTGTTGCTCGAATTTAGAGGAGGTAGACTTTCAGAATAAGGCATTTACCTCCAGAATAAGATTGGGATTCTTTGAAATTGCACAAATTGTTCTTTAAAATAGAATAAAAGAAGGACACACTGCAATTTTTTTTATGATTGGAGTTATGTTCTGTTAATGACATTGTGATGGCAAGTCATACAAGACACTATTTTATATTGAATGTTTGTTTGTGCAGATTAAGATCCCAAATCCAATTAATTAGTAACTGCATACTGTAAACACACTGTGAAATTTCATGGGAATATGTTTAGGGGTAATTTAACAGAATCACTAATGAGTAATTGCTGCTTAGCAATCACAAATTTCCCCTTATAACAATTTCTCTTTAAATGGAGCAAAATTCTTAAGCCATATAAACCACCTGAGGCAGTGAAATGTATAGGTTGTATTCAGAAATTGAGGAAGAACAATTTTACTAGAACAGATTATATCAGAAAGCACATTACTACTTGCACATTATTAGCATTCTATATAGTTATTATTCAGTCCATTCAAGAAAAAAACCATGGAAGACACTTCTGTAACTTTTGCTTCATAAAGTTCCTCCAAGTTATTGCTGAGAAGGGAGAGATCTTGCTTCATGTGACTGAGTCTCTGAGCTCCTTGGTGCCTTGAGATCAGTACTAATATTGGGACTCCCTAGCCTTCAGATGCTGCCAATTCCCCTCCAGTTTTCTTCAGAAATAAGTAGGATGCTGGATGGAGGGAATGAATTTACATAGTGAATCAAACCGTGGTTGAAGGGGAGATGAAGGTGTGGAGAACAGTGGCCTGCTTGTTTCTGTCAAGATCAAGGTACAAGTGCATTTGTACAATTTTTAAAATAGGGAGCTGGGCTGAATCTTTTAGAAAAGCATGTCTGCTGTATGCTTTTCACAGAATAAAAATACCAGAGACACTGCCTCATAAAAAAAAAAAAAAAAGAGAGAGAGGCAAGCTAGCTGTTGTTTGATTTTTTTTAAATTAATGTAATTGCAAGGATGGTGGTAAAGTCCATCTTCTGGTTTTGAAGTACCATTTAATATAGGTTTTTAAAAAATAAGATCACATAAAAAGTGAAGCTTTCCCAGAAACCAGGAAAATAATGAACTAACTATATAGAGATACCTCACTGAACTCTAGCCAGGTGTAGATATATATTACATTTGTACCAGTCTAAGTGATCACCTGTGACAGAACAGAAGTTCAGTACATATAGACTGGTTTAAAAATAGAGGGACCCAGTCTAAGATCTGCTTGCTGTCCGAAGAGTGAATGAGTTTGCTATGAAACTAAACTACACCGCTTACAAAAACGTGTGTAACTTAGATTCTGCCTTGGCTTTTTTAATGTCTGTATCTAACCTGTGCCCCCAACAGCGTCCATAGGTCTATACATAATGTGATAAAGGGCCGTGCTAATATACTGTAATTGAGTTAGCTGGGTTGCAGAAGGGTATAGGGAGGGCTGAGAGAGTAAAAAAAAAGTGTGTTTGGATCCTGATGACAGCTGTGAAGTAGATTGCACATTTGTGTAAACGCTCTGATGTCCATAAGGGGTTACTGGACTTTAGGGCAGTGGGCCTGATTGTCCATTTGCCCTGCCCATTAAATATGAGTTAATACTTGTACAAAGTGATCACAAAATGCTACTGGACCAATGTTTTATCGCTGCTCTACAATCAGTATTGCTAACACTTAGTGCTTTAGCAAATCTGATGTTTTTACTTAGAACATCGCTTGATTTGGGGTGATTAGCTGCGTATGTTGACTTTTGTTTAAGAAAAGAAATTCTACCCCTCACGTTTGAAGAAAGAAACTTGAAAAGGGACATAAACGTATCCTTCATGTTCAAAAACAAGTAGGTAAATTATTTTGATGGACATCTCTGATGACAACTTGTTTTTAACTGCGTTGGTTGTTTGTTTGATTTTTTTTTTTTTTGTCCAGGGCTTGGAGTCATAATTTTTAAACATTTGGAGTTGGCAGAACTGTTCAAATGGCAGGAATAGGATCAGGGTAGAGCAATATATCAGTCACTGTAGAGTTTCTCTTCATTAATTTGGATACTTCCAACTCTGCTTCTGATTAACTGTAGTTGTTTTTTTGCTTCATTTTACATTACAGCTTTTCTCAACTTAGTACCACTGAACACTTTTTCTTGTACAAGAGGAACAGTGTAGAGCATCATACATGTTTCATAAACTGAAATTAAACACGAAGGGTCAGACAGATGCCTCAAAAAGCAACGTTGCCTTTAGCCTTACTTTGCTGTTAGCTGAAGTGGGTGGAAATAATTTATGGATCATTGGAAAAGTGATTTTACCTTCATTGGTTCATTTCTGTATCTGTGAGAAATCCTGTGTGTGATTTCCAGGGATCCTGCAGTAATTTTGAATAAAAAGAGGAAATAAGATCCAAAGAGAGAGAGAGAGAACAGATTTAGGGAGCACTATAAACCTAGCAAATTTGTTGAAGCTTTAGTGCTGCCCCCCCTCAAATCTGATGATTATGATATTTCTGTTGGATCCTTGCAGTGATCTCCTCCCTTCCTGGAACATCTTATGCAAAGGGGATGGTCATTCACATACATTGCTAAAAAGTGGCCAAACTAATTAAAAAGATGAAGTGTCAGTAGATGGCCCCAAAGAATACATAACATAGCTCCTAGGTGCTGTAGATGTAATAAAATGTGTTGTTGGCGCTGTTCTTTAAATTGGTTGTTCATATCTTATCAGAAATATCAGGATCTACATGACCTAATGTGCCATGTATTAGATATTCCAGAGCATGTGCTTCAGCCTCAAGGAGTTTTTTTGCTCAGATTGTAGAAGGGGACAATGAAAAATTATTCACTTTTCCAGGCCAGAAAGTTTGTGCTCAAATTTAAATCTCTGTCTTACTAGTTTTTGGCTCCTTTGGTGCTTTGCTTAAACAAATTAAGCAGGGGACAGCTCTATTCATTCTCATAATCTGGTAACCAAAGAATCGGGTTCTACATGTTAGAAATACGTGCATATAGAACATAGAAATTTGCTGAATTTAAAATGTGTTCAGGTGTTAAACTCTGAAAATTTCAGGAAGGTGGGTAGGACATTTGATAATGTGTTCTAGTTCTTATGTGTAAAGCTCAGCCATTTCCTTCAGTTTAGAAGCAGATTCTTTCCCTCTCCCTGTAGAAAAGAAAGAAATACATATTTATGGGACCATGCATCTTTCACTGTACAAAACCAATGAAGGATGGTATAATACTTTGGTTACGATTTATTTCAAGTATCATTGCTTTTGTGTCTTACATGGTGATAAGTATATTTATAATACCCCAAAATCTGAAGCAATACATACCTCTATAAAATAAAGTACAAAATGTATATAATTTAGTCATAGCTATATCTTTCAGGGAGCAAAATAGATATATTTGGAAAGAATGTAAGATAAATTCAAATTCATGGGGGCAAGTCTTTGCAATGCTTCTGTGACTGATATCTTTAAATGTGCTTTTGAGAATTTGTTTATTGTAGTATATACAGAAATCTGATTGCCTTTTACTCTCTGTGTGCGTACATCATTTTTTACCTTACACTAACCTTGCTTCCATCGTTCTTCTTTGTGGGGCTTATTGGCAGAGTACCCTTGTAACACTTGTGCTGACAGGCACATGTGCCATTGTGGGCAGCCCACTATGCAATCACCAGTCTATTTACAGCTGCCAGCATTACCACTTTTATCAAAAAAATGATGGAAACATTATTCTATTGATCTGAAAGCCCTATATTTGAAGTTTGTTGACAATCCGTGCCAGGGTCATTGAACCTGGTTAGGGTTAGGAGTTTTCTGCCCTGCTCATCAGAGATTCTTATGAACAAAACCAAAGCAAATGAATAAAATCATAGGTATAATTCATTCAATGCATAACACTAGGTGCTGGTACTTATATTTGTCATAACCAAATTAAGTGAGTGTCCCTCACACAATAGACAGTCCCTCCAAATGATTGCCATTTTTCTAAATTTGGTATGTTCCGCCTAATTAAGTATTCCTACTTGGCAAACTTTCATTGGCTATTCTAAAGGTATAAAAGTTTGCATTGTTTCCGCCCAAGTTGGAGAGCTCTAAATACGTAGTAAGGTACAGAAGACCTCGCCACACGGCAGAGAATAGCTGGCGGACTGATCACCCACCAACATCTCCCCGTCTGTTCCCGACGTATTCCTTGTCCTGCATGCCCGTTGTGTCTACAGGTTCATCTTGTTAACTTGTTGCGTTATCTTCATTTTGTAACTATGCAAGCAACTTGACCGCCTTACGTCGCGGCTACTCGCAGCGTAAGTAAAGCTTAAGTAAAGTTATTTTTGCAACCAATACACTGTATCTCGCCTCTCCATCCACCAGCCCGCCTGATGTCTGCTTAATTAACCGGCATTTCCCTCGGTCGGCTCTGACCGGTCGGCCAGCTGAGACAATATCCTGGCTCAACACCAGTACAGGAAAAGCTGAATTTACATGCAGTCTGCAATGGAAGTAGAAATATGGCTAAATTACACCAGTGTAAGCAGAATCCTAAATTCGATCTCCTTTAATTGGAAATAGTTGCACTGTGCCTCACATTTTAAAATGTTTGCTGAGAGTCATCCTCTTTCTGTCTGCAGTTCATTCTGTAAAATAGTCATATAGTAGGATTTTGCAATTACCTCCTATACGTCCTAGTACTCTGTATATCCTCCCAGACAATCCTTTGAAGTTATCCCCAGTGAGTATTGCTCTTTTTAATTCAGTAGGTTTTCTGATTAAGTGTGGTTTGACCTACCTGGAAGCAACTAAGCTGCCAATTTTTCTTATAAAGAATTAGGTAAAATATTTGTAATTTAATTTGGCAACACGAGTTTTCAGTAGGATGCGCTCCCTAAAATATACGAGGCTTTGAACTGGTAAGGACAATGGGATAGCACTAGGCTATAGGGTATGGAACCAGACATTTCCAGTGATAAAAGAAAATGCTGACTGGTCTCTTGTTTCTGTGTCTTTCAGTTAAAGTAAAGGATTAATTGCTACAGTACAGTTATCTGAAGTTAAGCCACTACAGACTTACTGGGATGGTAATTGATGGTAGCAGGTGACTATGAATAGTGAGCATATAGGGCAGGGAGAGCAGTATAAATCAGCCTGAATCCCAGGTGGTCTAACCCAAAATGAAGATAGGCTGAACTTCACCTCCTCTGCCGCAATTAAAAATGGTAAGTGGCATGCTTTGCCTCCAGACCATGTAAGGACCATCAATTTGTTCTATTTTTAACAGGTTGAAACAAAGTTTAGTTATTTAAGGCTTTTTCTTTTCCTTTTTTTTTCCATGTGTTTTTACCTACATATGATGTTTGTAATAAAGCTGATTTTTTTCTTCCTCCTAACTTTTCTGAAGCATCTGGAAGAATGTAGGCAATTCCTAACCCCTTGTCACAACACTGCAAAGGATGGAGAATTTGGAATAAAGTAAGGAATTGCTTTACTAAAATTCTGTATCTGGGTCACCAAACCTTTGCAAAGCCTATCTCCTCTATGGTACTGTGTACCTTGCAGAACCTTGGAATTTGGACTCTATAAAAAGGAACTCTTTCTAATTCAGTACCTTGGACTAGGTACCCAAGTCCAAAATTGCGATGCTGAAAAATCCTGAAAAAACCCTCATCTTGAGTTCCCTAAATGCCTGAGTCAGACAAGGTTACTTGGGTGAATTTGATATCTTTTATTAGACCAACCCAAATAGTTGGAGAATAGTTATTAGGCAAGCTTTTGGGTTCAAAAACCCTTCGTCAGGCTAAGGAAGCTTCAGCAGTTGGTGCGTGCTCTTCCTGGATGGAATGAAAAGTAAAGAAGCCAGGGACTGTTATGTCCTTAGACCAACACGGCTACAACCTAAACACCTGCTAAATGCCTGGGGCACCTAAACGCTTGAAATAAAGGTGCCAGAGGTGCCAAATGTACTGTTGGGAAACACCTATCTAAAGAAGAATAAGCAGCTGGACACTACTTGCCTGATCAGGATGTGTAAACTTTGCCTGTGTCTTCTGAGGGACGTAATGTGATCGGTGTGTTCTGAAAACATCCTTGTCTCATCGGGTTTCACGTGGTGATAGCTGCTGCTTTGTTTTTTAATTAATTCATACATTTAGTATTAACATGCCCTTGTAAAAAAAATCTGGTCGAGTACTTGGAGCAAGGATTTGACCCTAGGCTTCTTCTCTTTGACGTATCCAGTATAACCACTGAGCTTCATAGTCACGTCCTTTTTTTTTTTTCCCCACACACTAACTCAGTGACTGGTTACGTTATGAAAATAGGAATAGGAATAGGCATAGATTCAATCAGAGAAGAGGAGAGTACCTGCCCCTATCCCTAAACACTCTGCAACCTAGTGGGTAGGGTGCTTAGGGCACTCTTGTAGACGTTGTGAGGTTCAGTCTTCAGATAAAAAATCAAATCTAGGTTCTTCCCCCAGCAATCTGTGTGGGTGCTTTTGCTGCTGAGCTGCTATATACGAGTGACATTGCTGGTCATACTACCAGCTGTGCTTTGAAATGATGACCTCTTGTCCATTTTTGAAAAAGGACACGAGCATCTATTCCCACTAATGGATCTTAGATTATGAATCCCAAGTGGAAGGAGGCATCCAAGTGCCAGAAAGAGGATTTAAAACAGGGTTTAAAACACTGTTCCCATCCACAGAATTTCCCTATTGGCAGTGTGCTTCTTTTTGTGGGTGTGATTCTGAGGCAACGCCGGGCTCTGGTTTTGGGTGGCGCATTCTGCGGCCACATACACTGTGCTGCTTTTTTTTGGCATGGGTTTTTTTTAACACCGGAATCTCCCTGTGTCAAAAAAAGCCTACTGCACTGCAAATTAGCAGTGTGGCAAATGCGTGGTGCGGCAGGGTCTGCGGTGTTGCAGACCTCGGGTGTGCTCATTTGGACACAGCCTTGGTGTTTGTTTTGTCACAAGCCAAGTGTGATTCTCCGCTGTTTATGAAGCACTGTTTGTTTTATATACATGTTGACATATAAGAAAACAAGTTCTTAGTTTCAAAGAGAATTGTACAGAGAGGAACAACAAACAGGTAGCTGGATATGTGTTAAGTTTGAGCTTAAATGATTGGCTTTTGCTACCTTCACTGATACTGGTTCTATATTTTTTGGAGTTCTGGGAGCACTAAGTAGTCCTGTGTAGGTTAGTCCTATGCATGATAGAAATTGTATTTTTTTGCGTGAATGTATCAGCTTTGTCTTCATACATTTTTATATCTGCGGGATTTAGTTTTTTCTTGTTATGAGACACAAATTATCGCTTGCATGGAAATGGTTACATCATATTATGCCCGGTAGCTTTTTAAAACATCTTTACAATGGTTTTTAGGGGAAAGGTGCATTTTAATGTTGCTTTTAGCTGTGTGGCTTTGTGGGTTTAGTTTGACTGAAACGTATTGTAAGGAATGGAATATATTTACATATGCATTTTAGCTGCGTCTCTCTTCTTGTGCAACCAGAAATACAAGATGTGAAAAAGCATAGTGTATGCCACAGAAACATGCATTTTTTGTTTTTCTTTAGGATGTTTTAAAGGGACAATAAAACACTACAGCTGATTTGTGAGTTGCATAGTTCAAAAGTACAGGGATTTGCCAAGTGTCTTTATCAAAAATGGGTTTTAAGAAAGTGTTTTCCTCTGGCATTCTTTGTGGATGCTAAAATGTATGGTACATCATAGGCACCAACTTTTATTTTTGCCAGCGGGGTTGGGAGGGAGGGGAGGAAGGGATGGGAGGATGGTAAGATGATACCATTCCTGGGCAGCATGGAGCCTGTCAGGTAATGGGAGTGGATGTGGGCTGCCTGCTGTAGGCTTGGGGCTTCCCACCTTGCTGCCCTCCCCCCAAGAGCCCTGTGCCAGCTACCCTCTGCCCACCTAGGAGTAGTGGGGGGCCACAATTCCATGCCCCCACTGCTGCTGGATGGGCAGGGGGCACCTTGCTATGGCAGTGTGGCAGTGCAGCTAGCACAGGGCACCTGTTGGGAGGTACCTAGAGCAGGCAGTCTGTGCCCACCCCATGGACATATCTGGGGGGCATGTGCCCCTCCCATTCTCTGCTCCCTGGGAGCCTACACAGTGGCAGGGAGCTGGTTGCCTCCTGGACAAGCCATGTGTGGCTCTGTCCCACGCCCTGCCCTGGCCCCATGCTCTGCCTTGTTCCTTACCGTCTTCTCAAGGGGGGCCAGGGCCTTCAGGCCCTCACATACTTGTTGCCTATATGGTACATTACTGACTGCTACAGGATGGTTTTATTTAAGAATATATCTTTATATTATAGCCTGTTTTGTAAGAATTGCAATTTTTTGTATACAAATCTGGTTCATGCTTATATGAGTCTCTGCCAATGGTGACTTCCTAGATATTTAAAAATATCTGAGTTGCCTAACAGTTTCTTTTTCTTTTTTCTTTCCTTCCTTTTCTTTTTACTTTAGTGAGCTATCAAAATATATAAGCACATCTATTAGAGGTGAATACAGAAATAAGTTATTTTCATAACAGCATATGTAAGCATTAAGGAACTTAGCTGGAATCCTAAAAGTAATAGGGCTTTCCAATTCTGAAAGATAAAATACGTCTGGTTATTCTTTCACATCTAGTATATCTTTTAAATTAAATGAGCTAATGTAGATAGATTTTCCACTGGGCATAAATATATATGGAGATTTTGGTCCTGATTCAAAGTCATAGTATCTAGGGTCAGAAAGCAGGCCATCTAGTCTGACCCCCCCTGCCAATTGGCAGGGAACGAGTGCCAGGGTCACAGGACCCCAGCCAAGTACCTATCTAATCTACTCTTAAAGATGCCCAAGGTAGGAGCAAGAACAACTTCCCTAGGAAGCC
>JAGPOW010003395.1:35316482-35395743 GCA_030014935.1 Caiman crocodilus
CAAACCCGTGCTGATTTCCCTTCAGCATAAAGTCTCCTGCCGGTCCCTCACAGATATGAGCCTTGAGAATCCTCTCAAATATCTTTCCCGGGACCGAGGAGTCATTGATTTTGATTTCAGGGAAAGATTCTTAAATGTTTTAGCCTAGTGGAATTAGATTTTTGTGTAAAGTTCTTTGGAAATGTAAAGTGTCTGACTTCTAAAATTCTAGAGAAAGAAGTTTCTTTCTGATAAAAGCAGTCACAGCAAATACACATACATTCGTTTTCAGATTTTTCTATTGAAATAACTAAAGCAGTGTGATGACTTAACATATTAAATTTAGTAATCTGTTTAATAACTTATTAACTTAATTTGCATTTTGTACAGTAGCTCTTGTATTGTTCTTTGCTGTTTTTTTCTACTGCTTATTTGTGGAAACAAGTCAGGCCTGGGAGTGAGGCCTCTTCTACTCCCACACATTAACCTGTCTGCTGGTTATACAGTTAAATTAGATGATATACCACCTTTAAGACTGTCAAATTGGAGGGAAGCTGAAATTCTGTTGCAGTAGTAGAGATTTCTTATAAAGCATATACTGCATCTGGCTTTCTGTTACTACATCAAATCTCTCTATTTAATTATCAGAGCTACCTAAAATCCTATTGCATCAAGCCAACCTGTTTAAATTACTTTGGGTAAAGTAAATGAAGCTACTACTCTTCTTTGAAATGTGCTCAGAAATCTGTGCCTCTTAGGATTGCCACTTAAATAAAACTCAACTCTTTGGCCCCTGGTACTGGTTACATGTTATACAATTGGTTGGTTAATTGTGTGATTAAATTTAGACTAGCCATACATGCAGAATAATTATCACACGATAAAAAATGATTATCCAGGTATAGAAACAGCCAACCAGCTATAAGGTCAAGGTCAGTGCTTGAAAATGTGTAACAACTTCATACCTGGTTTCTATTTTGCCTTACTTTGAAAGTATAACCTGGGCCTTGGAAAGCAATGATCAAGACAACAGAAAGCAGTTCAGGCTGGAGCTCAGAAAGGGGCAGGCAGCAGACGAATTTCCTGTTGGAAAATACATTTTCAGTGCAAACTAACTGCACTGCAAAATTAATTGGATATCCCCCCATATATTTAAATGTCCTGTTTTCTAATTTTGACTTAATTTTTCATTTTGCAATTACTTGTTGTCGTATTTGTTATTGTAAGCAATATTGAAAATAACTTTTTTGGATTTTGTCTAAACTATCTCAATACGACGAAAGATTCGGGAAAAAAAAATCTTTTAGAAATCTTTCTAATGTTTTGGTGTCCTTTCAAATAAAAATTAAGCCAAATTTTGAAACCCTTGGTAGAACATTTTCTGTCCTCTGATTTAGTCTGTGACTTGTGTGTGACTTGGCGGCTGAAAAAAAAAAAAAAAGTATGATTTTTCACTTAAAATATAAGGTGTTATATCACAGACTGAAAAGCAAGAACATTTCTCTAAAATGTTCAGGGCAGTGAAAATAATTAGTGTCAGGGCAGTGAAACGAATTCATTCTTTGGAGGCTTTTGTACAGAC
Source organism: Caiman crocodilus (assembly GCA_030014935.1). Lineage (NCBI taxonomy): Eukaryota > Metazoa > Chordata > Crocodylia > Alligatoridae > Caiman > Caiman crocodilus. Next base: position 35,318,044 of record JAGPOW010003395.1, read on the forward strand.
CCCTCTCCTTTCCTCATTCTCCCCCTGGCTTGATTCCAAGGGATGATGGCCTTCTCCTTTATTAGGATCTATTTGCCTTCCCTACAAATGTCTCACCAAGCATGGTCTAGTATAGAAGGTATATATGACAATGAAAGCAACAGGAAACATTTCAAGGGATACAAAGAGCTATACTCAAGTATAATGGAGAGGGGAGGAAGAGTGATAGGTGAGAGGTTCATAAAGTAACTGTGTTGGGATTGTGAATAGGATTAGATAAATGTATTACCTAGAGCTGGTTAGAAAATTTGTGAAGTTGCCAATGTATTTCTTGTAACAATAGTAGGGGAAAAAATAAGTACATTATGCACTTTATAGCACAAACACTCTTACCCTTATACCGTGCCAGCTTGCTGGGAAGGAAGTCTCGTGTGTGGGTTTTTTGTGGGTTTTTTTAGAGGAGAAATTTTGAGGTAAAACTATAATTTAACATCTAGACTTGGTGGCAAGTATAGTATGATTTTAAAGTAGTTATTGAATTAAATTACTCGATATTTAAAACATGTCTTTTCAGGTGGGTGAACTTATGTATACTTTTCCCTCTGAAAGGATTTTGCTAAATCTTGCCAAAGAAACTGACCTCTGGTCAATACTAAGCATAGAACATTTCAACCCAAAGACAAATGTTTCAAGGACTTCTCTTAGCTAGTAAAATATAATAATGGAAAAGTGTCTTGCAGCTTTGTGTACAGTAGTCTGTACTAGCAGGACTCCAAAATTACAGTGAGCATTCATCTACCGTACTATATCATATATATATAAAAGAAGAGGTAATAGATGCATATCTATTATTATTATAGGTTTTGTTCCAGATCATATATTATTTCATAAATGAATTTTCCACATCATTATTTTTGTCCATTTTATATGCCCACTATGTAGTCCACAATAGGATGTTCATTTCTAGTAATGAGATCATCACATCTTACAACACCTAAAGACCAATTCTTCATACACTGTAGGGTCTGGATAAGGAGGAATTCCTGCATATCATTTAATATTATTTGTTACTTTTGATACAACAAAGGTCCTAAACAAAAATCTCCATCCCTTTTATTCTCTGAGGTAGATAGCAAAAATACATCACCATCTTAGCTATAATTAGATACTCTATAAAGTCAGTTGACTTTATGTGGATTTAAAAAAAAATGTATGGACACAGGGCAATTAATATAGTACTTAGGAAATAAATATACCGAAACAATTCAAGGCTGAGTGTCTGAGGAAATTGCCTGTAAGTAAGAAAAAAAATGTTGGAATTGTCATGTGTGGAAGAACGTTTTGACCCCTAAGGTGCATTCTGTTCACTCATTCTAAGATGTTTTATATAAACACAAGATAAATATTTTGTGGAGATAGGGAGTCTCCGTAGGGCTTGGTAAAAATTTTCAAGTGGAGCATGTTGCCAATAAGCATCAGTCCTTTGATTGGAAGAGAAAAACAATATTCCGTTAAAAACAAAAATCATAACTTTTCATTTTTTACCTTTTTTCAACCAAAACACCTTTTTTCCTTGTGCAAAACCAACCCTTTTCTTAAAAGTTTACTTTTTTCCTTTTTCTTTTTTTTTCTTAAAAATAAGAAAGTTTGGAAGCCCTTGCTTCAAGTTTTCTGGAACCCCAACTCAAGCTAAGGTTTGACTCCCAAGTCAGGGAGCACAGCAACCCTGGGAACACTGGATCAAGCCAGGACTCCCCTGTGTTACTAATTTGCATTAGGGCAGTGTGAAGCTCTGGTCTCCAAGTGGAGGGACCTGCAGGAGAAGCCCCTATGGCTGCCCTACCCATCCCCACCCCCTCCCGGTCCCTGCCTCCCAGCATTTAAAAAAAAAAAAAAGCTCTGCACTCACCAAATGCAGTAGTGGTGATCAGGGCCTCTGAGGGCTCATGACAGAGCCCACACACACAGTGGGAATTCTCTCTCCCTTGAGTGGCACCCATGCAGCAGCTGCCCCATGGCATAGGTACAACGCAGCTCATCAGGGTGCTGCGTGCTGTCTAGGAGCTGGGGTGGCTCCAGCACTCACCCAGAGCCCAGCACTATGCAGTCTCAGGTCCTAGACAGCGTGTGGTGCTCTGCTAAGCTGTGCTGCATCCGTGCCTTGGGGTAGCTGCTGTGCGGATGCCAGGCAGGGGGCAGAGGGGGCAATCTCCACCGCTTCCCGCTGCCCCGCGCTGCATGACGGGGCTCTGTCACAAGCCCTCAGAGGTCCTGATTGCTTCTGCTGCAGCCAGTGAATGCAGGGTTTTGTTGTTTTTTTTAAGGGCTGGGAGACTGGGGCTGGGTCAGGGATGGGGCTGGGCACGACAGACTTGGGGTCTTCTCCTGCAGCTCCCTCTGCCCAAGGAGAGGCAGGCACAACCAGAGGAGCTACAGAGAACCTACAGCCACCCAACTGTGCCTGCCTCTCCCTGGCCGATCCAAATCTCCGGAGCAGCGCCAAATCTCTGATTCTGATTCGGCCAAATCGAATGGGGACAGTGATTTGAATCACCAAATAGAATTGCTGTCCTCTGAATTGGCTGAATCCAAGTTGAGTACTTCCCTATTCACAGAGGCCTAGTCTGCATGACTTTTCTTGGAAACTTTCACAGATATTAATGGCCATGTGAAAATTAGGTGTGGGGGCCGAGTATAGTTGGCAGGGCTGTGGCCATGAGCCTAGACGGCAGGTGGGTACTTCGACTGATGGAGCAGAATTAGGCACAGACATGTACTGGTTGAATTGAAATAACTTTTACTTACACTGTCGAAGTACACAGACTCGCACTGTCGACGTACACAGCATAGGCACCTCCGTAAAAGTTGCACCGGGTAGAGCTCTAAATAACACACCGATATTCCCGAGCATGCAGGGTACGGGGTATGTTGGGATGGTCGGCGATGGAGAGTCATTGGTAGGTGATCAGTCCTCCAAGTTTTCTCCGAGATACACATGGAGTTTCCTTCGAGGTACACACTGAGTTCTCCAACTTGGGCTGAAACCATTCTAGCTTTTATACGGCTAGCAAGCAAATTGCTAGTCGCCAGGTAGGAATAGTTTACAACAAGCCAATAGGTAGCACTCATTCAAACAATGCAATTGCTAAGTTTGGTGGGAACTGTTCACTGCACCGGGGTTCTCTCATCGCACCGAGGAATCGCGTCGTGCCGAGAAATTCCACTGTGCCGAGGCATTTTTAACTGCTAAGTACTGACACAAGGAAATGGTTCTTTTATGAAATTCTCTACATTAAGTGTAGTATCTAGTATCTCCAGTGAATACTTGACTTACCAAGTCTAATATGTTAACTAATATCTTCAATGAGTACTCGATAAGTCAAGTAAGATAAGATATTCAGTAGTAGATAACCTCGTAAACTTCAGAGCCTTAAAGTAAGTCCACTTAATTTATTATGTTTTACTTAAATTAGATTATACCCATCTAAAAGTGTGGATTTTGGTTATTAAAATAAATCTATACGTTAGACAAAATGATCTACACATTAGAAAAAAACGAATCACATTCCACAATAGCTTGGAAGAAGACATGAATTCTGTAGTCTGATCCGTAGGCCACAGCAGATAGACTAAAATACTTACTTACCCTTTCTGCAAATTCAGGCATTGTAAAGGATTGAACTATTTTTCCCTTCTATGCGTCTTCTCTCCACTTCCAAGTAGTGAGGTTCCCATGAATAAGTTGCCTCTGATGGCTGAATGAGGGAGTATAGGCCCCAAATACTCTCTAAGCTGATTGTGCTGGAATATTTCCCCTCAGGCTTTTAATAAAGGTGGAGAAAAACATAAAAAGCAACAGGAAAGCTTATATAGAGGAAGCAGTTCTTTTAGACGTTCGGAAAAAGCAGTTCTGTTTCTAGCCAAGATAAAGTTTCCCTGCCTGTCATCAGATCTTCTCCAGTATTTCTGACAACTCCTTGCTTTACCCCACATCCCTGCTAACTGTAGTAATACTCCTGGATTCAGAGAGTCAGACCTTCTGCGGGGGTAAATTGGTATAGATCTTGTGATTCTAATACTGCTAGACTAATTTCTTAAGACCTGAGCTGATATATCTGAACAGAATGGGCAAATGAGTTTCTCTCTTACCTTCTAGCACTCCAGGAAGCTTCTTCTCTTGCTTTGAATGACATGGATCTCCCTCCCTCTGTATTAGTGCCGTCTACTCCTTACTGGACTCATCCCTCCTCTCCTAGATCTTTTTTTTTTTACTCTTCTCATCACAATTTCTGACTTCCACATGTGGCTCAATGTGAAATCCCAGCTTACTTTTCCTTTAACCTTACCATTCCCCACATCAGTTGTCAGTTATTTGCCAATGCTAACTCGGATCCTTTCGGGATCCTCCATTCCCAGCTCCTTTCATATGCAGGTCTCACAGAGTCTTTCAAAGAAAAGACCTTAAACAGATTCAACTGTCCCTTGTCTTCATACTCTGTTTTTACGTCCTCTTTATTTTCAGTCATGGGTGCTATGCTCTTTTTGTCCTCTACCATATTATTACCTGTTTCACCTGCTTCAGTGACTCCATGCTTTCCAGCATCCTGGTCTCCATTCTTGTTTCTTCCTTCTCCATAGTCAATTTTTTTCTTCAGATTTCCTTATCCCACAATGCAAACCTGTTTTGGTTCCCTCTCTGCCCTCTTCCCCCTGCCAATTCACCTGATACTACCTGTTTTTCCAAATATTGCTTAGGTCCCTTTACCTCAAAACAGCCTGGATATGCAAGCTACTAATATGCTTTTGGTTCTAGTTCTCAGCCTTTGTCCTAGATGCTCCGTAGCTAACCTTTCACCTTCTCCATTCCTCTCTTGAACCTGACCTGTCCAGAACCTTAAATGGCCTCTTACTGGCCAAATCTCAGGTTCTCTGTTCTATTCTCCACCCCTTTTCTGCTTAACTATTCACACTGTCAGTTATGTCCTCCATTGTCTCATTTATTTCTCATTCAGTATGTCACTTTTCATTCTTTTGCTCTTGGTGACATGCCAAGTTAACTTGTGAAACAGTAAAGTGGAGTTGGGCCAAAGACAGAACCTAGAATCTGGAAACCCTACAGATGTAGGCCTCTATAAATTCATACCCGCACGAGTGGAAATCCTCTTTCTGGTTGTGACTGATAATAATATGACCTCTACCACTATGTCACATTGCACATGTTGCTGGAACAGCCTTTGCCTCACCCCTTTGTTCAATTTTGCCATCTATAAAATAGTAGAGGTTTCTCTCATTTTATGCTGTACATGCACCCCTGGAGAACAGCACATAACTCAAATGTGCACAAAGGGAATCTACTTTGCAGGGTAACAAATAGGGATATGTTCCAAGACCTTGACTGTACTGACCCCCAGCCCCACTTCTACTATTTTTACAAGGCAGTTTTGGTACGTGCCAACAGCAGACAGTACACAAGCGCAGGGCATTATTATTTTTGGAATGGCAACTACAGAAATACGTGTCGCAGACAAAGAGTGAGGAGCACAGATCCACACAGGAGACTATACTTTGGTGCACATCACTCCCACAGTACACAGCACAAAGCAGTTGATTGCAGGCTTCCACCACACTGATTGCATGAGAGTGACTTTACCTTGCATATAATTCGTTTTTGGTATAAAAAGCGTCATTGCATAAAGGTGAATTCACACATACAGAACCTCATAAAGCGAGGGAAACCTGTATAGGTAATACTTGCTTGCCTTTTTACACTGTGTTGTAAGATCTGCTGGTAAAACATTCTAATGAAGGAATTTATTTATATAAATAAATTCTACTTTTGCTATGTCAACTTCCTCTGAATTCAAAAGTAATTATTAGTAATGTTTAATCACTTGTTCCTGAGCTCTGTGAGCCATCTGCCAATAGGTCCAGCAGGTGCTTCTTTCATTCTAGAGTAATAGAGGATTTATGGACCATTACATTTCCTTTATTCATAAGAATAAATATGGGGTGGCTAGGGAATTCATTTTGCTTAATGTGAGTATCCTACTTGCACTGGAGCTTAAAGCATGAATAGAAGCTATAAATACCATTTTTCTTTTCCAGTGGAAACAGCACTACCCAAACTTCTTTCATGTTTCATTTTTACTATAAAATTTTGCATTAACTAGTGATTGGAAACTGTTGCTTCATAAAAATACATGGCATGGTAAGATTTAACAGCTTAATTCATTGGAACAAAATATATTGTAAGCAGGGCTGGACGGAAGCATAGGGGAACCAGGTGGCCACCTGGGGCCCAGACAGAAAGGGGGCCTGAAAATGATCATCTTTTTCCCATTGTCTGATAATTATCATCATGATCTCTGGAGAAGTGAGGCCTGATGCTAAAAATTCACCATGTACCACCTGGAGTCTAGGTACATCTTTAGTTATAAGTCTATGTTCACTGGGTTTTTGGGCAGAAAAGGATCAATGATGTCAATCAAGGTAGAACATGTGATTCTTTCCATAAATTTGAATGAATTTTCATCCGTGTGCCCATGTGAGATATGTGGCCTGTGTCCATTAAATTTCCATTTCAAATGAAATACATATTTAGGATCTGCTTGCTTGTTTGGTTTCTTGACTATATTTAAAATTGAAAAAGCAAAACAGTCCTACCTCCTCTCATGCCATTTTAAGTTTTCAATTTGTCTTTAGTAAAAAAGAAGCGTTTGAGGTATATGGTCAAAAGACTGCTACCTGTAAGAACTTGAGCTCAAATACTATTGAAGGTTACAGATGGTAGATCATTTGCCCCTGGGATACAGTATTGATAGGATCTTGACCTTGTGAGATGACTAAAGCTTGGTGTTATTAAGGGAATGCATTTTTAGTCACTTTTGTAAGTGCCCTTTTAACATGCTGTTTCTTTGGGAATTATACATATCACATTGTAAGGAACTAAACAGACGAAATTATTCTATGCTGTGACATGGGTTATCTCAAAAAATGGAGGGGAAAAACAATGTAAAAAACAGGTTAACTTTCTGCTACATGCAATAAAAATCAGTCACAGGGGCTGGGTTTTGTTCAGTTTTTTTTCTATCAAGACAGGGATAAATACTCGGGTTCTTGCACAGACTTTGCACACACATGCCATTCACTGAAATTGTCCCATTCTGTGAGAGAGTCCCACAATAAAAGTCATTCAAATTAGAACAGCTTCCCTTCAGGAAAATGTCTTCCCCATGTTTTCCCTGCCTGTGTTGCTGACAGTAGCATTATGTGGCACTTAAAATAGAAATCTTGCTAAATACAGAAATCCTCAGACCTACTAAAAATATTGCATACTAAGATTTTTTTTATGTCAGTATTAAATTCCAAAACTTCAAAACTAACAGAATTTCATTTTGGATACAGTAGTAATTGGTTATACCCTCCCCCCTTAAAAGTACCTCATTTCCCTCATTTCCCTCCCCGCTTAAAAGTACCTCATTAACATATTCCACTCTTTAGTCTGTAAGATTCATCTCTGGGTAAGAGCTATTGAACAATGAATCTCTGCCTAGCTATGTGCTGCCAGGCCCCTAAGCTTGTGTGAAGCTCCGTTGTGTATACGGGTCTATCAAAATGCAAGAGGTTGCAGGATCAGGACTTGATACTGTAATTGGATTTTATAAGTAATTTTTTCTATCAGGTCTCAATTGTGCAAAATGTGAAGAGAAGGAACTTATCCCATTGACTTAAATCTTGAAGGACTAGGCCACAATAAACTTGTGGAAAAAGGTTTATGCATTAGTCCAACTAATGCATCTGCGTGCCAGGGCAAATTGCACCACGTTAACTGCTTGCTTTCCTGTTCAATCTACTTTTTTGCCCAATTTACTTTTAAGTGTCTTAGGCAACTGTGCTCTTACTGCTTTTGGCAAACACAGGCTAATATATCTTGCTACTAGCAAGCTTTTCTAGATCCACATCTAAAGTTTTCTGTCTTAGGTTTGTCTCACTAGTTTTGGCTAGATTGCTGTGTCTCAGATTAACTAACACTTCGGTGATCAAACCTTGCAGATATTTATGTGAAAAATGCTTTGTTCCACACAGCCATCTGTTAGGGTGTGTAGCTATAGAAAATGCAGAGCTAGCACAGGGTATCTCTGCATGGCACTGTCTCGTGTCATGGAAGCATACCCCTATGTTGGTTAGTATAAATGCTATATTAAAGGCATCTTTGTTTTAAAAGGTGGTTTCCATTTTATGTGCAAAGAAGCTATAAGCTAGTGTTCTTCTTTATGCCAGCCCTTCCCAGGAAGTACTTAAAGTGTGCCACAGTCTCTTCAGGTCTTTCCCACAAAGCAAAGTTTATTAACTCAATACAACTCCCAATGTAATCTGAAATGGACCGGTTCCTCTGCTCAGCTCAGGCTACACGGGCCAGAGTCATTTTACTGCATGTGCCTTTCTTCCAGCTTCGTTTTCTCACCTGGCACCTTCCCGAGCTAAGCCTCATCACTAGGGACCTACTGAATGCACGAGGGAAGTAAGGTGCATGGTGGCTGCTTTAATTTTTCATGTTCCTCCATGTGCACCTTGCCCCTAACCCTCCCCCACTGCTGCTGGCTGACAGAGGATGCCTCTGCTCCTCCATATCGGTAGAGAATATAAACCTGTGGTTTGAAACATGGCACCATTTTTGCCTCCCTGCTAGTCAGCAACAAACAGCAGGCCTGTCAGACTATCAGTGGTGGGAGCTAAATATGGTGCTGTATTTAAAACCATAGTTTTTGCCTTCCCACTGCTCAGGAGTGAGCCACAAGTGGGGCCCTGCCACTAATCAGTGGGGGGGGGCATGGAGGAAACTGCAAGATTAAAGGAGCCACAGCGCACCCCACTTCCACCATGAATTCGCTAGGTCCCTGCTCATCACTAAATAAGTCCTAGGTACCTTGACACACACAAGTGCAGATAACTACGTGTTTCAGTAGAAAAGTTAGAGAAGACATGGGTTTTATCCCTTGTTTGCCATTTACTCTGATGTCTTGGACAAGTTATTTGGATTCTACCCAAAGCAGGATTCGGGTGCTTATAAACTAGACACCACAGTGACTCACTTTTTAGGCATATATATTTGGTGCCTCAAAAAGGCAGTGCAGGTCACCTACATGCTGAGCAGGGTGTTGCCTACATCTAGTCAATAGTATACACTGAGCACAAAGGTATATCTGAACTTCTAACCCAGTAATTCTCAAGCAGGGTGCCACAGCACCCTGAGGTGCCTAGATGTCCTTTTAAGGGTTCCACAGGGTGCCATGCAATGTTAGTACTGTGAGGTGTACGAACACAGTCCACAAGGTAAACCCAGAGATTTGGGGCATGTATAGATGTGCACCAGAATTGGGGGGGAAATGGGAGAGGCTGCTTTTTAATTACAGCGGCTCCAAGAACCACTGTAATTAAAGAAGTCAGCGCATCAGGTGCATCATCAAGTGAGCTTTAGTTGAAGCACCGCCATCGCCATTTTTCAGCATGGAGATGCTGATACAAGTGATGCTGGGAGTCTGCTGGAACATGGTAATTACCAACGAAGTTCTTTGCAACAGAATAATGCTCTATTATTTTTTCTGTAGTTAAAAAAACGTGTGGAAACTAAGAGCTGACATTTTCCAAGTTGTGTCTTGAGCCTAAAAAGGTTGAGAACCACTGCTCTAACCTCTTAGGAGCTGAAAAATGTTAGGAGCTACTCTGACTTCTTCTTAGGGCTTACTAAGGGCTTAGGGCTTCTTCTTAGGGCTACTCTAACTTACTTCCTAGGGCGCACTGTGGTGGCAGGTTTCAGGGAGGAATGGACCGAGGCACACAGCTCACCTGTCTATAGTGGCATGCTCCAAACCTAAAAGTTTCCAATTGAGGCCACTCTCTGGTATGTTTTGGACCAAGAGTTCAAGACCAAATGGAGTGGCAAAAGCTCAGAGCAGCTACAGTAGTGCATATCTAGGCACGAAGCATTCCTGCAGATGTGACTGGGATGTAGGCAGTTGTGTTTGGCCTCATCTGTGCCGGGACCCACCACCTCTGTGATGAGCCCTGAATCTGAGCTGCTTCAATGCATCGCTTCTTTCTGTTTCCAGAGTATCTTCCTGGGGGTTCATATCCACAAGTATTCTTTGGAAGAGCAGAGCCAGGTTTGCTTTTTTCAGCACACGGGTGGAGGAGGAGGTGGTTTTATTGGTGACTGTTTTTTCTTTTTTTTGTATGTAACAACATACAATATTCAGCTGGAGTTTTAAGTTGATTTTTGTCTTCAGTTGTGCAACCTCTTTCTTGTGCCCATACAAATAGTCCCATGACTTGAGTGGCAGTACTGCATATATATAAAAGAACTTACTAGTAACTAGTTTTGTTGCTATATGCAGCAAAAGAGTTAATGTGGGTACCACAGCACTGCTGGAGTATTTCACCACTTCTTGAATGTTAGGTCAGGCCATGTAAGTACAATTTCAAATTGTCCCCAAACTGTCAGTTACCGGTCTGTACATTAAAGACTTCCACTTCTCCTTTTCTGGAAACTAATTTGAAAACAGAGTGAGATTTAATTTTGGAATTCATTCTGTTGTTAATAGAGTATAAGTTCCAAAGTTACCCTATACCTACAGTTAATCTTTCGTAGACATCTTTGTACAAGATGCTCTTAGGCAATGGTGAATGGAATTATTGATTTACTTATACTCAAGTACACATACACTCAGGAAAAGTGAGGATTTAATGTGCTGCTTTGAGATACCAAGCAGGAATGTACAAAAGAGAGTTTAAAAAAAAAAAAAAAAAGAAAGGATGTAATTTAAATAATTTAAATAACAGTAAATACTGTAAAATTGACTTACTGTTAGACTCCTCAGTCATGCAATAGGAAAGTTGGATTGTTTTGCACATATATTTTCATAAGTAACGTCTATTCATTTAATAATAGCCTATATATAATAGCCTGTTACCTGGTCCAGTTTAACTTATAAAACCAAAAAAACTTGATAATTTCACTATTTCTATACATTATGTTGCCTTTGAAAAACGTGAATAAAAAGCATAGATTTTTAATGGGAAACCTAGTGATAGATTTTGATTATTAACTCTAATCTTAATGGTCTTTAATGGCCATATATTGAGAAAGTATGTGTTATATATATGCTTGTGTTAGATATTAATGATTTGTATTACAGTAGTACCTACAATCACAACTATGTTCAAATCTGCAGTGTTATAGGCACATGTATGTCTACCTTTCCGATTGTCTGGTAAGACTATATTTGCCCTGAGGCATTATCCCTTTACATTATGAAGATAGATAAAACACTAGAAAAAAGCAGCAGCATTAGTGTCCCCATTTTCCAGGCGGGGAAATGGGGCAGAACATGAATGTGTTATCCAGGCTTATACAGTCAGTCTGTGCCAGAGTGGGTGTCTTACCTAAACTGACTTCCCTTTGTTGATGAATGCTTTCAGACATGAAGGTAAAAAAATCTGCTTTTTAAAAGAATAAAAGGCCCTGTCCCTGACCTCTGTGTTTGTGAGCAGAATTTCCGTTTGTCGAGCAGGCAATAGTAAGCCAGGCTACAAATACAGAAGTGACAGTGTAGCTGAATAAGAGAGAGAAATAGGCTATAGACAAGAACTTTGCTCTGAAGAAGTGTTAATTTTTTTAAAGGAGAGTGTATGAAATCTGCTGTCCTTAAGACTGTCCTAATCATGCTTATGTCATAGTTTCGTTGGTTTAAAAAAAGGTAACCCATTGTATCTTACATGCAGTTTTTATCTTGCGGGATTTGTAAATGCAGTATGTCAGATTCAGCCCTTCGTTACACTCATAACCCTATCAGTGCGGCTGTGAAAAAGCAACTAGGGACAGAACAAGTCCCACAAAGTTATTTCTCCAAGACAAATATAGATCTGTATAAAAATTTTGACACACCTAAGACTGAAGTGTTTTTAAATTGCACAATAGTTTCCTCAGGGTTCCAAGGACAACTTGGAATAATTACCAACTTCCTTGCTGAGGGGAATAAAACGGTGAAGTGCAACTGGGTGATGTAGGTGTAGTATTCGTATTAAAAGTAATAACATGTTCAGCCACTGTTGCTTGCTCCTCTGTTGAAAGGAAAGCTGAGTGAAATGTAAAAGAACGTTCTGTCAGATTGTATTCACTTTCATTGTTTTCACATCTACTTCAGGCAATGAAACAAGGATTCTTTCCCTCTTCTACAATTTGCTTGCTCCCTTTAGACTTGCATGTACTGATTCCTAGTCTGATGGAATAATAACTACCAAGGTTGTTCTCCTTCGTGAATGTCTTCATCGATCTGTGCTCTTGGAGTCACATGGGCTAGGTGTTTCTGCATAGCTACCACCTCTGCATGCCATAAAGTATTTTTTTTTTCCAGCAGAGCATCTTGCAGAAAAGAAAGGTCCATACGCGACACTCTGAACTTGAATTCTTACTTTCCATGCCATCCTTGGTCCCTTGGTGCATGACTCCAAGAAACAGCATGCATGGAAGCAATATACATGAAAAAATTGCAGTGCCTAGGGTTGTTTAAAATAAATTTCAGTACCTTTTTAACAGGATTGATGCTTAATGTTTTTAGAAGTTTCCCAGATTCAAAAAATCAGAATGAGGCAGTCCAACGATTGGCAGGCCAGTTATTCTCTGGCATTTCGGAAAGAATCAAGATTCCAGTGGTCTCAAACAAGTAAATTGACATTTTTGTCCAACCAAACGTATAAAAGAAAAAGCTTTCATTTCAAGCAGTTTGTTTTAAAATAAATTTGAAAGCATATTGGCTATCAAAATTCATTTTAGCTCAAGGAATCTCTTTTTTCATTTTTTGGAAATGCCAAGGGACAACACCTTTCAAAACTTTGCTTATCCAGTTATGGGCCATTATTTGGGGATTTTGTTGTTGTTGTTGTATAAGTATAGATCTTATTTATATTTTTTATTTGCTGTTTGTTAAGCTGTTTTGCTTTTTATTCTGTGGTGCCCTCAGCATTTTTGGAGGAAAGGAAACATATAAATCTAATAAATAAATAACACTATTATATTTTCTTAGATCTGGTTAAACAAAATCAGATTTTGCTTCCCACAATATTATGGTATTTCAACACTTTTTTTTTCAATTTTACCCAGATGAAAGGTCCAGAATAAAAATAAGTTTTTTTGACCAGTAATTTTCATCAATATAACCTGCTATGTTGCTTTGATACAGTATGTCTTGTGACTCCATTTCCCCCTTTGGTTGAAGATCTGGACTGGATTACTTTTCTTAAACTGCAGTCTCTCATGGCTTAATTGTTGCACCTTATTATGGAAACATAATGCACTGAGTGAGCTGTGTCTGTGCACAGGAAACAGATGTATTAAATCTAAATTGAACTATAGCAGACTGGCTGGCAAAGGCTTGCAGCAGACTGCATGCTCCAGGCTGGAGTAGTCTGCAGGGACTACAGTCAGGTGCAGGCAGTCAGGAGTGACTGCAGGCTGCCTAGGAGAACTGGACCAGCTGCAGAGGATGATTGGTTGGCCATAGGAAGTTAGACTCCCAGGGAAAGAAGCCAACATGATGGAGATTGAGAGGAAGGGGGTGCTTGGCTCAGTTGGTAGCAGAATGGAGGCAAGGACTCCCAGATTCTGGCAAAAGACCTAGGGTGTCAAGGCTACAGGCAGCAGCACCGTGAGGCTGTGAGAGGGAACTCACTCATGGGAGAGAAGGACTGCACTGCAGTGCTGAGGGAGCAGCATGAAGCCAGCTGCTTCGTCTTGGGCTGGAGAAACCCCAGGACTGTGAGTCCCTCTCTGTGGACTATGCTATGTATGTTGTTGAACACTTATTGAAGTAGGAAGTTTTCTGTGGGACAAGTATACCCAGGAAACAATTGACTATTTGAGTTAAGCAAATCTCCAAACCCTCTACAGGAATCTCAAAACACCACAGCAGGTGTCACAGACACAGTTCTAATATCGAACTGGCCTCCCAGCAGGTGCCATGACTAGAGATCTAATATTGAATTGACCCTCAACCCAATAATTCAATTAAATTCTAAGACGGATTTTCATCTAGCAATGAAAATATAAGTCCTATTACTATTGTTTGTTACATTTCCAACTATCAGAGCTCAAAATCTGCCCCTGGAATAGATGGACTGGATAATGTGATGAACAGCATAATAAAATTGTGAGACTGAAATAATTGAGCAAAACTAATGTAATATACTAAGTGATCTTAATTTGATGATGGACATTGATAAATGGAAGAAGCTACATTTTCAAATATGTATTTATTCAGGTTTACTGCTACGCAACTTCAAATGGATTACCTTTGGTAGCCAGCATTTCCCTCTTCATATGATGGGAGTGCTACAGAAGTGTGTGAGAGCAGGAGTCAGTGTTAACAGAATTGAGCCAATGCTGAACACTCCTAGAAGTCGCACCCTGAAAGGAATGTGTGATTTGGTTACAAAACACTGGCTCAATCTCTGTTATAAGAACTGAAAATGCAAAGTATACTAGGATGTATGTTTGAAATTCCTGCTTCTGAATGTAAGCTAATTTTAAATGGGATAAAATAGGAATATCTTGTCTAATTATCTCTGTCTTGCATAATTAATTTACATTCAACTTCATCTTTCTCTGAAGTATTTATCAGCTACTGAAATAAGATGACAAATATGACTGACTAATGTCTAGACAGAAAACTGGGCAGGTTGGCATCTTATATACTTACTTGTTCAGAAGCACATGAGCTTTTGTAGAATACAGTCTACTTTGTCAGCTTCTATCAGTAGGGTTGCAGAGAGCAGGGGCAATAAATAGGAATATGGCTTTGCAGTGAATCTGGAGGCCAGCTCTGAACATCCGTTCATAGCACCTGAGGGAGTAGGCTGCGGTGTATGAAATCTCATACCTCTTAAAATGAGTTAGTCTGTAAGGTGCCACACTGCCCGGTCTTCTGCCTAACCTCAGGTTAACATGGCTGACTCTCTCTCTCTAATGCAGTGTCTGGAACCACAATGTTGCATTTCTCCTAGGAGAAGGATTTTTGTCTTGCAATCCTATAAGCATACATGTCCATTTTCCTGCTTCAAGTACTTGCAAAGTGTAAGCGATAAACTGTGGTAATGCTTTTTGTCAGGACTCTGTGGTGTACACCTGTAAAGATATTGTTGGTCAATTCAGGGACAGTCTGACAGGCTGTTTGCTTTTGCTGACCATGAGATAAGACCTCTGTTTACACCCTATGTGGTGCTGTGGCACGAATGACCACTGTGATGTCTACAGGATAGTCTATGACCCTTTAGACAGCTAATTACAATCAATGGAACGTATGAGTTCAGGAGAAAGTCTTGCTCCACCTCCTCTTTGTGCATTTCTTTCAGCCTGATCCTATTCCTTCAGTTTAGCATTTCACTTTTTTAAAAACATTCGTAGAAAGCAGCTTGCAATGTTAAGAGCCTCAGAGTTGCCAAGTTCCCTCAGGCACGCTGAAACATTATCATTTGTGCCTTTGCTACTGTTGTGCTATTGTCACCCATGGTGGAGTAGCCTTCCAGAGGCAGTGCTACTTATCAGCTGACACAGAATGAACTGTGAATGCTCTCCTCTTCCTTTCTGTAATGAAGTTACCGCAGTAGTGCCTGGAGAGGGCAGAAGCAAGCTGAAATGTCAAGGGCAAAATAAGGAGCAGAATATAGAACAAAAAAGGTTTAATAACCTTTCTCGTAATGTATGTACATTCTTGCCTCTTGTTTCCTTGCCCTGACTTGGGCTTACTTCACAGCATGCAGTGCTACTGACAAAGGGACTTACTGAATTCTCACACTTCTGGAAAGAAATCATGCTTAGTTTTTCCAGCTGCTTAGTTTTCAGATAAGGTGTTTAAGAATGGAGAAAAAAAGAAGGGGCTATTATTTGAGAAAGTCTTGACTCTGAATTTCTACCTAATATTTTACACTTTTGAATTTCATAGCCTTGATTAGATGCAGGTTTGCAGACTTAATTTGGTATATGGTCAATAGAAGTTACTATCCAGGGCTCTAATATTCTCACTTAAATTAACATCCCAATTCTAAAGATGCAATCAATAATAGCAGTGCAGTATATCTGACTGTCTTTGTAGCTCTGGTTACTTGCTGGTTAATATCTATCACTGATTCAAACCTACAGGAATCCATACAGATATGTGGGGTTTTTTCTGGATGTGTTAAATGCTCACCAAATTAGGTTGGCCACCCATCTGAAATTTCTTAAACTAATGCAATCTTGTTTGACTTGAGGCACCTTTCCATAAATGTTGTAAATTGAGTAGCATCCTGTTTCAAAAACAAATTTATTACAGGGATTATCTCGTTGCAGAGAGGCTGGGCACTTGAGATGGAGCAGTGGCTAGACAGGGAAAAGCTTGAGTCTGCTCTTGTCTCCCCACACTTGCTTATCTCCTTACACCCTGTGGTATCCTTTAACAGATGTCATGACATCCCAGGGCGTCTCAGCACCCTAGTTGAGAATTACTGGGTTAACGTATGAAATGCAGTTCATACATTTTTAAGGATTTGGGTGTGATATTTTCGAGAGCACATTATGCATCATATTTTCTTCCATGTTATGCTTTTGTTGCACTCTAATCTAAAGGTCCTCCCCTGGTTTGTTTTAACAAATGACTTAGTCTAGTCTTATGCAAACACCCAGCCAAATGAAGACAGAAATGCCAATGGACTTCTCTGTCGTATTAGTTTATGACCTCTTTCTTGGTTATCATTTATACTTTTGATTTAAATACATTGGCCCACAGTCCCAAACATGAAAATATTATCTTAATATGTGTGAGGGTGTTTTTCTGTATCAGTTACTGTACTGACATTTCGCTGTAATAATAGGTTCAATATTTTGGGCAGACTAACACTGTGTCTCTGGAAAATTAGAGTTATGAAGTCCAGTAGAACTTGTTTGTTCTTTATATGCTTCCAAAATGTGCATTGGCAGCTTTTATGGGTAAGTAAAATAATTTCTTGAAACAGAAATCATACCACCAGATAACAGAAAGCTGAAGAATAAACCAAGTAACCAGGATGGGGAGGGAGAGAGATGTGGTACAAATCAGTGATTGAGCATTAGCCTTTGACATTTATCGTATTAGGCTTATGGCATTTAACATGCACTGTAGAATCCCTGTAGTGTTGAGGTAAATCTCTGTCGGAGAAACTGAATCTGCTGCATGGCTTTTGCAAAACGACAAGGAACAAACAGAGATGCCACCTGTATCCTGAGATGCAGTTTATTATCTTTACTGCTCACCCATTTAGAAGACTATGTTAACGTTCCTGAAGTTTGCCTCTCCCCATCATGGTCATTAAACCTGTTATGTTTGGTTGGTTAATTAAGACTCATTTACATACCATTTGTTATTCTGTTATCACAGAGATACCAGTGAAAAAATTTATGCTGCTTTCTAGGGCTGCTTTCAACTTCGGTTGCTAATTCAATTTGGAGGAGATTTGACCCAATCTGGCAGCTGAATCTCTGAATCTGAATTGAATTGGGAGACCAATTAAAAGCTCCAGATCATTTTCTGAATTAATTCAGACAAGATTCAGAGATTTGGGCAGTCCCCATTTGCCACTGCAGGTTGCTGGGCCCGGGCTCTGTGCTGGTAGTAGGGGATGGGAGGAGGGATCCATGGGTTGACCCCTGCCAGACGTCACTCCCCACCTGCTCTCCAAGCCCCATCAGTGGCTGCCCCACCCAGCCCCAGTGTCCAGGCACTTTGGTGGGGGGAAGCCCCGCACTCACCAGCTGCTGTAGTGGCCATCAGGCTCTCTGGGGGCTCATGGCTGAGGCCCTCCCATGCAGTGCAGGGCAGGTGAGGGCCACAGGGATTTCCCCCCAGCCTGGCAGCAGCCAGTGAGTAGCGCGGGGCTTTTTATATTTATTTATTTTTTTAAGTGCCAGGATCCCGGGGCCAGATGGGGCAGCTATTGATGGGGCTGGGAGCGCAAGGGGGGGATGGGGAATGTTTGATTCAGAGATTCAGCTGATTAAATGGTGGATGAATCTCTGAACTGGATTTGGCCAATTCAGTTCAGGACAGTGATTCAAATCGAATCACTGTCACCTGAATCGGCCGAATCCATAGCTAATACTAACTGCTTCACGCAGGCCTACTGCCTTCTCATATTAGGCAGCAAGCTTCAGAAGCAACTGAATTCATTGGCATTGTTAAAAAAATAAAAAGGATTTCTAAGATCTTAAATGGAAAACTAACCAAGGGACTATATGACTAATACATATGGACTTTCCAAGTGTCACTTATTGTTTAGGACTCAACTCACCATTCCCCACCTAAGAACATACATTTTTCTAAAGAGAAAGCACAATGAGCTGGGATCAAGGACATGGCCAACTACGGACTCTTCAACTAGTCTTTTATTTAGCCCTCATTTTTAACTAAAGCATCTCCTTTCTGTGAAATCAGATGCAAAAAGATGAAGATGAAAATAGGACTGCTAATTATTTCACACTTAGCGTAGAAGTTTGACTAATGCAAAAGTTGTATTTAGTCATGATTAAGGGGTGTAGGTTGCACCAAATGCCCTGATGGAAAACACGTAGGAGAGACCAAACAACAACTGTGCACCAGAATGAATGCACACTGCAAATCTATCAAAGACAGAAATACCCAATTACCGGTGGGGGCACATTTCTCACAGGAGGGCCACTCTCCTCCAATCTCTTAGTCCTGATCCTCAAGGGAAACTTACACAGCACTTCCCAAAGATGAGCCTATGAGCTCCATGTCATCAACCTCCTGGATACTAGAGATCAGGGACTAAACATAGACATTGGATGTTTGATATGTTATAATCCGCCTGGCAACTGACTCCCCCGCCCAGCCCAGCCCCTGGCTTCTTTACTTCTCCTTCCACCCAGGAAGAGCACACACCGACTGCTGAAACCTCCTTAGCCTGACAAAGGGGTTTTGAACTTGAAAGCTTGCTTAATAACTATTCTCCAACCATTTGGGTTGGTCTAATAAAAGGTATCAAATTCACCCAAGGAACCTTGTCTGCCTTGTTGCTTAAAACACACTTTTGCTTCTGTGCTTCTAAAAACATATTTTGAATTTCTGTATTTTTATTTAAGGGAAATTAGTGTTTACGGTACATTTGACAGTTTAGATGAATTGGTATGGTTAAGACCACAGTCCTTCGCAAACGTACAGCTATATCCAGCTTTTCAGATGAGAATTTCTTATTCCTGTTCACAAAAGCCCAGCTCATTTAGCTGTTTAAGTCTCCATAGGACCAAGGACTATTTGGATATGCAAGCATAAGTAATTGGAGCATAAGCATTAGAGTGGATTAAAAATGGGATATGTATACTATGGGGAAATATCCAGTTTTTGCCATTTGATTTGAGGGGTTGGATGCTTACTCAGCTAACAGAATTAAGTCCTTCAAACCTTGCCAATGGCTTGCTTGTAAAGTGAACAATACCATGATTTCCATAAACAAATGTTAACGGTAATTTGATTTAATTTAAAGAAATGTCAACACCCAATTATGGCAATTGATGGTCAGATACCCTTAGAAAAATGAAAAATGGGTTTACTTACAGACAAATCAATCTGAACAAGTATAAATGTTCAGTATTTCAGTCCTGACTGCAATGATTTCAAGACTGCATGCTGAAATAATGTTAGCAAAATAAAAAGGCAAACAGCAATCCTTTTTGTTTCATGAAGTCTGAATATTTTTCTATTTTACATATTAACATTTAGTATTGAGAATGTTGCATGTGCAACCTAAATCTATTTATTGCAACCCCACAGAGTTGTGTGGAGCTGAATAGGTACAACTAAAGGCAGAAATTGGTGGGATTTATAATTCATATTTCTTTTATTTCTAACATTTTTCATCTGTGACCATAACTTTCTCCCTATAAGGCAGCTCCTTTATATTTTACAGCTGAGGAACCGGGGTGAAACCTTTTGAGACTTACATAAACGGCTTCTGTCTCCTTAAAAATCACTGACCTATAACTGAGGGTGGCTGGGCTTGAGGCAAGTCATTCAATCTCCCCATGCTGAAATATGAAGATAATAAATCCTGTCTCCCAAATTTCCGCCAAACCTGAAACCCTACTTTTTGCCCATCCTGCTTTTCTCTTTCCTGCATTTTGATGTGGCTTAGAAGATCTTTTAATTACCAAATAGGACTTAGCAAGCCCTCCATTTTTGGCACTACACATGCCTTTCTACATTACAGCTACTAAACTTACCCATTGCCTGATGAGAATGTGAATTAGTTCAGGAAATGCAGTTATCACTGGCATATTGAGGAGTGAAGAAAATAATGCATTTATCAAGACATGCTTTGTTACAAGTTTAGAAATGGCAGACTATAACTTACATTAGTTAAACAGTCAACAATTGCCTACTGATACCTCACAGTTATCTGTATTGTTTTTTATATTCTAATTTCTCTCTCCAACTTATACCCTGCTTTCTGCATGTCCTTTCCTAGCATCTGCAAAAGTGAGCTTCAGCTCATGGGGAGTTGTGCTGCCACCAGTCCCTCGCCCTGCACACTCACCCATCTCCACTCTCGGAGACCCACCCTTCCTCTTCAAATGGAGACTACTGTATATTTATTTTTAATTTCTCCTGGTATGATGAAGTACTTGCTTGACTAAAAGTGAAAGTAGTTTACCAGAGTCTGAGACACTAGGATTTCGGAAAGCTTTGGCTCTGATTTATTTATTTATTTACTTATTTCCTCCCCTTCTCAATCTGAAATCCCTGATCCACGGTGAAAGATCTAGCACTCTTATTTCTGTCCTTCTTGTGAAAGCAAAAGAATGAGAGAACATCTATGTTCATCGGTGATCACAATGTCTTGCTTAAAATTAAGTGGAGTATAGTGAGGGTACAGAAATGTATCTTGGAGGGATTGAACAGACAGTGTTAAAACTGACTGCTGTAGAAGCTGTCAAAGTCGCAAGTCACTTTAAGGCAAGGTAAGTGACATAAATGTACTTAAAATATTCACTGCAAATGTGCTTATGCCATATTATTGGATTTCAAAATAAAAATGAGCACGCACACATATTTTAATGATTATTCTGATCTTGCTGTGAGGCCAATTGCCATTGCATGCTTGTTCCTGTTCTACAACTGACATTGCTCTGTCCAGTCTCCCATCCCTCATATGAGCATCAGGATGTTGGGTTTGCTGCCTGTGGCCTTGGCAAACAGGCAGTTGTATAATTAAGAGGGCAGCTAGCATAATGTTGATATTTATATTGCTCACCATGGCACTGACAGCATTTCCCATCCCACGAGACTGTGGTTGGCAGGGTAATATTGTAAAAGAGTGACTGTGTACCTAGACTTCATGTAAAGTAATGCAGGTGCAACAGTATTGTGTATGTGTATTAGGCAATGTAAAAAAAGGGGTCAAGGTCAAATTTGTGTAATTGATATTTGGGGATTTTTTTGGTCAAACTGAAAAAGCAAAACATTTTGTTTTAGGTGGAAAATTGCTGTGTCTGACCTAAAGATGAAACGCGTTTCATTTGAATTGTCCTCATTCTGTTTTTCGTATTACAAAAAAAATAAAATTGGAGTTGATTTGGAAGGAATAATTTTAGCATAAAAATGTTTCATCAAAAGATGAAACTGTAGTTTCAATGTTTTCCTTTTTTCTCAGTTTTACAATTAGTATAAATGGTCAGACTTAGTGTTGACATATAAAACACCTAACATTTTATTTGAGCAAGAGAAATTTTTGTCAATGATTTCAAACCACTTGCAATCCAGTTTCTGTTCCTTTATGAAAATTGTATACCAGTAGAGGGAGAAGTTCAGTCCCTCATGGTTGAAGATAGTCACTCCTACAGAGCAAGTAAAGGGTTGTAAATGAGTCTGCTGACAGCTAAGAAGGCCAAATCCTAGAACCACAGACTCCCTGGCAAACACCACAAGCAGTGGTTAAAGCGAAGGTTGGACCATGCATTTCTTGGTCTTTTTTCCTTTCCTTCTGTTTTTGTCCTTTTTCTGCCTCCAGGACAAATTGATTTACCTCAAAATAAGATAAATCTATTCACACAAGGTGTCACGCTGTAGCCCTAGTAGCTTGTAGGCTAGTTTTTCCCAATTTGTGGTATCAGTGCCACACTTCTTCATGTTTGCCTTGAGGGTGTCCTTGCAGCATTTTCTTTGCCTCCCTGTGTATCCTTTGTCCTTGGCTGAGTATAGGAGTATAGCAGTTGTTTTGATAAATGTACATCAGACATGTGTGCACAGTGCCTTATCCACCACAAATGATGTGGAATAATCAGTGCTTCCATAGTAGTCATGCTGGCATTGGTGAGGATGCTGGCATTTGTGCAACTATCCTTCTGGTTTATGCCAAGGATCTTCCATGGGTGTTGTTGGTGATGGTGTTCCAGCTTTTCAGATGGTCACCCAAGCTTCACAACTGTAGAGAAGAGTTGGGGTTTGTTCAACTTCTGATGTCATGGTTGTTGAACACATGATGATTCAGTTTTTTGAAGGCACATCTGGTATATTGGATCGTATACTGGATCTTCTTGTGTAGCAGAAAGCCCCCTTTTCGTTTTGCCTGCATTTGCTCTCCCCTCTTTGGATATGTTTCTCTTCTTCTACCTTTTCTACCTTCCTCTTTCTTTCACTTTAAGATAAGGAATTGTGTTTTAAAATTTGGATATGTACATTTTGTATCTCCCCTTGTATTTTAGTATTTTTTTATCTATTTGTGTGCCATGGCGTTACTTTCGTAGCTTATATTTAATACTCTTCACCTTTCAACTTTCAACTAAATGTGTTTAGTTTCATAAGTAAGTTCTACATTGTAACAATGTTAACAAGGGCAGGAGTCAAACTGCCGCTTCCCTGTATCAGGCTGGCCCCTGAAAGAGTGAGTAAATCAGCGATTGAGTGCGTAATACAGTAGCAGGCAGCAATTAACACCTGGGAAACTGCAGATCAACCAACCGAAGAAATCAATAGAAGACAATTTAGCAACTGGGACATCTCTAAACGTCACTGATCAAGGGCTGGAAGCCCTGGCCTGAGTTAATCAATGCTGGAGACCAGCTTTTGGGCTGAATATCTCCAGATCAACCGCTCCCAGAGCCCTATTCAAAATTCATCAATGGACTCCCAAACTTGCACGTACATGTGGACAATCCGTGGGGCTGACAGATGCCATCCAGTAGCCACCGAGGGGGAAGTCCCACGAGGGTCAACAACCTCTGGATTGGGCAAACCTGAAAACTGGGGAGTCACTAAAGTCTGCCAAGGACCAATAAAAAGAAGTGAAAAGTGACCCTCAGCAGCGCCCTCTTTATCTTCAACTTGACCAACACCCGACCTGTCCAGCCTGAAGGACCAGCCAGCGACCCCCTTCTGGAAGATAATACCACGCTGAAAGAAACCTCAATGGCAGACTCCAGCACCGGTGGGATAGGTATACTTGACTCCTGTAGCTTGCTACTGTGCATGTGCCTGTGTGTGGGAACCAGCCCCAAGGTTTATCATTTAACTACATTACAGTGCTTCAATCCACTTAATAAACCAAAATTTTAAGGATCCCGAGTCAGACTTGTTGATGTTGGCCTTCCTTGAGAGATGGCTGCTAAGGTATGCCAAGTGTTCAACATTCTACCACTCTTGTCCATCAATGAGGCTCTTCGTTGAAGGAGTTGAATGGCCTGAAGCTGGCTAGTAAAGCACCTTTGTTTTTCTGATATTAAGGATTAGTCCCAAGCACTGGTATGGTTGAGAGAAGTAGTTAAGGGCCGTTTGTAGGTCCTCTTCCATATGCGCAATGACAGCACAGTCATCAGCATACTGAAGTTCCAGAATTGAGGCCAAAGTAACTTTGGTTTTGGCACATAGATGGGAAAGGTTCCCATCTATCTTCTACTTGATGCCAGTGCCATGTGGCAGACAGTCACAGATGAGCATTTTGATGACTACAAGAAAGATGGAGAACAAAATTGGTGCAATCTTGCAGTCCTGCTTGATGTCAGTTAAAATGGAAAAGGGCTTCATAGTGGAGCCACTGCATAGCATAGAGGCAGTCATATGGTCATGAAGGAGTCTTAGGATGGTGAGAAATTTCCCCAGGCAGCCACACTTCAATGAGATCTTCCATAGACCCTCACAATTAACAGTCACAGACTTTGGACAGATCAGTAAAGGCAATATATAATTCCTGGTGTTAGTTTCAGAATTTTTTCTAAATCTGGCTGCAAAGAGCATTTCCATGATGCCTCTCGATGGTCTGAAGCTCTGTTGAGACTCGGGAAGGATTTCCTTGTCAAGAAGGAGCAGTCAGTTCAGCAGAATTTGAGCAAGGATCTTCCCAGAGATGGAAAGGAGGGTGACACCTTGATAGTTTCTTCAGTCAGACTTATCTCCCTTTTTTAAAATGGTGACAATATTGGCATTTCTTAGGTCAATGGGAATTTCCTTGGTGTTCCAGATTTTGAGAAACCGTGTGTGGAGCTTGCTGGTCATAGTTTTCCCACCAGTTTTAAAAACTTTAGTTGCTGTGCCATCAGGGCTAGATGTTTTGTTGTTCTTCATTTGTCTTATTGCCTGATGGACTATTACAAAGGTTGGTGGACAGGCATGTGCTTCCCTTACTGGATGCTGCAGGATGGATTTGATGGTTTCATCAGTCACCATTGATTCTCAGTTCAGGAGCTTTTTGTAGTGCTGCTTCCAGTGATTTTTGATGGATTTGTCTTTGAGGAGTGTAATGCTATCTTCAGATCTAAGCGGAGTCAGTCCTCAAGGATTTGGTCTGACACAGCCTTGATTGCACTGAAGAAGCTCCACACATCATGACAGTCAACAAATTGTTGAATTTCTTTCATCTTCTCATCCCACCATTTGTTTTTGATTTCTCTAATCTTCTTCTGGGCTTCAGCCATTGAAAAGTTCCCTGTTTCTGTCTGGACATAAGATGGTTTTGTCAGTCACAGAAAGCTTTTCTCTTCTGATCAAGAAGGGTTTTGATCTCAGTGTTTTTTTTGTCAAACTAGTCCTGATGGTATCAGGTGATAAAGCCAATTGATTCCATGCAGGCCTCATGGATGGTCTTCATTACAGCTTGCCAAGCTTCCTCAACACGTGTTGTTATTTTTAGTTCTAAGATTGGTGAGTTTCTTACTGAGCTGTTTGGAGGGCTTTGCGATGTCTAGGGGTCTGAAGGCATTTGATGTTGTACTGTCTTCAGACTGAACTGGGTTGCTTTCGATGTTTGACACTTGATGGACATGATTGATCTCACTAAGTTACGATCAGTCCAGCAATCAGTGGCTCCTCTCACAACACATTATATGACATCTTTTAGATCGCATACTTTTATGGTGACATAGCTGAAGAGGTGCCATTTTTTTTAGTCGGGTTGTTGACATGTTGTTTTGTACTTGTCACATTGTCTGAAGATTAGTGTTAGTATTGACAAGGTCATGCTCTACACATTTACTGAGTAAAAGAATGCCATTAGAATTGGCCTTGCCCACTCCTTTCTTACCAACGGTGCCCTTCCACATGTTAAAGTCCTGGCTAATTCTTGCACTGAAATCTCCAAGGAGGATGATCTTATCCTGTTTCAGGATGATGGACAGGATTTTAAGGTCAGCATGAAACCGTTCTTTCTTGGCATTGAGTGTTGGGGCATATGCACTGATGACTGTTGTTCAGTTGGATGCAGACAGTCATGAGATGTTCATTAATGCCAACAAGGAATTCTGTCGTTCAGCTGACAACTTGGTTCTTAATAGTGAAATCAACACTGTGTATTCGGCTGCCGATGCAGGTTTCCCTTTCCAGAAGAATATATAGCCATCTCTCTCTTCCCTCAGATGACCTTTGTCTGCACTCCTGGTCTCACTGAGAACAGTAATATAGCTGTTGTCTCACAAGAGTTCTCGGATGACCATAGCTATTCTGTGTTCAGGTCTGTCACTATTTGGGTTATCTAGTAAGGTTTGTACAATCTGGGATGCAAAGGACATTTTTGTGTTTCAGCTGCACTTTGAAAGATTCCTCCTGGTAGCAGCTATCTAATCAGGCTAGGTAAGGTGGGACAGCTTATGTTGGGGGCACCTTTCCTAGCCCCCTCACCATGATTTCATAGATTCATTAGGGGCTGCAAAGGACCTCATGAGATCATTGGGTCTAGCCATCCTGCCATAGGCAGGAAGTCAGCTGGGATCAAGTGACCCCAGCAAGAATAAATTCAGCAGTTTTTTGTAGGAGTCCAGAGTTGGGGCTTGCACCACCACAGGTGGGAGTTTGTTCCAGACCCTAGACACACGCACTGTAAAGAACTTTTTTCTTATGTCTAGTCTAAATTGGCCTTCCTGGGATTTATGGCTGTTAGGCCTTGTTATCACTTGTGCGGCTCTAGTGAACAGGTGTTCTCCCAGGTCCTGATGTACCCCTCTAATGTAATTGTAGGTTGCCACCAAGTCGCACCTGAGCCTTTTCTTCTCCAGACTGAAGAGTCCCAAGTCCCTCAGCCTCTCCTCAAACAGACTTCCCTCCAGGCCTTGGATCATACTAGTGGCTCTCCTCTGGGCTCTCTCAAGCTTCTCCACATGATTCCTGAAGTGGGGAACCCAATACTGGATATGGTACTTCATCTGCGGTCTCACCAGGACTGAGTAAAGTGCAAGGATGAGTTCCCTGGTTTTGCTTGAGATGCATTGGTGGATGCATGCCAAGAGTTTGGTTTGTTTTGTCAGCCACACCGTCACATTAGTGGCTCATATTCATCCTGTGGTCTATCAAGACACCCAAGTCCCTTTCAGTTGTGGTGCTAGTAAGCATAGCACTGCCGAGCCTGTAAGTATGCTGGGGGTTCTTCCTACTGATGTGCAGCACCTTGCACTTTTCTGCATTGAAGGCCATCAGGTTTTGGTCAACTCACTTTGAGAGGGTGTCCAAGTCAGCCTGCATCCCTAACCTGTCCTGCAGTGTGACCACCCTCCCCCATAATTTGGCATTGTCCGCAAACTTGGCCAGTTTACATCTGACTCCCGAATCCAGATCATTGATGAAAATGTTAAAGGGTACTGGCCTGAGTACTGAGCCCTGAGGAACTCCGTTGGTCAGCCTGCACCATGTTGATTTGCTCCCTTCAACTAGTACTCTTTGGATCCAAACCCATGGCTAGTTGCCTAGCCATCGGGCTGTATGATGATGAAGGCCACAGCTCTCCAGCTTAATCATGAGGACATCATGGGGAACTAGGTCAAAGGCTGTCTTGAAGTCTGGATATGTGATGCCCACATCAACTCCCTTGTTCAGGGGACATGTTATCTGGTCATAGAAGGAGATGAGGTTGGTCAAGCAAGACCTGCTAGTCACAAAGTCATGTTAGCTGGCATTCAGAAGCTTGCTTTCCATTATTCTGGCATTGGTAGATCTTTTGACAATTTTCTCCAGGATTTTTCCAGGGATGGATGTCAGACTGATAAGTCTATAGTTCCCCGGGTCATCCCTCCTCCCTTTCTTGTAGATAAGGACCATGTTGGTGCTTTTCCAGTCCTCTGGGACCTCGCCCAAGCGCCATGGTTTTTCAAATATCCCTGCCAAGGGGGATGCAATGTCTGCCAGCTGTTTCAAGACCCTCAGGTGCATTCCATCTAGCCCTGAGGACATGTGAACGTCCAATTTCTCAAGGTGTTCCCTCACCTGATCCACATTGATTTCGGGTCCATCACCCATTCCTGAATTGGTTTGTGCTGTTCTTGGCCATGTGATCTTCTTGGGAAGGTGAAAAACCAATGCAAAAACTTCATTTAGGAGATCAGCCTCAATTGAGCATGCACTCCATTCACAATTGCATCACTGGGTCAAAAGTTCAATAAGACTAAGTGAATCACTTAAGCCAGGGGATATACCACCATTACCATTACTCACTCATTGCTGCAGGACTTTGTAGAGGTTATGGGTATTTGTGACTGGTTATTGCAGCAGGATGTTGGATCCAGTGGGGGAAACCTGTCTGTGACTTGTTTAAATGAGGAGGCTGTTGTGCATTGGCAACTGCACGGATTTTGGTGGAGGCGAAACCTGTGTCCAGTGGCAAGGAAATCCAAGATGACTGGGCTTACTCTTCCACTGTAGCCTTCATCTGCCTTTGCAGATGTTGAAAAGTATGCCAATCTTCATCTATCCATTCTACCTTTGAGGTGTTTGTTATACTGTTTTGGGCTGCTCTGCATCTGGTAGCTGACCTTTGACCTTACTGTCATGGCTGACCCTACAAGGAATACAAGACTCCTGAGAGTAGTGTTTCTCTTAAGCTCATTGGTACATTCAAGCCTCTCTACCCCATCAAGGTGTCTGTCCATGGAGAGAAGGGGGTGAAGGTACATTGAAATAAAAGGATGGTCCTACAACTAATCTTCCAACAAAAAAGGAAAAATTGAAATGTTGGCTTTACATGTGATGTCCTGGGGGCACAAATAAAAAGCAGCGCTTGTTCAAATTGTATTACATCAGCCTTGTTTACAGTACTGATAAAGCCGACAAAGAGCAAGTAATTGGGGCTGAACAGAAAATCCTTTATTTTTGTCTTCCTTTTTTTTTTACATTGCAGTTCTTTTGGAACTGGAAGGAGCAAGGAAGGGATCATATAGAGACAGTCCAATATTTGGTTTCAATTTTAACCTTTTAATTTAATCATAAGTAGTATGAGTTAAAACTTTGAAATGATCTTTATTTTCAAACAGG
This sequence comes from Caiman crocodilus, assembly GCA_030014935.1. Lineage (NCBI taxonomy): Eukaryota > Metazoa > Chordata > Crocodylia > Alligatoridae > Caiman > Caiman crocodilus. The sequence goes on from JAGPOW010003395.1 coordinate 35,346,828, forward strand.
AGAATTATAATTTTTCATTTAGAAGTTGTTTAAAATGTTAAATTTGACCACTTTTGAAGTATCTCCCTTTACAAATAGTTTGTGTTAACCAATTGGCATTTTTCTGATTGTCTGATTTGGGGTGGGAGGTGTGGGTGGGAAACAACTAGTCAGAAAACACTAACCAGTCATGCCTAAACCCTCACTTTCTTCAATACATCTTCTGCTTGTAACCAGCCACCCTTGTTCTCATGCTTTTCCTCATTGTCCATGTTGTTTAAATGGAATAGTAACTGACAAAATCTTCAAAACTCAGAAGATGAGCTAAATAAATCAGTGACATACTCTGCTTTTTAACATTGCATCGTTTTCCTTTCTCCTTTGGCAGTGCTTTGAGTGTTTTACTTGCAAATAGCCTTCTGACACTTCTACAAGTTGCCAATCAAACCTGTGTTTATATAAATTACTTAATTTTCTTGTATATAACACAACCCACATAAAGCATGTACTGTGTGTTTGGAAGGAAGGATGTAGGGATTCCACCCCTGCCCCTCTGCCCCCGAGTCATGGCTGACTGTGTACGTAGAGTTAGTCCTTCCTGGGAACACAATGTCCAGGAAGTGTGGCACCAGGAAGTTCTTGGTGCCACCTGCCTCACCCAGATTGTGTCAGGTGTTGTGTTGCACAAGGTTAGGCCCCTGGATCTTGGCAAGGACTGTAGCAAAACTGTTAATTCTTTAGTGTATGTATTTTTTTATACTAGTTCTTATAAATAAAGTTGTTTCCATACTACACACTCATCAAGATATTGCCAGGAGCTCACCTGCTGCTTCAGGCACATGCTACAGTGCTCAAGCAATAGCTATGCCCAAAAGAGGGTTAACACAGGACTCTGCCATCTTTGGCAGCTGCATGGTTTTTACAGTGGATCCAGGCATTCTGCTTTTTTAATGAAGAAATAGCCTCCCTGCTTAAAACACGGAGCCTGATTTTGTGGGATTGAGTTTGGAGGGGGGAAGCATATGTTGTATGTGAGGAAATATGGTAACAAATCATATTGGGAATGTTTTCCCTATAATTGTTGTATTAGACTGGGAAACTGATTGACAGGTTACAATAGGAAAACTACGAAGAACAAATTTCCTGTTATAACAATAAATTTATTATACTAAATTCACAGTAAGACAGGTAACCTCCATAACCTATATTTATTTTCAAGTGAAGAAATACAGCCTTGCTGCTACTATATGTGCAATACGTTGGGGATTTCCTTCATGAGTATGGATTGCTTTTGGAACAGGAAATATTTAGACTTGAATGCAATTTTTTTCCAACAAAATATTTTTTCCCTGCCCTTCAGAAAATATTGATTCTTAAACACAAAATGTTCTCAAGAGAAAAATTAGTTTAGCTAAATCTTGCAATTTTTACCATTTAGACGAAAGCTTCACAACGGTCAGAACTCATTCCAACATTTTCCTAATGAAACTAGAATATTAAACTGTAACTGTTGTTTATGTTAATCTAGTTTTAGCATTGATATGAAAGGAATGACAGCTGAGTTTCTAGAAGAAGGAATGTTGTTTTTGACATAAATGATATAGAGGCAGGAGACACAAAGAAAGGAGACCAGTGCAATGGAAGAACAGAGATCATGGACCAATTTATGAACAGACCACTGAGAAGGCAGACAGGTAGAATTGTACAGAGCTGTGAAACTAAAAATAAGTTTTAAGATTTATGGAACTTGTACACAAAACTCTTATTACCCATAAGAGACCATTTATTTCTTGTCTGCAAGATTGGGGTTTTCTTTCCTTTTAGGACTCCTCCATGACAACTGCACTTTTCAGACATGTGTTTTCAAGAATGCTGTGTGTTCACAGATATAGATTTACAGTAGACAAGGCATCAGGCTCAAAACTCTGTAATACCCTTCCAACAGATGAGAAAGAGTGCTACCTTTACCATCCTCAAATCACACAACAGGATTAAATCTTCACCTTGTTTGCCAAAGTTCATTAAGCATATTAAGCACAATTGCCTACGCTGTAGAGACCTTTGGGTTCAATAAACACAGGCATGATGAATGGATGAAGAATGAATGAATGAGAAGAACTGAACTACAACCTTTAACTATGGAGCAGTAGGCAACATCTACAGACCCTTTTCTCTTTTTTTAACTACCTGTTCATTAACTGAGAAACCATTTCCCAATTCCCAGCTTTTCTAAATAAGGAAGTGTCTCTAAATTACAACTTTTATCATTACTTGCAAAATTGAATTACGGGACCTGAATATACACAGAGAAGGGTAAAGAACCGATTATTTACCCTTACCTGCCACTCAGAGTCTCTTAGCTCTTAATATATTTTTAATAAATGGAGAATATCCAAACTGTGGCAAAAAACATCTAGTAAATATTTATAGCAAATAGTAAGAAAGGTAACTAATGAACAGATTTATGAACTATGGGTTGGAGTGGCCACATGAAGAAAGCTCAGTGGAATAATGGAATGGGTGCATTAGTATTAATCAGAAAATGTGGCTGAGCGTAAAGAGTTCAGCAGCAGGTTTGGGTAGAAGAAGGGGTTTTCAGAGATGTTAAAGTGGAAGAGAGCAGTGAAGGAAAAGAGCATGAGGTATTGAAGTGGCACCTGCTGCTCACTGCTAACATTGGGAGTAGAACTGGTTTGAAAAAAACACTTCTTCAGGAGATCATCATGTGCAAAGTATGTGAATCAGGACTTTGACAGCTTTAAGGCTCAGTCAGAAGTGCAAAGGCAAAAACTGAAAAAGTTGAATGCAAAAAGATTTTATGAGTGGGGTAGCATACATGTGGAAAAAGCACAAGATAAAATCCCAGTGAAAATGCTGGAATAAATTTTACCTTAATTTAAAATCCTTAAAAATGATTGTCTTCAGCGTGTTTCTAAAGAGAATGAGGTTTGAATGAGAAAATGTGGTGTTCTGTGTGGGATGTTATATTAGAATATTATCAGCTATTTAGTCATGTTGATGATGTGTTGTGCTAGGTTTATCAGTGAGGGGCTGATATTGTACTTTATATAAGAGGATTCAAACACAGAAAAATAGCATTTCTGCTACTAATATTGTATATTTTCAATTACTTAGAAGCTTTATCTTTTAAGTCATTTCATTACTCATTCATGTTACTGTCACCTACAACTGGTCTTTTTTTCATCCTGTTTTTCACCAGACACATCCAATCTAGAGGAATCAATGCAAACATAGGTTGATGAAAGACAAGAATATATTTATTCAGATGTATATTAAGGAAACAAAACAAAACAGGAAGTTATTAAAATAATGGATTTGGATTTTATAAGTACATATGCACTAATCAGCTTGTGAACTAATCAGATACATCAACTTTGCTTAAGGAGTCATCCTTCCCTGAGCCATTTATTGCTTCATTTACTTTGTGACCATGGGTGCTATAATCTTTAAATACCACTGATGCAGACATCTTTTACTTTCTGATTGTGTATGCTCCTGCTCTGGCTGCTTCAGCTTTTGAATACTGATTCTAAATGAGGTAATAGAAATTCTGGGACCAAAAACTGCTATTCAGCTGCTTTTGTTTCCAATGTCTCCTGCACGGTGTGACCACACTGTTGCAGAATGTGCGCTATCTAAGTGGTCATTTGAGAACTCTGGAGTTAAACACATAGCTGGCGACTCTTCAGTTTGCTTGTTCGTTGCATTTAAAGGATTGGCATGCAGATATCTGTCCAAAAAGTTATGTTATTTATTGAAAATCCAAGTTCTGTCTTGTGTTTCTAAGTTCTGTCCTTTTTGTGTTTGCAGTACTTTTCAGGGCATGGCATTGCATCAATTATATTTGAATACAAGGTACCCCTCGAAACGTGGCAAAACCCCAACATCTGCCGGACTGGAATAAAAAATCAGAGTAGTTATATGCTGTATATGTGCATGCACACTTCAAGCGTAAATATAAAGTCCATGAATCAAGGGAGGATCTCAATTTATTCAATGTACACATTATTGGTAGGGGTCTATCTGACTTGCAGTAAGAGAGAGCATTTTTTGCAGTTTGGTCATGGCCCAAAGAGCTGATTTTACAAACATTTTGCAGCAGCCCTACCCCTTGGTGCTGATTGGTGGAGAGGCCCTGCCCCTTGGCACTGATAAGGGAGGGACAAAGGGGCAGTAGGCATCTTGACTGCTGGTTGCTCTTCATGTAGCCTCACCTCTTGATAGTGCCTTTTGTGCCACCCTCTCAGGCGGTGCTTTTTTCTCCTGGGTGGCCTTCTGACTGGGCTCCACAGTGGCAGGAAGGACCATTGGCTCCCATTAAAAAGCCAGCATTTTTTTTGGCTGATTTCCTGGGAAATCGCAGCCAATGTCATTTTTCATGGCCATTGCAGAGATCATTTTTCACCATTTCCACAAAAATTGAACTCCCCCCCCCCCCCATGATTTAAGAAGGTCCCTAATTATTGGCTATAAGGGTGTACTGATTAAAAATGTTGGGGCAGATACCAATGGCCAATTTTTAGCAAGCCATATCAACCAATACGGATTCAATTCCATTATGCAGCTGGGCAGCATGGAGAGTGGCGTCCAGCTGGTAAGTCTGTTGTGGGGGAAGAGGCAAGGGAGGGAAGGGTTCACAAATCAAGATCCTCGCAGTGAAGGAAGGGCTGGGGCAGGGGCAGGCGCAGGCGCTGCACAGCTGAGGGGGAGTGTGAGAATGAGCCCCAAGTGGCTCATACAGGGAGGGGGGGGAGGTGGCCGTTGCATACACCCTGGGAGGGCATGAGGGGTGAGAGCAGGCTGCTATGGTGGGGTAAGGGATACACTGAGGTCTTCTTGGTGGGGGCTGAGCTTCGGGTGCGTAGTGGCAATGCTACAAGGGGGCTATTGGGGTGGGACTGCAGCTACCCCAATATTCGCCATCACTCCCACAACCCAGCATGGCCCAGCCCAGCCCCATACCAGGAGGAGCTCAGCACAGCCCCAGCCCCAGCCTGCAGCAGCAGCCAACCCTCCACCACATCCAGATCTAAGACGCACCCCCCCCATGTCCTCCCGGGGTGCGCGTGGTGACAGAAGCCTTCCCCCCACCCCCTGTGCCCTATGGACAAGCTGCTCGCTCGCAGCTCTGTTACCTGCCCTGACCCAGCTGGGCAGCACCTGCCCCAGCTCCACTCCCTCCCTCACTGTGGGGGTCTCGATCTGCCCCCCACACCCCTTCCCTTCCCCCGCAACAGACTTACCAAGCTGACCAAATGCTCTTCACGCTGCGGGGCTGTGGTTGTGCATGTGCACAGGGCACGTACCAGCAGCATTATCGGCCACATCAACCAAAACAACCATTTGCTGATACAATTTTCCTTATATCAGTGCCGATCAGATATGGAACCAATGCACCTCTAATTGACTCGCTAGGTGGCAGAAGTGTTCCATTCACTAAAGCAGTGATTTTCAACCTTTTTACATTTGCAGACCTCTTAAAAAAAAAAATGAATGCAGGTGTGGACCCCTTTGAACGATAAGTGTGCACATTCCCATAATTTTGACTGATCATAATCTTCTCTTATGGCCCCTTTAGACATAGTCTGTAGATCCCCAGAGGTCTGTGGACCAAAAGTTGAAAACTACTACACTAAACTAATAGACCTTATGAGAAACTGGGCAGCTATAAAAGACATGGTGGTACTGAAGTACTAGAGCTAATGGAAACCTGATATAGCTTAGTACAATCATCTGTTATTTCTGATAAGATGAACAAATTGATATAGAGGAAGGGAACAAGTTGACTCAAAGAAATGTTCAGAAGTCAATACCTGACGGAAGGGGCTCCCTGTACCCTTTAGTTTCACTGGGGAGAAAAGGAGAGTTGTGCTGATGGCAGGGCAGCACCTGGACTTGGAACCTTGAATGGGATGGTTTCTTTCTGTCTTTTATCTTTAGGAGTACACAAAGGCAGTCTATAGTGAAGGTAGGTTTTTAAAATATATATATATAACCTATTTTAATGATTTTCAGTATTCTCAGGCAGCCATATCAATCTTGATAGGTGTTAACTACCCAGAAATTAAAAAAAAAAATCTTCAAAAACCATTTTTCCTTCAGTTGTTTGTTTCTTGAGGCAGGTCAGGTGTTAATAGTGATGGGTTTTTGGAAGAAATTAATTTTATCCTCCTTTTTTCCACCAGATATGAACAAGATGTCTTATCTCAGCCATATTTATATAGTGTGGTGATGTGTGTGTGCTGTAGTGTGCTTAATGTATGGATTAATGAAAATGTCTGGTAGGTGGATAGTAAAATAGACAGTACCTTAAGTGATATCTTTCCTTGTTGTTTTTTTGTCAGTGGATATTACTCTTCCATATTTTTTAATTTTAGTTATAAAAGAGTATATGAATGTTGATTCATATAGTCTCTTAATTTGTAATACACAGTATTAATACCATTACATTCATGTTGCTGAAGTAGTATAAAATATGCATTACAAAAGGAATAATAGGCAATTAGAAAGTATCCAAACAGATGTGCAAAAGGACAGAATAGTTTGAGTTTGTATGTGCTATTTTAATTTTCTCCAAGGAAACTGGTTTTGCTCAGCTTGTCAAAGAAATCACCCCTGGGTATAGAATAACCATGCAAATGACAACCTGGTAGATGAAAATGTTAGAAGTGGCTGATAATAGGATATTAGAATAGAAAAGTTTCTCCAGCTTCAACTGTAGAAGGCATGTCTGCTGCCATACACCGTGTCAGTTTAACTGTTTATAAGTGATAGCATCCGTTGAAAAAATCCACAGCTTACAAAAAATTATGCATCTCTGATTTAGTTGGTTTATAAGATACAAATCTACCCTGTCTTCTAATTGTGAATAAACTGTAAATTTAAATTGGTTATTATTGTTATCAGAATCATTCAGACTAGTGATACAAGAGGTATTAATATTAGGGCTCTGCGAAGCTTCAGGTGGTGATTTGATTCGGAGGACATTTGGCCCGATTCTGTGTCCAAATCTCTAAATCGAATCGGGGTCCAGTTTAAAGGTCCAAATCGATTCAAAGCTCTCTGAATCTTTGGAAGCATTCGGAGAGCTTTGATTCGGACAGTCCTCAGTGGCTGTAGCAGGGAGCTGCAGCTGAGTCCAAACTGGTATACTAGGGGCAAGGGAGAAAGGGCTGGGGGAGAGGGGAGGGAGTCCCCTAACTGCCCCTGCTCCCCCAGCTCCCCCCATGGCTGCCCCAGCTCCCAGTGCTTTAAGAATAAGCCTGGACTCACCAGGCACTGCCGGGTGGGGGGGAGATCCCTGCTGCCCCCCACTGCATGGAGGGCTCTGCATGAACCCCACAACCCCTGCTTGCTCCCCCAGTCCTCCCATGGGTGCCCCATCCAGGCCAGCTCTGGCCCTTTAAGAAAAAAAAGGCTGAGAAAAGCCCCAGGACTCACTGTTCCTGCAGTGGCCTTGGGGCTTTGGGGGGCTCGTGCAGGCATGGGGCAGTAGGGATTGCCCCCAGCCGGCAGGAGCAGTAAGTGTGGGTTTTGGGGTTTTTTTTCCTTAAAGGGCTGGAGCTGGCCTGTGTGGGGCACCTGTGGGGGGACTATGGGAGTGAGGGGGAGGTTGGGGGCTCATGCAGAGACCCCATGCAGCATGAGGCAGTGGGGGGCAGTGGGGATTGCCCTCTGCCCAGCAGCACCCAGTGAGCCCTGAGGCTTTCTTTTTAACAAGTGCCAGAGCTGCAATGAGTGGGGCAGCTACTGCTAGGCTGGGAGGGGGCGGGGGATGGGCCTGGACTGCCTGATTCCCTGATTTGGCCAGATTGATTCAGGACAGTGATTCGAATTGTGACACAACTTGCCAGTTGCTCAAATCACGAGCGAGACCTTACAAAGGGGGATAAGGCAAAACGCTGCGTTTTATTGATTACATGAATTAGACCACAGAGGTTTGGACACACCATTCATACAAACACACAAATTATTGTGCACATCATTACACACACACACAAAACAACCGTTCCATCTGTGCACAAAGATCAGATATAGTTATCAGCAATAGTTGCTCCATATCAGCACAGGATGGCTGACCCTGGCTTGTTGAGTAGATGTGACGTTAGAAGATAGCAGCTGGAGAAAGACTTTGGAGATAGCAGCTTAGAGACAGCACTTTGGAGTGGGGTGAACAGATGCATCTGTGCTTCGATGGAACAGCTGTAGAGAGAGAGAGAGACTCACCCAACATGGCAATTTTAAAGTCTTCTTTTACAGGGATCAGCATCCTTTGTTTCAGTGCTTTGGGGGGTTTTCCATACCCAGCTTCTGTGGCTGCAGTTGTTTCTCATTCGTCCTCCTCTTATGTCTTTCCTGGAGTGTCCTTGCTGCCCATCTGGCAGGATGCATGCCTTTCTCCTCGCTGTTATCTCCTGTTGTGTCTTGGCCTCAAAGGGATTCTTCAGCCATTCATTAATTAGTTTACTGAATGGTAACTTACATTTGACACCATGCTGCTTACATAAACAGTTGAATCGTCTTCTCTTGTCTCTGTGCCATTCTTTCACCGTTCACCCTTTTACACACACTCGTACATAAAGGCAATGCCTTTATGTGAACTCTGGTTCACTCACTTATGTCAAGCATAAGGATACAAAATGGAGTTTTCAAGTTGCTTACAGGACAAGACTGACGTGGTTACATTTCGCAAGCATTACATTCTAAGTTACTATCAGCTTCATTAGTTCAGTTCCTGCTACAGAATCACCAAATCGAATCACTGTCCCCCGAACTGGCCAAATCTGAATCTAAAGCGAATATTAGCCACTTGGCACAGGCCTAATTAATATCTACAACTGCATATTATGAACATTTATAGAGATATAAAGGAAATTAAGGATGAGGGCATGCATAAGAACCTAGAGATTGTTGAAAAGTGGAAGAACTTTACCTTAGTTCTCAATATTTCTTTTCTTTGCTTCTTAATAGGAAATCCTCTGGAGATGGTTTTAAGATGTAGAGCTCTGCACATTGGACTATAAAAACCAATTGTCTGAAGAAGTGTGGTGAAAAAATCACTCTGTCTTATGGTAAGATCAAAAACACTTTGGACTCTCTTCATTTGTTCACATCAATGTTTAATGTTAAGTGTGTAGAGTGTCACATTTCAATAGTTGTAGACTTGGTTGTCAGGTTAAAGTCGAATACAAACTATCTTAGATGAATTTTGATAATTTGCTTGTACAAACAAACACATTTTTATGCATCAGAATAATGCCTTCTGCTGTATGGGAAACGTGCTGAGATGCAAACTGAGAGAAATTTTGCTTTTTCTCATTATACTGAAGCTGTGCCTTTTAAAGGTATTCTGGTATAAATGACTCTTCACTCTGAACTATGCTAAATCTTTATACGATCCTTTGTGACAAAGTTTAGAAGTGAAAATGAAGCAGTCTTAATCTAAGGTATCTTCACTCAATGGATCCAATTTTCCATGGGAATTCGGGGAAGAGAAAGGTAATTAGCTATGTTAATCTATATACTATGTTGACTCAAATCTTCCCCATTCAGCCTTGTCGTAGATTCAAGTACAAGCAGGGACAGGAGGGGGCCAGCTGCTGTGGCTCCAACTCTGACCATGAGCCCGGGTTGGAGCTGAAACCAGAGCCTCTGCCTCCCTGCAGCCTCTGCTCCTTCACTGCTGCTAATCTTCTAGCTTTGTCTGGGTCCCACTTTTGGGAGTACCAGGGAGCATGCTACCTACAACCCCAGCTCAGTCGCACAGGGGCAGCACCTGCACTGGCGTGGGCCAGGGTTGGGGCTAAAGCGGCTCCTGCCACAACAGTTGATGCATAGCCAGGCTGGGTACAGAAGCCACATGTGAGCTGTGCTCCATACTGCTGGGCCTCACCTGGAGCCAGTGCTATAAGGGAGGAATGTAAATGGTGGGAGGGGGAAGGAAGCAATGGGGTTGTGGCATGGGGAACAAGTAGTGGCGGAACAAAAGAGGCCAAGGGGGAGGGGAGGGAGGATGCACATCAGGGTGGGCAAGCAGCAAGGGGTACAAGTACTGCAGGGGCAGGTGTGGGGCGTACAGGTGCTGGAGGAGCAGGCAGCAGATGGACCAACAGGTGGTAAAAGGCAGGGGTCAAGCTAGTTGTGCACCCTGCTGCCTGTCCCGCCACCTGCCTGCTGCTGCTTGGTCCGCTGCAGCAGTGGGGAAAATAATTTAAGATGACCTTCCAAAAATTCAATTCTAGACATCTAAAATTATTTAAAAATTTAAATTTGCCATGTCTAGAATATAATTATTGGGGGTTTGGCTTAAATTCATAATTGTCTTGGAGTTGAGTAAATACAGTAATTACTTTGTCTTTTTTTTTAGTGGGAGAGGATAGTAAGGCAGTGGCAGGAGTGTATCAGGAGTGTATGCAGGGATGTAGGTTGTAGCCATGTTGGTCTATGGACACAGGCAGACAAGGTTCCTTGGGTGAATTTGATATCTTTTATTAGACCAACCCAAATGGTTGGAGAATAGTTATTAAGCAAGCTTTCGAGTTCAGGAAGGGTTTTTGAAAGTACACATGCTTGTGCATGATGAATACTCACAAGCAGAGAAATGGAGTATTTATGGGGTATATATCTGGCCATTGGACTTTTCCCTTTTATTTAATGATCACAGTGTTTCCAGGTCTAATGTGATCTATTAAAGAATAATTAAATTTTATTGCTCAAATGCACACATTTTAAGAAGTTGTAATAGTTTCTAAGCACCAAAATGTATTTTATATTTAATGAGGGAAAAGGAACTATAGAGTAAAACAATTAAAATAATTGGCTGCTTGGTGTTTCTGTTGCAATGGATCATTTTTGTTTCTTGCAGATAGTAAATAATAGGGGTGCCATCGCAAATAATAAAGTAATTTGAAGGGATATAAATCTTTGAGAAGGAAGAAATTTTTTTCCCGGATTTAAGTTATCTCATAGTGATCTACTACATTACTGGTTTGTTGTTTTTTAAACTTTTTGTTAAAGCAGCTGCTACTTGCCAGTCAGTGATAGGATATTGGACTACCTGGACCATTCTTGATAGACGATGATTATTGTTGTCTGCCTTTAGAAACTATCTGGTTCTTCTTCCATTAGCAATATTTTTTCAACCATTGCTAAGCAGCAGCTAAGAGAAACCGAGGATGAACCTGGGAGAGTAGTTACACAGCTAACTCTGGAGATAAATGACGTAGAACTTGGAACTTTGTTTGCATTTCCTAGTAGGTGTCAAATAAATTTACTTAAACTAATTTTAACATGGAGCCAGCTGACTTTAGTCTCCATGGTAAAATTGGTGAACTCTGCCAACCTTCCTTAGGACCATTAGGACATGAGAATGTGTCAGGAATTAATGAAGCACTGTAGTTCTTCCCTCTCTTCTCTCTCTCCTCTCTCACTGTAATGTTACTTAAGCTTTTTGCCTCAGAAAAGACACTTGATAGCTAAGGATTTGCATCAAATAATTACTAATTTGGCCATGTTCCACATAAGTGTAGAGGATGTCAAGGTGGGTGGGGGTCCACTCAAGGTTGACTGAGGCATATTTTATAATCAGTGAAAGAGGGAAATTTGTCCCTTCGCACTTTAGAAGGGTGGTAACTAATGTGTGATTGCAACATACTTGGCATAATTAAATTTGTCACTTGGAATGCAAATGAAGGTCCTGGTCCTTGCAGATACAAAAGCATGTGTCAAGGCTTTCAGCTTATTCTGGTCACAGATCTCTAAGATCCTGGTGTCTTAAATGTAGCTAATGACTAGCTTGAGTGCTTTTAAAAGGGTTTTGCCACTCCACAGCTCAAAGTGAACTCTGTTACCCTCTCTCCATAGACCTTTTCTCCTTTAAGATACGCAAGACAACTTTTCATAGTTTCAAGGGCATTTCAGGCAGAACGTGAATAATAATGTTAATTGCAGAATTCCTTAGACACCTGTCAAAGTCCTGAAGAGATCAGCCTGTTAATTGGCATTGTGTATTCAGACAGAGCTCTGCAAGCAGCAGGAGCCTTGGCTACATCACAGTTGCCAGTTAAGCAGGGACAATCTGCTGTTAATGGGCTGTCTGTCAACAGCTCAGCACAGTTTATTTGAGCCACTAGTCAGCTAAGCCTTGTTTTCCTCCTTTAACTTCACCTGTATGTTTTACAGTATTAAGTCATCAGTGGCTATGTGTTTTAGCAAGATGTCTTTACAGGAATAAATAAGATTAAGAAGGGGTAGGAACAACAACAGAAAAACCCTTCATTGAAAGTTGGGTGGTTTGCACAAAAATGAGATAATTGAAATGAATTAAGGGTCTAGGACTGGCTGCCACTACTCCCTGTTGGAGTGCAGTTTTAAAAAGTGCCAGATTTTTGATAATTCCAGATTTTTGATATCCAGATATGTGAGATTATACTGTAGTTGCAGACACTCTATCCAGAGCACCACCACCCAGAGCACCACCACCAACAGAAGAGAAATAGCATTGAAAAAAAGAAGTTAATGTATCTATTGCCCATGTTCTGACTATGTTGTCTGTCTCTTGAGCAAATTAGAAATAAGCAAGAATAGGACAATACTGGCCAGAAATGACTTAGTTTGGTAAAATGTATGGGGCCACAGGACATAATTTCCAAAAGATCTACAAGCATATTGGCAGAGCCAAAATGACCTCCACATAGCCAGTTGTCTGCTCCTTAAAGGAAAATATATTGTGATCCCTCAGGCACTTAGGGAAGAAATGCTTTTGAAGATCCATGAAGGATATCAGGGCATAAACAAATGGAGGGCAAAAGCACAGTTTCTATAGTGGGTTGGCTAAGCAAATGTAGATTTTAGTACAAGGTTGTGATGAGTGAAACAAAAAAAAAAAATAAGACCCATTCTAGAGCCATTGCTTTCTATAAAGATACCAGAAAGACCTTGGCAGCAGGTAGCAACAGATTTATTTTTTCTGGAAAGAACATGCATGTGTTATCACAGTTGATTATTTTTTCCACATATGTTGACTTGGCTTTACTTACCTAGACCTCCTTGGCACAGTTTGTCCAAAAACTGAAGTGTGTATTTGCAAGACGAGGCATTCCTGCATCAGCACAGTCCTCATTGGACAGTGGACCACCGTTTACCTCTGAGTTCTTACAGTTCACAGAAAACTTCCGTTTTTAGCATCACACTCACAGTGCTCATTATCTCTAGAGCAGTGGAGAAGCTGAGAGATCAGTGCAGACTCTGAAACAGCTTCTTCATAAATCCAGATATCAATATCTAGCACTCTTGGTGTGTATCAGTCTACACCATTGGCATCAAGACTTTCTTCAGCTGAGCTGCTCATGGCATAATGATTTAGGACACCATTACCTATTACACCAATAGAGCTTAACCCTAGATGGCCCAACCTACAAGAATTAAGAAATGAGATGATGAATTCTAAAGCTTCAGCTGCAAAGAAACTTCAGTATGTGACGCACAGCAAAACGTCTATGAGAGCTGCTGCCAGGGGGAAGTTTGGCTCAGAAGTTCCCAAATATGTGGAACTGGCCAAAATATGGTAAACATCCCTAGGTCCTGTTTAATGGAGATTCCTGAAGGCCTTCTCCAGTTCAATATCTTCTACTTCAGCATAAAGAGGGTCGACCATTGCAAAGGACAGGGGCAGAGCATGAAAATTAACCTCCTCTTCCAGAAAGTCAGCAGGAGGGCACTGTGAGAAATAGGAGCTCTAAAGAGGTTAGAACAAGGTGAGCAGATCTCTGCAAAGACTTGACCTTTAAAAATCCCTTTATAGGTTTAGATGTATATGTTGGTTGGTTAGTATAGCATTGTGGGTGCTTACAGATGTGGAACCCTCCCCCCTCCAAACCAAACCAAACCAGAACAAAAAACATCCCAACAACAACAGCGCTTTACTTTCAGCTCAGCATGCCCCCACGCCAAGTGCAGTGCATGCCCAGAAGAGGCATTGCATTAGTTTGACCTGGCTTGCTCAATGTCTGGGTATATTGAGCGCTTCAGTGGGTCTTTTTGGCACTTTTATCTAATAGCTGATTGAAAAAGAAGTGCCAGAACGTGCTGCTGAAGTGCCCGATCTATACAGATACTGGGGAGCCAGGCCAGACTATTTCAGTGCCTCCTCCAGTAAAATGCTGTGCTTTTTGGAGGGTGGGGGGGAGGGGAGTGTTGCCCCTCTCTACCCTGTAAATAGTTTTAAGAGTTATAGTTTATTATTAATTATTTATAATGTGTTACAATCTTGTTCACAAGAGTGAGTGTGTAGTGATCAGAGTCCTGGGCTTCCACATCCCCTAGCAAGGCTGTACTAGCAGGGCTGTGGTCTAGGTTGGGCAGTCCCCGGGGGATCCAGATTACAACTCACCCCATAGCTGCATGTCTCTGTCTCCCTCTCACCACAGCTGTTACGTATTGTTGCCTGGGTTACCAGAGAATTAAAGTTGATGGTGTCCACAAAGTCCTTTCCACTAGTTCTACGTGGTAATAAGAAATTAAGCCAACAATTTCATCATTTATGACATGTATACCTTAGTATCTAGTTGAAAAACATACTGAATCAAATATCCTTTAAACAGTTTACAAAATGAATAGAAAACATAACACAAGTGTGCTTTATTTTGAATTACCTTTATCTAGTTAAAGCTTTTTTATTTTTGCCTATAGAGGAAATAAATGTACTTCGCTTCCTCTTCAGCAGTCCAGAATAACTACAGTCTTTTTTTTTCTGTGTATGAAGTTAAAACCATTAACTTGCTTTTTATAACTAGATAATTTACAGTGATATCCCTCTATACTTTAAGGAATATGGCAAACACTGTTAACATTAATTATCAAAGACTTTCAAAAGTGTCTAATGGAAACTCTTATATAATAGGTTAATTAAATGACAAAAGAGAGATTTCTGTAAATGAGAGTGCATCAGAAGTATACGTTATCTCCTTTAGAAGTGTTACTGGAAATGATTATGGACACCATTCAGTCTCATTGGTCTTTTTCCATACAAGCTTCACTCTCCATACAGCACTTCAAAGCATGAGAATGAAATCCAGGAGACGGGATGACATTTGTAACTGAACTGCAAAACAAAGTAGTGTCTCTAAGGACCTCTATACGCATTACAGGTATCGCACGATTAACTGGTTAATTGTGCAGTTATCTCGAGGCAAGCTACACATGCAAAGTACCTATCATGCCACAAAAAATTCCAACCAGCCATAAAGTTAGACCTAAAAAATGTGTGTTAAGTATAGCTACTTGCTGTCGAGCTTTAATTTGCACATGTAGCTGGTTCTCTCCTGAGGCTGGGAGCCTCAACAGCTGAGAGGGCTCCAAGCTGCATGGGAAATGCTGCTTCACATGCAAAATTGAAGCTCGATAGCAACCAGTTATAGTTAGAATGCATTTTACAGGTGTAACTTTATAACTGGTTGGATATTTTTATGGCATGTTGGGTACTTTGCATGTGTAGCTAGTCTCAAGGTAATTGTGCATTTAACCAGTAAACTGTACAGTGTTTATAAGGCGTAGAGGGGACCTTATCTTTCAACTTCTGTTGAACCAGTGCTTGAAGCATGGGCAGGCTAGCACGGGGATGGGGAGTGACTAAAGTGCTATAGTCTCTGGCAGCTCTAGGAGAGTGAGCAATCTACAAGAAGCTGTAGAATAGCCCCAGGGATTGATAGTAGCAGTAGTTTATGAACAGCTTTTACTAAAATAGGCTTGATACAAATGCTTCCTAATGCCTATCTTGACTATTTAGATTCTGATCCCTTTAAGGCATAATATACTAATGTGCACACAGTGGTTACAACAATAGATCACTGAAGTTTGTTGATCCCTTCAGTTTCCAATAAAATACAGGTAAAGGTAACATTAACTGGACACTTGTTTCCGACCCTGGGTAAGCAGACCTAACCCAGTTTCAGTCTAATGTGCATAGAGTACCATTTTAAGAAAATGTAATTTTTCTGAATTTATCAAGGCCATATGAGGACGTGCATAGTAAATCCCCTATGTAAAGAGCTTAAAAGATTTTTTTTCCCTATATAAAACCATGTGATAATCAGAATATAGAGACTTATGTTAAAATAATAATAATAATAAAGTTATTTAGCCAGCAGAACAAAGATTGAGAAAGGGGAAGGGATGACTTAGTTACCAGACAGGGAGAATTATTTAACATGAAATACAACATTGGCATAAGAGCAAATGCTTTTAAATTGCCAGGAGATAAACAGAGCCTAAAAATTTTAAAGGATTTCCTGGAAGTAGTCTTTCAGTAATAAAGTGGCCCAATACGCCTTCCTTTTTTTTCTTGTCCCTCTTGCCCCTTCCCCACTTTTTCTTTTTTTGTGCTAGTTTTCTCCGCGAAAGGCACCTTATGAAATCAAGTCCTTTGTTTAAGTATTTGTGCACTGAATATTATTGATTTGATCCAACTCTTTTAATAAACTGAGATGATTACTGAAATCCCAATCTGCATATTAACAGCCCTACTTCACAACTGGAGTAATAATTATCAGACAGATATTTCAGGGAGTTCCAGTCACCCCAAAGAAGAAGTACTGCAACAGATCAGATGGTGCCTGAGATGCTAAAGTGCAAGAAATGGTGGGACTCTATGGCTCAAATTATCCAGGTTTTGCTCTAAAAGAACCACATTCGCCTTTTCCCCTTTCCTCCTTCTCTCTACCCCTTTCTCTCTGCAGTTATCATTTGTTTCCTTCTGACTCAAGTAGGAGAAAAGGAGGCCAGTGCAGAAAAGAAGTGGGTGTCTCAATTCAAGAGGATACAGAGCTAGCAGAAACATCTTAACAAGAGGAAAAAACCCTCTTTAGTTTTATAAATCTGGCAAATTTATAAATATTCATTTTTTCAGGTCTTGGTTAGCCTACACCTAATTTGGCTATGTGTACCACTTCATTGATACTAATGAGATTACACCAAGGATGTCCATTAAATTCTTCTGTGTCTATGATGTGTGATCCTAAATGAACTTTTTTTACTGGTGCTGTAAGCTCAGATCTGACTAAAACTGTACTTTCCATCTTCTCTTACCCAGCTTTTTGCCTTCTAGTGCCAGTCGCAAAACCTTTTTAGTTGCTTAAATTAGCTTCATATAACAAAAGGAAAAGGCTTCTCCAACTCCTTCTCAGTTCTCTGACTCGTTATGTCCAACAGAGCCAGGAAGTAAAATGATTCCTTAACAGGACATGACAATGTAAATCTCCATGGATGCATTATGTGTAGGAGAGTAGTAAAGAAAAAACGCTAATTCTTTTAGGTGTGAATGTGCTTCAAATGCTTTGTTCCAGTTGTGTTTGGAAATGTCTTCCCTTGCTATTTGCATCTATCAATATAAACTATGGGCATTACCTCCTTAGGTAAGTCAGCATTTTCTTTACTGCACACATTGTATTCGAGTGGCAATGCCCTTTTCAACACAAGATGGTAGTTTTTGCTGTTCATTTAAAATATGGAGCTAGTCTCATAACTTCTGGTAAAATTATTGTTATAGGGTGGTGAGAGATTTTAATGGGTTTATTGTTTGAATTAGAGTAGCACAGAGAGGGCCCAAATAATATCAGGGACCTTTTGAGCATTGTATTGTGCAAATACACAATAAAAAATGGTCTCCTCAGAAACAGGCTCAGAGAAATGAATTTACATTTCAAAGCCATTCATCAGGTCAGTGGCAAAGCAGGAGAAAGAATTGGGATCTTATGAGTCTCAGTTCTGTACTCTCTTCCCTACACCTCTCCTGCAACTTTCCTTTAAACATAAATCTTAAAAGATTATAGCTGATACAGAAGATTTTTAAAAAGTGACTTAAAGTTACTCTAAAATATTTTTCTATTCATGAAGAATAAAAATTAAAGTAGCAACATGATATAACAGTGAGATCAGATTCAGTATAATCTCCAGATCACCTAGAATATTGCAAACATTCAATTTTAAATGAAGAGGCTCATCATAGAGGTGAATCTCTCTACTACATTAATACATTATTAATACTACTTGAATTCACTTCAAATTGAAAGCTCCTTCACATAAAAACTCCTGAAATTGAAACCATTTTTGATTTAGGTTTACAAATAACATTGTAAAATTTCAATTTTAAGTAAATCAAGCATCTCTTTTATTCTTAGTTACTTTTTTTAGGTCTTTATATTGCCAAGAGCATGCTACTGTGAGCTTACAGTGCATACAATCATCAATCATATGTCTTCATCAAAGACAAGAAACTTGAAAAACAGAAAATACAGTGGTTCTGTTCCTTTCCGCAAGGTTTTTTTTTCTTTTTTTTACCTTACTGTTGAAAAAGACCTCTCTTTTCTTTAGCTAACTTACATTTCATTAATAACAATAAAAAAATTGTAATGTTCTAGGCGGTTTACTGAACATTTTGTGAGACCTGTTTCTCAGTCCCTGGAGAAACGAAGCTCTTGTGGCTAGTAATTGATGAGATTAGACCAAAGAGAACGTTGCTTGCTGTGCTGAAGTATGAAAATGCTTGAGCAAGCAACAAAGCACAGAGTTAAACAGATAGCATATAACCAGTCTGCCAGGTTACAGAAACAGAACTCCAATATATTAAGATGTAAAGTTTAGTCATTATTATATGACTATGTCTGTTTTTTATATATTCTTTCAGGGGGTATTTTTGTGTTGTGATGTCTTTGAAACTGTTGTTATACATATTGTAGTTGTGTGGAAATCACTGAGCTAATGTGAACCAGTTGAAAGTTAATTGTTTTATTAAAAGAAAGAAGTAATCATTTCTGGTTAGCAATAATGTGTAACTTTTGACTTGTAGTATACATTACGTATATTATAAAATATATTCTAGCTCTAGTAGAGTAGAATTGTATTAGAGACGGTGTACAGTACTGAATATTTTTCATGAAAGCATGTTATCAAATTTGGGAGAGGTGAGATGTTTTTGAGCCAGGGCACAGGCTCAGCAATCAATTGAATTTCTGGCTTTGCCATGGACTGCTTATGTGGCCTGGGGCATGTTGCTTAATCTCTACTTCCCGTGGTAGAGGCTAGTGTTTTGTCATCTGCCTTGTGTTTCAGTTTAATAAAGCTGAGGCAACTTTGGCAAATTGTTTTATTACAGATGTTTTGAGAGTGGCCTTTAGGGGCTGAAACCAGTATTTTTAAATCCTGCTGTCTGAAATGAAGAACCAGATTGGTTTTCTAAAAAGGGGTAGAAAGCTCATAAATGTGGGTTGCTTTTCCATCGATAAAATAAGGAGGAACAAATACATAAAGTCAAAATACAGAATTTCCATTTCTTGAAAAATTCCAAAACTTTGATATTTCCTTTCCTGAATTGGAGTAAAAAATCAAATTTTCTTGCTAATTGAAATTATTGGAAAATTAAATTTTAGAAATATCAGTTGGCTTCCTTAAAGTGTCTCATTATAATTTTACTATAATATTACAAAACACTTGAAAAGTTGAAAAGATAAAATGGAAATGAAGCACTTCAATATTTCTGTTGTTGGAAAGTTCCTGTTTTACCACAGATGAACGTTTTCCAATGGAAAACTGCCTTGAGAATTTTTCATCAGCTTTGATACCTAATTTGCAGATTGAAACAGGGTTTTTAAGTACTATTTGGACATATTTTGACCATATATTATTATATGCCACTTTTAAATCATAATATTTTGCAAAAACTGTATAGCAGCTTCATGGTACTGAAGCTGCTTTACCTCTACTGTAATTCAGGGTAAATCTTTTGTCTTGTGCTAACTCATTAGGTACTGTTCAGTATTGGGCTAGCTCTCTGTTAATTCAGAAGTAGCCATCCATTTGGATCGCTAAAAGAAAATGAGCCAAAAAAGTAGAATTGTTTTAAGTCATGCAGAAGGCTTGCCACTTTTATTGTGACAGAAACTGGAAGTGCCCCTGAGTCATGCTTAGAGTGTGGTCAGTGATGTTAAAACAGAAATTCAAGAAGGAAAGCATCTGTGTTTATACGCTGATGTCTTGAGATGACCACCCAAGATGCGTATGTGCAGTGACAAAGCCACTTAGGTAAGTTACTCCTCTCCTCGCTCTTCAAGTACATGGACAATCATTCTAAAAAACAGGGAAGAACACAATTTTGTGGAAACTATTAAAAAATCAGGAGATGAAAACTTTAAGTAATCTGAGTGTCACAACCTGCAAACCATCCTCCTAGATGTCTGATTAAATCTTCAGAATTTCCATTACACCTTGTAAAGATTGGTAGTAATTATAACTGTGTTTTTAATAGAGGGAAGTTTTGAGGTTTAATACTGTCTTTTCTGCAAAAGTGGCCACACTTTACTCTGGGGCTAAGTACAGGCAGTCAGAAAACTGGAAGCTGAACTGATTCAATCTTTGCAGGTTAGTATAAACTGCATAGAGTGAATTGATAGGCAAGTGAACAGACATTCACTTTTGATTCCAGAATTGTAGCGTTATGCCTGGAGTGGGCTGAGCCAGAAGCCAGGGACCACTAGACCATGTTTCCTTCCTCAGCTGGAGCCAGGCAGCTTGGGTCAAGGCTAACCTACCTATCCTGTGAGTGCAGGTTTGCTGAGGACTGTGAGTTAACTTTAATCTGGAGGGGATTGGGGACAGAAGTGCAACAAACTGCTTTAAGCTAAATAAGTCTGATACTACATCCATCTAGGTTTTGGTCACTTCGCAAGTGCTTTATGTGCACTGAACTGCCCTTGTATTATAGATTTGAACCGGTATCTGAACACTTTATACCAGTTTGTGTATAATTTCTGTCCCTAGCCCTGAGGACCAACTCTTTTAAGTGGCTTTTCTTTCCCAAGAAAAATCCCATTTGTACCTGCTGCTGGATGCATCCTGAGGTACAACTGAGGAAAATATTGTGGTGGTTTCTGTCAGTTCTCACATTTGGTGCTGTAATCATGAAGATGCCTCTTTTATGTTTTTATTCTTTTTGGTTTTGAGGAGGAGTGGGGCATTGCAGTTAAGGTACTGGAGATCAGATGCCTAAGTTAAATACCCAGCCCTGCTATACAGATTTCCCGTATGATGTTTGGCAAATCATGTAATCTATTTGTGTTTTATTTACTTTCTTTTTTTTTTTTTACAGTTAGGATAATGTATTTTCTGTTTTGTTTTTGTTGGTGGGGTTTTTATGGCAATATTTTTCCCATGTGCTTTACCCAGTTGATCCCTGATCATGGCAGGTCACTGACTACAGGCACTTAAGTGATACAGCTAACATAGAAATACCCTTTTACTAAAGAACAAAAAAAAAATCAGAAGATTCTGGTAACTTTTTGTGTTTTCCTCTTCTCAGAAGGGGTAACGCAAATAAGAACCTATTCCAATAAAATGTTCTGAAGATTAGTGAAGGTACTTTTATTTTAGTTGGGAGAAGGAAGAAATGTTTTTGTAGTGCTTGATTTCGTGGTAATATTGTACAGTGCAGGGGTGATACGTAGGGGGTGCATGCACGTGCACGTGCACCCCCTGCGTGTGGTGGTGCACCACCTGCAAAAAGGCACCACTGACACTGTCAGTGGCATCTGTGGGTGGTCACTGCTTGCCACCCTGCCTGCTGACGGTGTCCATGATCACTCCTGGATGCTGCCAATGCTGGTGGCGGCACCTGTGGATGGTCATTGACCTGTGGTCAGTGCTCAAACCCCAACCCCTCTGGGTGCTGACAGTGTCAGCGGCACCTATGGAGCTCCCTGCCACTGCTGCCAGCACAACCGTGCCTCCCCGCAGCTGCCAGAGGCGTGCACCTGTTTGTGGTAGGGCAGATAGTGAACTAGATCCAATATATGCTTGTTCTTCATTAACAGAACTCTTAAGCATTTTTCAGCTTTAGGGAAAAATTCTGCCCTTATTTACACCTCTACAGTCCATTTAAACTTGGGGGGGGGGGGACTTGCACAATGTAAGTTCAGGCATGATAATACAAAGGGAGACGTCTTCTGGTCTGAAGATTGTACAACTTAGTAGGATAAATTATGGACAATAAAACAATACTGGTAGCCAAAATACACGTGTTTTCTTGGCCAAGTATGAATTGGTGTATCAAGGGCATAGGAAATTTTATCCTAATATTTTCATTTTTTCTAGGTTTA
The DNA here is from genome assembly GCA_030014935.1 of Caiman crocodilus. Taxonomy (NCBI): domain Eukaryota; kingdom Metazoa; phylum Chordata; order Crocodylia; family Alligatoridae; genus Caiman; species Caiman crocodilus. The sequence continues at coordinate 35,368,970 of JAGPOW010003395.1, forward strand.
CTACATACTGTCTTGTCTTCTCCAAGCTTATTCTCCATGTGTTAGTAATCATTTCTTTTTCTCTTCTTGCAACATAGTCATGGTTTTTCTTTAACTGTAAATCTTGTTCATTCATTACTATCCCGCTGCTTTTCTTCACTCCTTTCAGATAAAGTGATACAAAATTCTGCATCATTCTTTGCTCCCCTGCTAAATCATCTTTGAATTTGATCCTGTTTCTGTCACTTCTGTCTTGGTGTGCCATGGACAAACATTCCAATCCCTATTTATTTTTTAAAGAGAGACACCTTGCTCTTCATAATAGATTCTGGCTTTCCAAAGATACTAAACCCACCCTTTAACATTCTCTTTGCATTATCATCCTGGTCAGGAATTGCTTTTTAGTTGGCACCAGTAAAAATAATGCTTAGCAGCTTCTGCTTCATTTCTTTCCCCTGTCATCTTTTCAGATGGTGCAGTTACTCAAAAGGAAAAGACTAAACTGACAGAAAATGTGGAACAATCCACCTGTATCAAAACGAATCGCTTGAGATGTCAAATACCTTTGCAGACAAAATGATGAAGGGCAAGGTGCTGACTTTAACTTTCAGCTTTCCCTTATTTAGGACTGTTATCAAGAGCCTACACAGCATCTTGCTTTATACACTCCATTTGTTCTCATTGAAGACGCACACTGCAGGCATATCACATATTTAACATTCAGCAACAGTGGAATCACTGCATCTTACAAGAAGTCACCATGCCTTACAAGAAAGTGGCTATTAAAAATGTGTTAAACAGAAATGGGGGGGATGAGCGCAGAACAAGACATCTGAATTATGAACATTTTTATTGCTCTCTACTTTGGCATTGGAGCAGTGGTGCTCATAAGCGAAGTGGTCTCTTCAATCTAATAGTAAGTATTAGTATACATACAAGGCAATACATTCATCAGCTGGCTTGCTGGTGATTAATTTTGTTGTTGTCATTAAAATAAACATCCCAGTTGCATTTTGACCTCTGGAAGGATTTTTACAGCACAGCTGTTGAAATACTAATGGAGCATGAGCAGCTTCTTTCTCAGCACCGCTAATTTAACTTCTATAGAAACCCTCCTGACAAAACATCTGAGGGAGGAAGCTATCTAAATAAAGCAAGTCTAACTATGATAAATGGAACCATTAGTTAGTATTTAATTGGATATTTTATACACCGTTGTGGCCTGGCCTGTTTTTTACTTTCTGTGTTCATAAAGGTATCATTTGGAAGGGGCCTGTTTAATAACTTTGGGACTCCAGAGGCACTCATCCCAAATTCCTAATTTTGAGACTCCCCTTGTGGAGAGCAGCAGAATGTGTGGTATGTGGTGCTGCAAACCTGTCTGCAGCATCACATACCACAAGGCCGCATGCAACTGGACACAGCCCTTGTGTCCCCCTCTAAGGGTGCATCCACACATACAAGCACATGCATTTGCAGCAGCTCAAATAGAAGTGGTGCAAATTTGAGCCGGGGCTTTTTGACTCGGCGTACGTGCTTGGAAATTCACTTTGTTTTGGAGCAAATTGTGCCACTTGGGGCAAAATAACCTTGCCTGGCTCCTCCTGGATCTGCAGCCAGGGAGATCTAGAGCCTGGGGCCAGCACCTGTGCTGTCCCCAGCAGTATAAAAGCTGCCCTGGCAAGTAGCTCAGGGCTACTCGCTCTGAGGAGCTTTTGGGGTTGGTCACTTGGTACCTGGGGAACCTATCCCTTGTTCCAGCTGGACTACTGCAGCAGCATCCCAAATCCATTTTTAAAAATACCACCCCCCCAACACACACACACCCCCTAGAGAGAAAGAGACAGCAATCAGCTGGGCAATGCTTTATTGGTATATTTACAATGTTACAGTGATGTGGAAGCCTACCCGTGTCTCTATCATCATGATAAAATTAATTTTAAATACCTATATGTGTTGATGTGTACTTTTGGTTTTCTTTGCACATGATGGGTGTGTGATGGGGGGATGTGGTATTTCCAGGAAAGGGGTGGGAAGTGATGTGGGGGAAGAGGGTTGGGTATGTGGGTAGGTATGGGACAATTGCTGGGTGTGGGTGTGGGGGACCTTGTGAGGTGGCTACTCAGGAGGGGTGGGTCTCTTGGCCCTCACAGGGTGCAGCCCCCTCCCCCACAGCATACGGAATGTGCCCCCCCACAGGGCCCAAGCTCCCCCCTGTAGGGGGACTGGAGGGCCACAGTCCCTATCCCCCACCGGGCTCCAGCCACACCACCCAGGGTCCCAGGCATCCTGGAGGGCCCCAGCTCCCTTTGAAGGGCCACAGCCCACCCTCCCATGGTCCCAAGCACCCTGAAGGGCCACAGCCTCCCCCTCCCCAGGGTCCCAGGCACCATGGAGGGCCCTTGCCCCCACACCCGGAGCCTGTAACTTACCTTTAGCAGCAGCAGCATCAGTGGGGCACTCTGAGCCATGGTGGCAGGACCCAGTGTGGCACATGAGGCTGGGGCTGGGCCCTGACCAACCTAACCTGTAATTGGGTGCTGTGGGCCCAGCCAGGTCCTGCCAGCCCTGGGGCCTCTCTGCCACCCAGCCAGGCCGGGCCCTTGGTGGCAGTACCCAGCACAGCACGTGGGGACCATGTGCCAGTCCCAGCCGGATCCTGGGTCCTCTTGCACCCTGGCCAGGCCAGTCCCATGGGGGCAGGATGCAGCGTGGCATGTGATCCCCACCTGCCATGCCCAGCCGGGTCTTGCCACCCTTGGGGCCCCTCTGCCACCCAGCTGGGCTGGGCCCATGGCAGCAGGACCCAGCGCGGTGTGGGGGACTGTGCACCATGCCCAGACAGGTCCTGCCAGCTCTTGGGATGCTCCTGCCATCTGGCCAAGCAGCAAGAGCAGTCCCAGGGCTGGCAGGACCCAGCAGGCATGCTGTGTGGTCCCCCCATACTGCACTGCGTCCTGCCTCTGCCCCACTGTGCCTGGAGGGTGGTGGCACGTGGCAGGACCTCGGCCAGCCCCACGTGGCTGACTAATCCGGCTTTGCACTGGAGCGGGTCACGCGGCTCCAGAAGGCACGGGTCCTTTGTGCGCCTCCTAGAACCCTGCAGCCTGCTCCAGTGCAAAGCCAGACTAGTGAGCCACATGGGGCTGGGATGGGTCTATACCCACCACAGTCCCAGGTACATCCCTCCCTGCCACCCTTCACCCACCCACACCCATGAACCCCCACCTCACTTACCTTGGACAGCGCTGGGGACCAGAGGCAGCAGGAGAATGAAAGAGACGCTCTGGCTGACACCAGAGCGTCTCTTTTGGAGGACTGACTCGCTGGCATAGTCTTAGACCGTACCTTGCTCCACTCTTCTGTGTACCAGTTTTCTTAGATTCCTGGATATCCACGCGTCCAATTTTCTTGCTGAACTGCAAACTTGCAGTGTGGGGAATAATATTTTTCATTCCCGCAAATACCTCTTGCCTTGCCTCAAAGGGCTTTGAGACAGGGCAAGAGGCACGTGCGTGCTTGTCTGGGTGCACCCTAAGTGGTCAAAGAAAGTCTTAGCATATTAGTATCCCCCCGACCAACCTAGCCTGTTTGTTAATTGGCTTGTCAAAAATCAAGTTTTTGGGTTTTTCAGTTTGTTTTTTGAGGGGTCCCCCTTTCCCCCTCCTCCCCATTTTTCAAAGAATAATTTTTAGATTTTACACTTTTTTTTACACAATTTTTAAAATTGCACTTATCCTTCCTTGGGCTTGATACTGGCCTCATTGAAATCAACAGCAAAACCTGCCCACTTGATTGGGGCGGGGCAGGGGAGAACCGGACCATTTGATAAAGCCTATATTTCAGAAAAGCTGTAAAACTCTGTGTTGTGTTGAGGACACATAAGATGGTAGTTGAAGGTTATTGGTCTTTACCTTTTATTCTGTATAACAACTGGATTTTCTCTTTAGGTTGTGATTGATCTGGGATGGTAGGGAAAAGGAATACTAGATTTAATCTTGCCTATAGTAGCTGTAAAAGTGTAGAAATATGAATAAAATTACTTTCACCTTTGATTCAAATGTTAGTTTGCCCTAGACTCCAACTTTTGTATATGCAAATTACATCTTTTCATTGAAGTTGTGCTTATTTTAATGTGAGAGTCTGAGATTTCCAAAGTATGGGCTTGCTATCCATATTATTTTGCCTTGTAATCCCTGACCCACTGTGGTGTCCATATATGCATAGAACATTGAAATATTTTATAATGTAACGTTTTCATATTTTATCTTTCGTGCAAGATAATGACAATCCATTTTGTAGGCCTTTGTGTCAGTTATATGAAGGCCTTTCTGATCATGTTAGACGTCCAACCTTTTCAATAACCTAAATGAGGTAGAATTTTCCATTCTTCATTTACTGTATAGTAAAGATTGCATCAATGATTGAGATAGATTAGGGGCATGTCATTACAATAGGGAACTCAGGGGACTGAAATCACTATAGCAGAAATAATTGGGTAAGATATTTTTATATATATGAATCTTCACTAACATGAAAAAGTTCTTAATGGCCTGATGAAAACCTGTGCCTGTATTATGTTCTTCAAAGAAAGATAGCAACAAAAGATGAGGAATATCTGAAACCTCTGGATGTGGTGGAGAAAAATCACTTTTGCTTGTATTTAATACAAGCAGGAAAAGTATGCAAGAACACACATCAGGATGAATGCGTTCTAATAGAGCTGTCAGTGGAAGCTATCATTAGTATTACCATTGGAAGGCAGAAGATAATGCATAATAAAGGCTAAAGGTTGTAGTATGACAAAATTAATGAAAATGCTAAAATGGATACAGTTTCTCAGCATCATGTATGGGAGTTGTAAACAGCTTCAATGAAGAAGGCAAACCACCACCATCTTTCATTAAAATTTTCAACTGCATTTTTGGGATTTCTCATTGAAAAACAAGAAATGTATAGGCTCATAGGAAACTAGGGCTAGAAGGGGCTTCACAAGATAATTTAGTTCAGCCCCCTGCTCAAGACAGGATCATGTCTGATTAGACCATCCCAGCCAAATATCTGTCTAACCTGCTCTTAAAATCTTCCAATAATGGAGAAACCTGAAAACTTCCAAGGATACAGATATCTTCTCTTTTGGGTCTTATCCTCCGATGAGCATGTTGACCCTGTTTCAGGATTGACTCCGTGTATCTCCACAACGTTTTTCCTCAGGGCTTTGGTTGTATTCAGAACAGTAGTGCCATCAGAGTTTGAGTCACTCTTAATATCTAGATACAATGCCAACTGCTAGGAAAATGACAAGGCCTCAGTTTTCATGGGATTTTACTGAAAAACGTGCTCTCTCTCAGCTTACAAAGACAAGGCTTTGACATTGCCTTTGTGCAGAAAGCCAGGGATACACCATGAGAAGAACTGTGTTTGTCTGGTCAATTATATTAATTACATTTATTTATTTGTTTATTTATTTTCAGTTCTCAAAGATTGAACCACGACGTAGCAGGTTTTGGACTCTTTAGTCGCAACATTAAAAATCAACACCTGCCCATGTTAAGATGTCAGATACGATTTCAGGCAAATTAATCCAAGAAGAAAAAAAAAGGTTCTTTTGTTCTTTGGTGCATTGGTCTTCATGGTTTCAAGTTGCACAAGGGAAGTTTAGGTCAGATAGTAGGAAAAACTTTCTTACTATGAGGGTAGTGAAGAACTGCAACAGACTACCCAGAGAGGTTGTGGAACCCCATCCTTCATGGTTTTTAAGACCTGGCTAGACAAATCCTTGGCTGGGTTGACATGGTTGGGGATGGTCCTGCTTTGAGCAGGGTGTTGAATTAGTGAATTAGATGACTTCCTGAAGTCCCTTCCAACCCTAATTTCCTATGATTGGGCTCCTTCCAAATCAAGGTACAAGACCTGAAAATCCCTACCTATGTGAATAAGTTATTTGGATCTTCCTCCCTTAAATCAGTCTCACTTGTGGCCTTGCACAGACACTAGAGACTTAACCCAATTTCTACAATGGCATTCTGCAACTTTTTGCCATGAACTAGTACTGAAAATGACTTGCATTTTTTACACTGATGAAACAAATAGTGTTTTTCGGTAGGCATAGAAATGATGGGGAGCAGGAGGAAAAGAAAGGGGTCTAGCTTCTTGTCCCCTATCACAGGTTTCTCTACCACAGCAGTTGGGGTGGGGGATGAGTTTAAGATGACCCTCGAATAATTAGATTTTGTACATGGAAAATTATAACAAATTAATAATTGTCCATGTATAGAATCTCATTATTGGGGTATTGTCTTAAAATCAAAGTTGCCTTGGATTTGAGTAAATTCAGAATTTTTTTTCTTGCTTTTTCTTTCTTTCTTTTTTTTTCCTTTTTAGAAACTATATTCTGTAAGTTTAGTTATGGTGGAAAGATTTGATTGCAGAAGGTACTAGCAAATTTTGGATGCCTTCGTCTGTTTTAGGGTTCTTCATGTGTTTTCCCTTTGACAATAACATAAAAAAGTTTATTTTAAGAGGCTAGATATTCTGTTTGTCTTGATTAACCTCAGTAGGTTTGCTTGGAATGTTTTTATTTCAATAAGTGACCTAGCAGATAAATATTATTTAAGATTTATCCATTTTCAGGAACTCTTCCCAGGTATTTTGGGGGTGGGTGATATCAGGTAGTTGTACAATTGCTCTGAAGGGGAGAGTATAGTATTTAGGCAATTATAAATTGCAAATATGGAGCCAGAATGGCAGTTCTTCGTGTTACATGAATGCAAATCTTGAGATTAGCTTTATTTGACCTCTTAGGGTGCCTCCCCAGCAATGCACACATGCATTTTCCTGGGGACAACTAGCAGCAGCACATATTTGTCCTGCTCCTGGTTGTCCCCAGGGAACGTCCCTGCATGCATGCTCTGGAGTGCAGCAAGTTGCCCCGGGCCCCACTAGCCTTGCGTGAGGTCCTGGGGTCCTGCAGTGGTGGCAGTCCAGGTGTGTGGAACCTGGCTTGCAGCTGGACTGTGGCTCTGTCCGGTCAGGCTCTGGTTTTGTGTAGTGTATGCTACTTTTTTTTTTCCACGCATTTGTTAGATAGTGGGATTTCCCAGTATCCAGTTTTGCCAGGGTGCTGCAAATATGTATCACGGTGGGCAAACCAGTTCACCATGTCTGTTTTGCAGTGCCTCAAAAGCCTTGCACAGTCCCACTTGTCAGGACATGGTCTTAGTGTCTTCTACTTTAGTAGCAACACTAACCCTCCTGCCCTTTCTGACTTGCACGTTATAGAAATAAACCTGTGGGGACTCTTAGAGGGTGTTTCTCTGTGATTGCTCTTGCAACCTCAATTTCTGGTGTGTTGAAGAGCCACCACTGAGGACAACTTTGGAACAACCTCACTGAAGTGTTTCCATGTTTGGAGTTTGCTAACAAGGGCCAGTAGGCTTGAGGTACATAGATACCTGCTGGTCAGGTTACATTTCTACTGTGAAGCTGATAAATCCTTATGGCAAGAGGACGGAGGGAACTATTTTGAGTATCCAGGTGGATTTTCTGCATAACAGGCTTTAATTCATCAGATTAAATCTCTGCATCCTCAGACATGGTTCCCACTCATCCATTTCTACTCCATGGGTCCAGATGGACGTGCAGTACCCCACTGTAACTAAGAATGCTTGCATTTTTGTATTTCACTTAATATCTAAAAGAATCTCCCTCTTTTCACCTGACCTTTCAGATCCTTCCTTTTTAAAATCTCCTTCTTTTAAATCTTCCCACCTTCAGCACTGGATTCATGAAGAAAAAATGAAAGGTCCTATTCGACAACATTTTACACAGAACCCCAGCTTCAACCTCTCATGGCATTTCCTTGTCTATCACTTGCATGCTTGGATCAGCTATGAAGTAACGGTGATGACACTTGAATGATTTTTATTTGCTTTAAAGGTTAACAAGACCATTAACTAAATACCTATAGTTTAATCTTTCCAGGGCAGTGTCTCTGACATCACTGTTAAGCTTAATTATGTTCAGTTCACAATTTCAAGCCATAGCCTTAAATTCAAAAATCTGTACTTGTTTTTTACAGCTTTTTACTGCAGCTGAAAAACCACAAATCCCATTGCAGTCATGTACTTGCCACCTTGGGCCTTGAGTGTTTTACAGATAAGAGCTCATATTCTGAAACATTTCAGCAAAAAATCCATTTTATTGGCACTAGACAACTGATCATTGTTACCAGCCATGTAACTACATCTCCTCTTCATTCTTATTACTGTTGTTAGTATTTTGTTCTGTGGGGGTGGGGTTTTCTTCATTTGTGTAATTTAGAGTCAAATTCACCAAGTCTCTAAATCAGTTAATTTAAATATAGGTCAAATGTATTTGCTATTCAGTTTATTCAATAATAAAGTAAAATAGTGTGATTGAAAATACCATCTGCCCCTTGGCAGGAATCAACTCTGCTTTGTGTCTGCTGGAGGCATCCTTCAAACAAAACACTTTACAACCCCATAAAAAAAAAAAACCCTTTGTAAAAGTACCAATGCTTTTCAAGTGGAAAAAGCAACATTAGGTTCCTGAAAAGCAATATGTACTACTGTATTCTTTATTATGCTAAAAAAAAAATCTTGCATGTAAGCAGAAGCAAATGAACATCCAGAGAAGTGACCAGAGAAATAGACGAGGACTCTCAGGCCATAATTCAATTTGATCCTTTACTTGAGTGACTTGGTTAAATCATGATAAAATACCCCTGAAACATGGAAGATGTTTTAGCTGGGTTGGTTTAAGGACATAGGCAGAGAAGGTTTTTTGGGAAAATGTGATATCTTGTATTAGACCACTATTAGTTGGTCTAATAAATGTGATATATTTTATTAGAATATCTATTTAGTTGGTCTGATAAATAGAGGAAAACTCTCCCTCTGCCCAAAGAAGGGTGTTTGTACCCAAGAGCTTGCAAAGAACAATTTTTCCAACTATTTAGTTAGTCTAATAAGGTATCACCTTTACCCAGAGAACCTTGTCTACCTTGGGAAAATCACTTAATTTCTTTGTTTCCTTGACTAATCTGTGAAATGAAGATAATGTTTCCTTTCCTCTATCTTTACCCCTGTCTGTTCCATCAGAAGACTGTCTAAAAAAGGCTCCATCTTAGTGTAAGTGTCTTCATCATCATGATGGACCTCTGATCACTAAACTGCAGTTTTTATTTTACTTACTGCAAGGTTAGAGCAAGTACAGAGGCAATTACTGTGAAGTATATGATAGACAGTAAAGCCAAGCCATGTTAACACTGTAGTTAATTGTTCATAAATCTATACCCTTAGATCAATAGAAATGTTAGGTTCTTCTGAACTGACTTCCCTCAGCCTCAGACTGAATTTCTTGTTTATATCACATTTCTAGTTTCAGTTTGTAATGTTGTATCCTTTGTAACCCAAGAAAAGCCTGGCCATGTAATAGAGACAGACATACATTCTGACACCGCATGATATAGTTAGATAAGAAAATAATTATAGCAATTATTCTGTTCAGCATTGTATGAAAATATAATCCAAAATCATGTTGCTACTCACCAGACCAAAATCTATGGACATAATCTGGATCCTATTCATATTTGTAATTCTGACATTTATTTAAAAGACAACAAGATTACGTTTTACACGTGCAGGTCAGATGTCAGTAAAACAGATGAGCCAAACTTACTAGATACGTCTTCAAAGTGAAATGGGCATTTTCACATGTATTTGTTTGAGCCTCAGTGAAGAAAAGTGATTGTCAAATGGGATTTTGAAAGAAGAAATGAAATCCATAAAAATTCCAGGATTCTAGTTTCCTTTAGTCCTCAGTGAATATTGATGCAAGGGTGCTGTAGAAAACCTTAATTTAGGGGTTATAAAGTGCTCTAGTTGTTAATGTGGTTCAAGCATAGGTTCAAGTGCTGGCTCTCCAGTGCTGACTAGACCATACAGATTATCAACCTTCCTGGAAAATAGCTAGCTGATCTAATAAAAAATGGCCATTAAAAGTTATAGACTTGGCATGGAAAAATACAGCTATGACTAATATGTAATAGGCACAATAATCTACACAATAGGGAGATAGATCAAGTAATGTGTCCATTCAGTCAGTATATGGCTACCATTACTGTAGTGTTTAATTCCTCTCAGTCTTTAACACAGGTGTCTTTGCAAAGCCCCCTGGTAGCTAGGCCAGGGCTGTTTCCACTCTTTAACAAAACAAGAGCTGAAGTAAAGACAACATAATGTGTCTGACGGCTAGAAAATGGTATTTAGAGATTTGTTTTTGGGAATTGGCTTGTAGGTAATATATATACGTATTAGAGTAGTGGTCCAGGGCAGCAGCAAAGGTTAATTCATTTTTAAAAGCCTGGTTGTCACAGTTTCACAGCCTTCAAGCAAGCAACAAGGCCAACGGATATACACATAGCCTGGGAAATTGTGGGCATGTTCCACACTGTTCCATAACATGAAATAAGTTTATACCAATTCACAAGGCCCCAAAGTGGGGGCCTGAGTTTCCTGGTTTGGTGGGGAACAGATTAAATTAGGAAAAGGTCAGGAAAGCCCAAGTTAGGATGTGTGCTTATGAAATGAAGCAATATATTGATAGGACAGAATGTGGACCGTATGATGACCACAGAGAAACCAGTCAGTGATAGCCATGGATGAAGAGTCATCGGGAGGCAAAAACAATGCAAAAGCAGTGACTTCAGCGCAACAAAGGGTCCTTGTCTCTGAAAGGCAGAGACAACCTGAGCAGGGTTACTATGAAACTATGAAACTAGGGTGCAGAGCCCAGGTCAAATCAGCCTGTGTGGGGCCTGCCCCCAGACGCAAGAAAGCTGGTGGCAGATTCTGTTGGGGGGGGGGTGCTGCTAAGCAGCCAGACACACTGGATTCAGTGGCAGGGGTGGGGGTGTGCCTAGTTGCTTGACATGCAGCTGGCTGCAGTGTGGGGTTGCCACAGCCACTCCGCTCGGCTCCACAGGGCCCCACAAAGCATGGAGCCTGAGGCATTTGCCCCGATTTGCTCCCCCCCTACAGGGACAGCCTTGCTTAGAGGGGTACCCCAAAAGGGTCTCCAAGAGAGGAATCAATGGCATCATGGGCAGAGGGCATACCACCAACCCATCTCATCCACTTCACTCTGTGGAGTGAGGCTTGGCCTCCAACCTCCAGGCTGCTGACATCTGTCATTCAAGAGAGTACCTCAGAGTGCAATTCACATCTGGCCAGATGTACCTCGATTCTGATAACAGCCACAGCACTGGTAGATGTATAGAATTGCTTGCATTCTTATCTGCCATCACTGCATATCAATACAATTTGCCTATTATCAAATGGAGACGTCATAGTCAGTCTGAGGGTTTGGGTCCACCCAGAACAAGGCATCTGGGTCATAAATCCAGGGCCAACAATGACCAAGGTCATAGTCTGTGGCAAAAGAGGCCGCTGAACTCAGATCTCTAAGGTCCCAGGCTGGTGCCCTCCTGTCTGAACTATAAGCATAGGGCCATATCTTAATGTTGTACATGTACCCACTTACAGTATATTTATGGCTGGGAGTGTTGCTTTGGGCACCAGCCTACTCCTTCCTGTAGATGATTCCCCTAGAATCCATGGGTGCTGGTTGGATATCAAATTCAGCAGATCTGGGGATCCTGAAGTGTTGCAGAAGCACTCTCCCTGTCTCTCTCTCTCTCTGTGCTTTTAAAGTACAGGCACTATCCTCCCCAGATTAGTTTGAAGAATAATTTAAAAGGACAGATGTTTTTAGAACTTTAAATGACAACTGAGAAACCTGGAGGGAGTTCCTATCTCCTTTTTGTTTCTTCTTCTCTTTGATCATTCTGTTTTCTTTCATATCATATAACAACAGTAGAAATACTTAAGACTTTTATTTAGCTTTAAACAAATGGAATAGTGTTATTAAAAAATCTATTGCATTTTCTCAAGTACAAGATAAAGCTGTTTCCCTCTATCAGCATGGGGAGAGACCCTTGATCTTGGATTGTGGGGGAGCAGGGGACTGCTGCAGGTCTGACTGACATTGAGCCTGGGTCAGGGCCAGAGCATCCTTCTGCACCCCGCTTCATTTAGCCTCCGCAGCTGGCCCATCATCAGTCCTAACACTGACGCATAGTCAGCACGGCTTATACTTCCACATGCTGTGCTCTGAGGGGGAACAGGGTTCAATCAGTATCTGACAATAAGCAGGGGGCAGGGGGAGCAAGAAACAGAGACTGGGGGGCAAGGAGAGGGGAGAGAGATTGTGGGGTGGCAGGGTAGAGGCTGTGGGTTCCTGGGAGTGTAGGTTGTAAGTGGCAGGGGGACAGGAAGGCTGAAGTGGGGGCAAGGAGGCCACCAGATCCTCAGCCACTGCTTGCCATAAGAGGGAATGAGTTTAAGACATCATTCCAATAATTAGGTTCTATACCTAGAAAATTATAACAAATGTATAATTTTTTCTTACATTGAATCAAATTATCATGGGGTGAGGGGTATCATCTTAAATTCAGGGTCAACTTAGATTTGAGTAAATACAATATTCTTTCTTGATGTGGCTTGGCTTCACTGTAAAGTTTCAACTGGAAACCTTCCCATTTGGGTTTTTCTGTGCATTTAAAAAACCTTTTCATAAATCCTCATACTTTTCTCCAGTGTCTTATTGGGCCAGGAAATGGGTTTTTTTAAGCTTGCGCCAATGTTTAAATTTTTTTCCCCACATTGTTGTAACAGATTCTACCCTCTGCCCCCAAAAGTACTCTGTCTGTAGGTATACACACTTACTAGGTGAAGTGACTGGAAAGCACAAGGAAGTATATGTAATATACTTTTGAGACTTAACAGTTGCAGTTGTGTGCTGCCAAATAGCTTCCTGTGCTGACTTCCTTGTGTATACTTTTAGAAGTCATTTCAGATGGTTCCTTGAGGCATCAGATGTTTGTAACAAAAACAAAAATTAAGCACTGACAAGAACCTGTTGTTTGAAATTTGAGCCAACTGGATATCAAGAAAGTCACTGACTTAGGGTTAGAAGACTGCTCTGAAAAGTAAAGAAAAAGTTACTGGAAAGTTTGTATGTCAGATGGTTCTCTAAATGTTGACAGGCTAGCAGGTTTTTTTTTCTTTAATTGAAAGAGATGACTTAAATACAAGTATCCAAATCTTTGTGTCTCTATTCAGAACACTGAGATAAGGTTTGGGTTTTTTTTAATGTAGCTAAGAATTCAGAGTTTACTGGAGTCAGTGTAACTTTCCATTGAGCATTGGTCTTGACACAGTATTTTATATACTATGTACACAAAGCTGCTATTGCACTGTATGGCTACTGAGCTGAACCCAAGTGGTAACACACATCATTGAAATGTGAATGCATAACTAATGTTTCAATTCTTCTGTCTGTTCTAATGCTAATATTCATTTAGTAGTCCAGTTCTCTTCCCATTTGGAACATAAGCACTTGTGCAACAATAGTTTTGGACCTGACCTGCTTCTGATTCTGTTATGTTCTCCATTAAGACTAATCAGCTTTCTCTGTTGGCAAGCTAGGATGCTATGAACACTCCCATACATGTCTCTTTCTTCAAGCCTGAATGCCAAGACCCTGATTTACTTTTATCATCTGGTTCCTACTGGTTTCCTCCCTGCTCTCTTCATCCATGTCTCTTATGCTGGACAGGCTGTTTGGGTGGTTTTGTGGATGTCTTCTAGAAAGGTTACAGAAACCTTACACAAAAGTTTTCTATTAAATTCCATAGGCATACACAGATATCTATATCCTTTACTATCTAGGAGAATCATGTGACTGCTAGAGCCATGGTTTAAAAAAAAGCATAAAAAGGATTTCATTGTTCACTCAAATCCACAGGGTTTTCGGAGTGATTTCTCTAGAAGGATAGTCAGTATTCTAAAAATGTTCCATAAGAATGATATAAAATTTGAGTTACTGTATTTACTCATTGAAAGTTGAGGTTGCCCCACCCATGCAACATGGTGCGGGGGGGAGACCCTTGTCTTAGAATCGAGCAGAAGGAGGTGTGGGGCAGGGGTTAGGGCTGGAGCCAGAGCTGCAGCTGCTGCCAGCCCCCTGCTACCCCTGCAGACCCATGACTCCTCCCTCCCAGTCTCCCCCCATTTCCTTCTCCGCCCTGCTGCTGCTTCCCCTCTCTCCCCTTTGCTGCATTACTCCTTCCCTTTGCTCTGTGCTAGTGAGCTCCATCCTCACTGGATCATGGACTGGCTCTCAACCAGCAATGCTAGCTGCATGTTGCTGCTATGGGACCAGGCTGGAGCCATGCTTCATGCCCCAGCTTGCAGCAGGGACTCAGCCTCCTGGCATGAAGCAAGGTTAAGTGCAGGGGAGGAGAGAGACTTCGATGGGGGAAATGGGAGGAAGGGAGACAGGGACTGAAGCCTGTGGGGGGGCAGAAGTGGTGTGGAGGGGGAGGGCAGGGCACCCTGAGGCTTTAGCAGGACTTGGCACAATGCAGGTAAGTAGGGAGGAACAGGCAGCGGGGAGTGAGCTGCCTGCCTATCTCACTGCCTCCCCCCACCATCTCCCACTGTCAGCCCCATTACTGCCCCCCCACCTGCCCTACAATATACCCCACTACTGCCTTCCCCACTCTGTCTCCCTTTAGCCTGCCCCATTACTGGCCCCTCATCAGTTCTCTCCCATTCTTTACAGTAGCAAGGGGTTGACTTTAAGATGCTCTTCCAATAATTAGCTTTTGTACATAGAAAATTAGAAAAAATGTATTATTCTTCTGTCTATATAATCTAATTATTGGGGGTGTCTTGTATTTGAATAAATACACAACATTGCAGTCCACAGTGCTATGCTGCTTAAGCACAGATGTAGCTCAGGAAAGATTGCATGCCATCCAGCATTTGAGAACGATAATTCAATGTAATCATTCGGAATAAGCGTTTTACTTCAGGTACTTGAATAAGCACTCCTTGAGGTTGATGAGGGGCATACCTTGCTGGGAAATTAACATATAATTAAAAAAAATTCCATTTCCTTTTACATTTAAAAATAGAGGGGTGTATTTATGTGCATGTGTGCATGCGCACACTTACATTCGTTATAATTTAGGGCCATGCAAAACAGCACCATTTCATTTCAACTTCCATTTTGCAGAGACAGTGTTTCATTTCACTGTTTTGAAGCACTGTTTGGTTTCATTTAATCAAAACCATTTTGATGCTGTTTCAATGTGTTTTGACATTTTGCCCATAGACTATAATGGGGAATCACAAAAATGCCTATAACTTTGTTATTTCTTGCCTGCTTCTGATGAAAACTGCAGGAGTGGTAGCCCCTTCTGAGAGCATGAAGCCTGCCACGTTTCAAGGATATAGGTGCAGGGACTTTTGTGAAACTGCATTTCAAACTGTTCATAGCAAAACTAGTATCACTTGCTGCCAGTGGCAGCACGCTGTCATCCTGGACTCAGATCCAGGGGTCTTCTCCCCCCTGGGAGGAGTCTGGCACAGCCCTCCAGCCCTCCCAGGAGGGCGCGGGCCCCCAGGTCTGCATGTGGGATGACAGCAGGCTGCCATTGCTGGCTAGGACCAGTGCTAGCACTGGGTTCTTCCCAGCATTCGGTGGAGGCTGCACCAGGCAGGCTCAGATGCTAGCGATGGCACTGGCCCCAGGTGTCAATGGCAGCAGCAGCATACTGTCATCTGCATGCTCTGCAGTAAGTGTGCAGAGCTTAGAAAAACCCATACAAAAGCTCTGCTCTCACTGGCTCTGGTAGCAGTGCCTGGGCCTCTGGGTGATTGTGGCAGAGCCCCCCCCATGTAGCATGGGGCAGCTGGGATTGCCCCCCCATTCTCCCCAGTACCCATGTGTCAGCTGCACCATCGTGCAGGTGCAGCGTGGCTCAGCAGGGCACTGTGCGCTGTTTGGGAGCTGGGGTGGATCCACCCATTAGCCGGAGCTCCCGATTCTCCAGCTCTCTGATCATTCCCCCAGCTCTTCTTAGGGGCATGGCCCCCAGATCTGCATGCGGGGTTTTAGCAGGCTGCTGCTGCTGGCTGGGGAAATAGCCCAGAGCCACCACTATCCCCAGCTGGCAGCCTGTTTTCATCCTGCAACATTTGGGGGCCTGTGCCCTCCAGGAAGAGCTGGGGGAAAGATCGGGGAGCTGGGAAATCGAACCGGGAGCTGGGACCTGACTATTTATCCAGCCCCTGGCTCAATTTCCCAGCCCTCGGTTCAATTCCCCAGCTCTCTGATCACTTCCCTCAGCTCTCTGATCATTCCTCCAGCTCTTCCTGGAGAGGTGCTGGCCCCCAGAACTGTGCCCTGGGTGTTAGCAGACTGCCACTGGCCCCAGCCTGCACCACAGTCTTCCTGTTGCTCGACACAGGCTGTGCTGAGCGGCTGCCACTGGCCCCAGTCTGCTGAAATGCCATGTGCAAATCGGGGGCCTACAACCCCTGGAAGAGCTGGGGGAATTGATCAGAGAGCTGGGTAATCAAACCGGGAGCTAGATGTCAATATCAGAGTAGTCCTTCCTCCCTCTTCCCCCTTCCTCTCCTTAGTTTCTGTCTAGCTGCAAGCAAGCCTTGCTTCAAAACTTCAGATGTTTTGAAACCTTTTAAAAAGTTTTGAGTGCCCTTGTTTCATTTTGAAGCTGTTTCAAAGCCTTTCGTTTTGTTCCTAGTTCGCTGTTTCAAGCTCGAAACATGTCAAAACAGCTTTGAAACAAAATGCCCATCAAAATGTCACACAGCCCTATTAAAATACAAAAATCAGTATCTGAGTATGTAAGTTAGACTAGAATAAACGTGGCCATGCATCTGTTACCAGCTCTAGGAAAAAAAGTTGCCTGCCTAGTAGATAATGATTGCTAGCAATATACTGTAAACCATTAAGATTCTTAAAAAAAAATTCCTCTGCAAATCTTTGCCTCTACAGATTCACTTGAAAGAATAAGTCAAATTCTATAATAAGACATATTTTCATAAACAGAACATTGACAAAAACCAGCAAACAAAAACCACCCTGTTTAATCAACAATACATATATATTGCCATTGGTTTTACAGTTAAATTTTTCTTCTCAACCCCCACTTCTGCTTTCCTTTACTATACGGTGAGCCCTATGATTCTGATTTTTATATACATTTTTAAACTTAGTGTTATTGCATTTTGGAAGGTTGCAGATGGGCAAAAATAGATTATAGGCAATATAACTCTGTTATTCCAAAAACATTATTATGAAAAACCCTATTGCCATAATCTGTAGAAAGAAAAGGCCATTAGGAATAAAATAGTCTGCAATAAGACATAATGGCTGCTGACAGACATGGGGTGCAGGGAAACACTTTACTGGAAAAGGAAGCACGTTAGTTCTACCCGGCTCCCCAGCGTCTATATAGATTGTGTTCTTCAGCAGGGCTTTTTGGCACTTTTATCTAATAGCTGATTCCATCAGCTATTATATAAAAACACCAAAAAGCCCTGCTGAAGCTCCCTGACCTTAAAGTAAAATGCTGTTTGTTTCTGCCCTCTGCCCCATGTCTGTAAGCAGCTGTGGATCTACCAGATTGACGTGAATCCAAGAGATGTTAAATCATGGACAGTTAAGTTAGGTGTGGTCAACTAGGTATATTTCAAATCAGCAGGATTTTTTTTAGCCAGTTACCTGTATATATCTCATGGGATAGGATTATTGAATAGGAAAGTGTTGCATATAACGGCCTCCTGAGTATTCTCTCTTGTTGAATGTTTGTAGTAACTAATTGTTTGCTTTTGTCGCACCACTATGATTCTTCTGGTTCCTTTTCTGAATCAAATATAATTGATTTTTTAAAATCCCTTGCGGAACTCCTGTACTTAGTGGTTCAAAGAAAATCTGTTCTCATCCACACACATCTGTAACCTGTCTAGATTTAGCTGGACTCTGACCCTCCCCTCCAGCGTGCCTACCTTGCCCCCCATCTTGGTATCATCAGCGAATTTGGACAGTGTGCTTTCCACACCCACATCCAGATCGCTGATGAAGATGCTGAACACTACAGGCCTGAGCCCTGGGGGACTCCACTGCCCACATCCCTCCAGGTTGAAAATGACCCATTCACCACCATTCTCTGTATGTGACCATCTAGCCGATTTGCCACCCATCTAAATGACTGTGTAGGCATCAGTGCTGCAGTCACCTAGTTTTTTTTGAGAGAATGTGGAGAAAAATAGTGTCAAAGGCCTTCTTAAAGTCCAGGAATACAACATGCACTTTGACACCCTCATCCAGGGACTGTGTGACCTGATCATAAAAGGATACCAGGTTAGTCAGGCAGGATCTGCTGTCAATGAACCCATGTTGGTTACCCCTGAGCATTATCTCCCCTGCTGGGCCCTGGCAAATGCACTCCTTGATAATTTTCTCAAAGGTCTTCCCAAAGACCAAGGTAAGACTGACTGGCCTATAATTGTTGGGGTCCTCCTTTTTCCCCTTCTTGCCAATGTGGTCCCCATTTACCCTTTTCCAATCCTCTGGTACCTGGCCAGAGCCCCATGAGTGCTCACAAAGCCATGCCAGGGGCCCCACTATGACCTCCACCAATTCCCTCAGCACCCTCAGGTGAAGAGCATATGGACCTGCTGATTTAAACACATCCAGCTCCTCCAAAAGTTCCCTAACTAGGTCATCCCTGACCCTATGTATGGTGGTGCCTCCCCTGGGTCTGTCCATAATCCTAGTGGCGGAAATGTGCTGGTTCCTGTTCACAAATATGGAGGCAAAGAATTCATTAAAGAGGTCAGCTTTTTCTTTTGCTGCAGTCACCAGATTGCCAGGCCTGTCCTGTAGGGGCCCCACGTTACCCAGTGCCGCCTTCTTACTCCCTATGTATATGGACTTTTTGTTTATCCTTAATTCTGGTCCCTAGCCCTAGTTCCATCTTTGCCTTGGCCTTCCCTTAGCAGTTGTAATGCTCTGCTAAGCAAATGTGGGCAAACATGAATTTTTAAGTGATTAAAGGGGCAGCACTATTGTTGGCAAAAAAATCCAGTTAATTTGCAACACAATTAACAGGATTATGAATTAAGTTATGAAAATTATTTCCATTTTGCAGTCCTTTGAAAATATTTAAAAAATAGTTTTTATTTATTAAAAAATTAATTTAGACAATATTCCATGACATGAATTCATGACATAGCAAAATATTTTGTATCATGACAAAATTGCTTTTGGAATGTTGGAGTTCAGAAAAACCCATATCTTATGATTACAGGTGCTCTTATATCAACATGGAAGACTGAAAAATTAGGATTTAAAAAAAAAGAAATGTTAATCCCATTTTTACCGAAGACTTTGGGTCAAATTTTTGGAGGTTTTTCAGAGCAACATGCTCTTTTTTAAAAGGAAAGATATTGTTACGTTTTGTGAGTGAACCCCTTCTTATGTAATAAACGGATTAAAAATAATTGAAACTGCTCCTAGAGTAAGATTCTAACCAAATGTCAGGAAGAATGGCAGAATCCGATCCTAAAGGGATAAATTCAATTGTTACATTTCTCTCTTTTGTTTAAAACTTTTATATAAGGTAGCCATATCTGAAAGGGCCTGGTAAGACTGTGTGGTTCTGCGGCTACTCAGTTCTGTATTTAATGCATCATCCCTATTCTATAGTGCTCAGCTGTAAACAGTTTATGTTTTGAAAGTTCTTTCATTTAATGGATTTTCAATATATGCATCAGGAGACTTTGGGCTTAGCAAATTTTCATGAGACATAAGGAATATTTCAGTACATAGGCAGACAAGGTTCCTTGGGTGAATTTGATATCTTTTATTAGACCAACCCAAATAGTTGGAGAATAGTTATTAAGCAAACTTTCGGGTTCATTTCAGTATATATGCATTTTACAAAGACTCCCAAGAAATTTTGTTTGTTGACTAAAGTATGCAAGCAGATGGGCTATACAGAGAGGGGCCTGAACCAAATCCCTGTATCTCTTCACGCCATCATCTCCTGATACATCTATGAAGTTGTAATTTAATGGTGATATATGTGGTATCTGTATTTCTTGGTTTTAAAAAACGACATAACTATTCCTAGTTATGTTCTCTCCACTCCCACTCAGTACTTTGAGTGATTAAAAGTACCCACGGCGCGTAAGGGATTTACCGAAGATAGACACTCAATTTTGTTTACCTCAACTGTTAGGAATTTAGTTTTTGTTCTGAAGAACCAGGATTTTGTTCCCTACCACACAGTTCTGTCTGATTAGTGTTGTTTGTCAGCAGCACACTATTTCTTTTCAAGATGTAGTTTAATGTCTCACACAGACTCCTGCCATTTCTAATCATTGCAAAAATTTAAAAATTCTGGACTTAAAAGCTAGTTGCAAATACCCAGGAGTAAAATATTCTGAATACTTGAAGCTGTGTTGAGGAGTTGCATGCTTTCACCCTTCTTTTGCCCTGCTGAGACTTGCAAATTTTATGCGGTCTATTCATTTCCTTTTGAGATTTTTCGATTAGACTGTTCTCATGGCAATCAGGCAGCTATTCATGAAACCACCTTGGAAATTATGCAGCCATCAGGCAGAATACCCACTGACGAGCATATTTTCATCAATCTCTGAAGAGAAGTTCAAGATTATAGAATCGCTGGTGCTGGTCAGGGACATAGCTGGATTTACTTTGTAGCTGGAACTATTTTGTAATATTTACAGACACAATGGGCAGTTATGAGTTTTTTAAAAAGTTTTATTTAACAGTCAGCAACACTTTACTGATCGTTCATCTGAAAATCTTGACTTTCTTCTGTCATGTATTAAAATTTTGTCTAGATTACTAAACTACTTTCTAGTATTAACTGAAGTGTGTTGTTTCGGTTAATTCACTTTGTCACAGAAATAGGTTTAATCTGCAAATATTAGCACCCAACAATTGTATTTGAGATGATGTCTCGGGCGGCCGGAGCCATCCAGAGGATCACTAAGATAATTGGGCGTCAGGCGGCCAGCAATGGAGAGGTGAGAGAGCTTATTGGTTTTAAAAGATTATTTTACTTACGCCGCGTGGAATGGCAGTGCAGGCCTCAAGGTAGCTTGCTTGCGTTGTCATGGATAATCAAACGAGTTGCGAGTTAAGTTTTTGAATGAAAAGGAACCTGCAGGATAACAAGGGTACGTCAAAAGGACTCGGTGATGGGCAGATATTGGTGGGTGATCAGTCCGCCAAGTTTCCTTAGTTGCGCTACAGAGTTCTCCGACTTGGGCAGAGTGGTTACTCTGTCGCATGCTCGGAGGTCTCCGACTTGGGCAGAAGCTGCATGAACATCTATGTGTCCGGAGTGGCCAATAACGGACTGCTAGGTAGGAATAACTCATGAAGCGGAACATAACCAAATTTCGGGTAATGGCTCCGTGCAGTCTGTTCTGACTTGGACACTCAAGTGATTTGGTTATGACAGATGAGAGTATTAAATTTCTTAGAACTCAATTTACGATGCATTTTCTGTGCTTGCAAAATTTATATAGAAATCTGACTGATGCAACAGGTATGACTATAGCTGTATGGAGATCTAGCTGTATGGTCAGACTGAATGGACTCTTATCAGAAAAAATGTGCGTCTAGTTTCCCCTGTTAGAGGTCTTCACAGCTCTTTTTTGTACGGCTCTGTCTTCTAGTGTGGGCTTCCCAATGAGGAACTCTATGAAACCCATTCTCCCCAGTGGCTTTCAGCAGACTGCTCTTGCACCTCCAGAACCCAAAGGGCCACATCATGGAACAAAATGTAACATGCCCCATAGCCCAGCAGACATTAAAGGGGGCAGCAGTCACACTGTTACAGAGATGATTAAAATTCTTCCTCTCAGTTTAAATGAACAAACACAACCAGTGCAGGGTTTCCATTACACTGGCTGACAGAATTAATCAAACAGTTAGTCACCTAAGTGAAGAATAAACCATTGCAAGACTATTAAGTGGCAACATCTGTTTTCTCAAAGGAAAAATGGTCAGACTTGTGAAACACCTTGCCTGCATTGGTAAGCAGTTATGAGTACTGGGATCCCTCTACTATTTAAATAAGGGAACAGTTGATGAAAGGATCCAATGGCCAGTCTGGCATATGTTTTTTGCTTTTTCATCTATCTTTTATTTTTTGCCTTTTTTGGACAGACCCCAGATGGTTTGGCATGGGCTTTAAATTGTGCGACTTTGAAGTTGAAGTCAGGCATCCGCAGTGCTGACTGTGAGCTTTTGTGCATGCTTCTACAAGGATTTTGAATGTTGATGAGGAAGGAGTTAAGGTAAATAGACTCTTGCTGGTATCATGTTTGAGACGGGCTGTTTTGAACACAGCTGCTTACTAGTGTTTTGTGAGTGGCAAAGCTTGTTGTTTAATATCTTTCCCTGTTCTAAGAAGAGTTGCACACATTTAAATACCTACAGCAAGGAAAGAAAACACTAAACTATTCTTCACTTATTTTTCCCCTAAAGACAAATCCCTGTGGTGTAAGGGCCAGATTTTCAAAAGACCTCAGCTTCCATTTGGGCAGCTGATTGAAATGTAGATCTGTAAAAAAGGAGTTTGTTGTTAACCTTTGTCAAAAATCTGACCCAAATACCTCCTAATATCTTGAAAGCCTTGACCTGGCATTTTAGTTGCTTAGGCCTTTCTACTCTTGTATTTCACTCAGCAGGCAGGAAGAAAAGCAAAATGTGAGACATTCTGTTTAACTAGGCGGCAACTTGATTAATTCAAGTTAATCAAGTTATATCCAGCAATATATTGTAGTTTCAGTTGTCTTTCCATCTTTGTTTAGATTGTTCGAAGGTTACTGTCAGTCTTGCAAATCTCCCCATCTTTTGGTACCCTCCTTAACTCACCTCATATAAAGGTTTGGTTATGAGAAATGATGGTTGACTCCTTATTGTACCATATGCTCTGAACCTCAGACCTATTTCCAGGTGGCTTCTCCCAAGTCTATTTCCAGCTTATGAACCAGGAACCCTGTGGAGTAGATGCCTTCACTGGATGCATACCAGAAAGAGAAGCCAGCATTTAGCTTACCTGTTCTTCCTTCCCTAATCTGGGGTTCCAACAGTGCATAGTTCTTCTTGGGCATTGCCTGGTAACATCTGGTGCTGTAAAGTCTGCCTTTAGAATAACATGGATACCTAACAAGGTATTGTTTTGGTGGGATAGAGCCAAGGCTTCTCAACCGTGAAGGCATTAGCCACAATTTGGTCTACCCGCAGAACCAACTTCCCAACATACCCTCACTGTAGCATTCCAGGCTTATTCATCATTTTCCTTGGGCTAAGGTCCTATGCTTACCCTAAATTTCTTTGTCTTGATCAAATTAACCCTTTTACAGATATCCGTGTACATGATAATTAAGTCCAAAGGCTGCTCCTTGGATGCCAAAGTGTACGTGAGGAGCATTGTCTGCTCCCAGTTCATGTTCTGCCTTCTCTGCACAACTCTGAACACTCACTTCATTGAGGTAAACTGGCTTTCCCACTTTTGGGCTCAACCCACAATACTGTGTTCGCAGACGCTATGTCAGCACACATGAACCTTCCTTTGGTCTTGAAAATGAGTTACTCACACCATTGTGCTCTGATTCTCATATTCTCTCTCTATATCCTGTACCTGTGTTCCTGTCCCAAATCTGAATGAGTAGACTCCAAATTTGCTAGCAGAAACCTCTGACATAATTAATCCCTCTTTAAAATTTGTCACAAACTGGAATTTTGTGAAGCAACTTCTATCCGTGAAGAGAATTAGATCTCCATCCACGGCAATTACATCGCTATGTAAACTGTTAATCTTTTAAATCCCTGCCTTGCCTCACTGCCCACTGAATAGCATTACATTCCTGGGTCTCCTATTTTGTCCTCAGAGAAAAAATGACAAAGTACCCACTCGACTGCAAATCCCTAAATTCTGTATCCACTCGCTATCAAAATCTAAACTAAAACTAATTAGGAGTAACTAGTTGGCAGGGGAGAAAGGGGAACTGAAGGCTTGGAACCTTATTCATTTGATGGTTATAATTCTTTTAATTTATGCATTCATTTTATTCATAGCTGGTTTATATTCTTTTTTTTCTTGTGTCAATATTGACATTAAGCTTTTATTGCTCTTCTTCTTTTCTGGTGCCTGCCCTCCTGATGTGTTTGTAGGCAGTCACCATATCCTTTTAAGCCTTTGTTTTTGATAGGTTAAACAGGCCAGGCTCTTCCAGTCTCTTCTCATACGACAGATTCTCTATTCCATGGATTATCATAATAACTCTTTTCTTTGCCATTTCTAGTTTGAATTAGGCTTTCTTAATCGTAGATAGCCTGGATTGCGCAAATATTCTAGATGAGTTATCTTGCTTCGCTATTTCTATGAGACATGCCTCCTTGTCTCTTTTACTGTCCGGTTACACCGATGGCTCCTATTCAGTTTATGATAAGCTAATCTTCTGCCTCCTTTTTCATTTCTAGCTTTTCCCACCTTAAAGAAAAAGTTCTGGTTACTGGGTCCTAGGATTGTGGGTTTTTTTGTTGTTTTTCTTTTAAAATATTTTAATTAATTCCATGTCAGTTTATTCTCATTTTCAAGGTCATCCAGTTCTCTCTCAACAATATTCTGATCCTTCTCTGGACAAACTTACTTTTGGTGCCATGTTCATTAGTGAAAATATCAAACATTAAATGCAACTCATTAGGAGCTCCTCTAGTAATCTCCCTTTAGTCTAATTTTCTTTTAGTACAAAGCATCATTTCTTCCACTTTAGCCAAATAATTATCCTTCTGACAATACTTCTTGTACTCTCAGTTTATCTAAAGTTTAAATTGGGGTTAAGCACCATTTTAACTATATTTCTCATGTGATACTGAGTCAAATACTTTCCTGAAATGCGTGATCTCTTACTTTCCCCTTGTCTAAAAAGTTATTAAGTTTTGAATAAAGAATTCAGGGTTAGCTTGGCAGAATGCGTCTTTTATATCTGCAAGTTCCTGTCTGAACACCATCTTTATTTCCAGTCCTGCATCTCTAATCCTGAGGTCATTCTTTGCTTTATATCTTCTATCAAATGCCAAAAATGATGTAAACAAAGAAGAGGAAGTGTTACAGGTCATGATAAGTAACGAGCTTGAATGAATTTAAGCCAGAAGGGGAAATAACATTTAATCCTAAAATGTTGAAGGATTTAACTGAAGAACTATTATTTTGGAGTCATGTCAGGTCCTAGACACCTGGGGAAAACTGACATAGTGCCCATCTCTAAAAAGGGGGGGAAAGAAGACCTGGGGAATTATAGACTGATGTCAGTACCTGGGAAGTTTTTAAAACAATCAACATGTAAGCAACTGAAGGAAGAAGGAATTCATTAAGAACAAATTACGGCAAACCAACTTTTTCCTTTTTTTCAGGACAGTTTAGATGAGGAGAATGCAATAGACAAAATATACTTGGACATACTAAGGCTTTTGATGCAGACTTATTGAAGCTATTTTGATGCAGAACCTCATGGTATATTGTTATAAGTAAACTGGGAAAATGTAGGTCAAGATAGAGTAACTTTTAGGTGGATAAGTAATTGGCTATGTAACTGTGAGTAAAGAGTAACTACAAATGGATCAGCATCCAGATGCTTCAAGTTGGAAGACTCCACAGAAGTCTGTTCTGGGCCTGGTGCTGTTTAACATTTTTATTAATGACTTCAATTCAGCAAAAGAGAGCTTTCTGATCAAGTTTGCATGTGCCACAGAACTGGAATAGTTACAAACACTTGGGAGGACTGGATTGGAACTCAAAAGCATCTTGATAAGTTGAAGGGCTGGGTATAGACAACACAATGAAGTTGAACAAGAGGGAAGTGAAAGATGCTACACCTAGGGAATTAAAAAGAATTTTTTAAATATGCTAGGCTAGGCAGTACTACTGCTGAAAGGCATGTGGTCTTAAGTTTCATTGTACACTCAGCATGAGTCAGCAATATATATGTATCTTTTAAAAAAAAAGCAATTACAATTTTGGGCTTAACGTATTGTCTGCAAGATGTGAGCTAATAGTAATATGGTGCTACTTAGGCCTCGCCTGAAATAATTCTGTACAGTTCTGGGACCTGCATTTTATGAAGGATATAGAGAAACTGGAGAGGACCAGAGGTGAAGAGGGAAGAGATGAAGGGGTTTGAACGCAAACCATATAAGGAAAGACTGAAGGAACATGGTATATTTGGTTCAGTGTCTAGACCAGGGGTGGGCAATTATTTCATGCAGAGGACTGCTTACTGAGTTCTGGCAAGCCATCGAGGGCCACACGATAGGAGCCAGGGGCAGATAAAAAAAATTAGAAAATGAATATTTAGGGGCCCCGTGGGCCAGATGGAATGGCTTGGTGGGTCGCATTTTGCCCACACCGATCCAGACTTACTTACTTCAGTTTGGAGAAACATAATTTAATTTAATGTATTTGGGAGGCTGACATGAAGAAGAGGGAAAACTACTCCTTTGGGACAGAGGGTAAGACACAAAGTACTGGGTTTATTTTTCAGTCAAGTAGATTGAGATTAAATCTCCAAAAACCAAAAACAAAACCAAACCAAAAACAAAACACTTAACTAGAAAAACTGCAGGACAGGAGAACAAGCTGTGTACAAAAGCTGTGAAATTACCTTAATGGACTGGCCGATGCCAACATATTAAGGGATAGCCAGCATGGGTTTGTTGCGGCTAGGTCTTGCTTGACCAATCTCATTTCCTTCTATGATCAGGTGACCTATCACCTGGACAAGGGAGAA
>JAGPOW010003395.1:35395843-35429816 GCA_030014935.1 Caiman crocodilus
GCATCCACACCAGAAGACAGGCGGGTGATCCAGGCTGACCTGGACAGGCTCAGCAAGTGGGCGGACGAGAATCTGATGGTGTTCAACGCCAATAAATGCCAGGTTCTCCACCGTGGGAAGAAAAACCCGCAGCATCCTTATAGGCTCGCCAGTGCTATGTTGGCTAACACTATGGAAGAAAGAGACTTGGGGGTCATCATTGACCACAAGATGAACATGAGCCTTCAGTGCGATGTTGCGGCTAGTAAAGTGACCAAAATGCTGGCTTGCATCCATAGATGCTTCTCAAGCAAATCCTGGGACATCATTCTCCCCTTGTACTTGGCCTTGGCGAGGCCGCAGCTGGAGTACTGTGTCCAGTTTTGGGCTCCACAATTCAAAAAGGATGTGGAGAAGCTTGAGAGAGGCCGGAGAAGAGCCATGTGCATGATCAGAGGTCAGGGAAGCAGACCCTAGGATGACAGGCTGAGAGCCCTGGGGTTCTTTAGCCTGGAAAAGCGCAGGCTCAGGGGTGATCTGATGGCCACCTATAAGTTTATCAGGGGTGACCACAGGTTCATTGGAGGCGGGTCCTGTCAGACCAACCTGTTGGTCTTCTATGACCAGGTCATGAAAGCCTTGGATGCAGGTGTCGCAGTGGACGTAGTCTTCCTGGACTTTAGGAAGGCCTTTGACACTGTTTCTCACCCCATCCTCTTAAAAAAATTAGGCATCTGTGGTGTTGATGGGTCAGATGGGTCACAAATTGGCTGAGAGATGCACCCAGAGAGTGGTGGTGGATGGGTCATTTTTGACCTGGAGGGATGTGGGCAGTGAGGCTCCCCAGGGCTCGGTCCTCGGGCCTGCAGTATCTTCAGGTTCAGTCTTGGTGAGAACTCCACCTCAATTTGAGTGGAGGTCTTTCTTGACTCCAAATGCTGTTTCAGGAACTCCTGCTGTGCTGCAGCTCTTTCTGGAACTGCTGTTGCTAGAGTTGAAGCTGTACAACCAGAAGTAGCTGTGGTTGTACCTGCTGCAGCCCCTTTGGCCATTTTATCAGGATTCTTGTCTCCATTGCTGGAGTTAAACTTACAATGCTCATATTCTCCACCACGTGTTCCTCCTTTAACCCAGGCCAAGAGCCAGCCCAAATAAACAGAATAACATATCTACAAAATCAGACTCCCTGTCCCTCCTATCCAGGGCAAGGGTTGCCTCATACTCCTCTACTGTTGCCTTTCTTTGTAGGTACCCTCCTCCCCAGTGTCATCTTTCTGGGAGCTTTTAACTTTGTCCTGGGCCAGCCACCCATCCCTGTCACCTGGACCAGTGCTCCTAAGCAGGCAGCCTATAATCCTCTAACCCCCTGAAGCTGGACTTCAGCCCCTAAGCCATGCACCTTGTTACATCCTCCCTGCTTTCAATGTGGCAGCAACTGTATTTGCACTGGTATCATTAATTTCCATTTGGCAACCAAAAGCATAAAAAAGAATTGTTGCCTGTAAAAAGCTCAAATCACCCTGGGATGCCATTATGACTTCCTATAATTATGAAGTAGCTCTCAACTATGTCTCTGTCTCAAAACTGTAATGGACTTGCTTGAGGTTTTGAATGAGCAAGAGGAGGTCACAATCAAACAACTGAAAGGCCATGAAAATCAATGATTAAGCAACCATAGATTTTCCCAGTACATCTAGCTTAGATTCACCTGAATTTGTTTTTTTAAGATGCATCTAATGAAACAGATTAGTAGAAACAGACCTCTTGCCCCAGGCCCCAGGATAAAGTCTGAGGAGACTGTGTTGATAAATAACACTCTTTCCATTTTTGATCATGCAGAAATAGAAATCTCACAAATTGGATTGCAAATGGATGTCCATAAGCAGGTTAGAGTTGACAAACACACAGAATCTGCAATTTTCCTTCTGTTTGTGTGGTTTAAAAGAAAACACTTTCAAGTTTCTGCCTTTTGAATAGAAAAACAGTCTATATTTGATATTCCAAAGACCTGCTGTATTGGCATATGCAGCACAATTGACATGGGGCTATAGGCTGACCCCCTATAGAGGAGTTGCACAATGAAACATAGCAAGGTATAACTAGAGTTTCTTTCCAAAGGAATGAAAAGGAACTCCATATTCAGGTATAACAGCTGGGAGTATAATCAGTAGTTCTATTATCAGTCATCCACAAGGAACAGTTTTATGCTATGTAATGTCACTCATGTAAAGTATGAGCTATGTGAGGGTAAAAAACCTAAAAAGTGTGTGTTTAGAAGGAAGGCATATTTCAACTTAAAGTTTTTTCTTAGATAGATAATGACACTTTGTCTACCTTAGCTCAGTAGCATATAATTAAGGGTGGGTAACTGGGGATGATCCTGCTTGGAATAGGGTGGACTATATGACCACCTAACCCAGGGGTGAGCAACTGTTTTGGCTGGAGGACCACTTAATGAGTTTTGATGAGCTGTTGAGAGACACAAGTTTGGCCCCATTCCTTGACAAACGTCCCACACCCTAGTCCCCATCTTGGGCCCAGAAGTCCCACCCTCTAACCCCTGACTGTTGCTATCAGAAGTCTCTCCCCTTAACCTTGGAAGTACTCATTTTGAGA
This sequence comes from Caiman crocodilus, assembly GCA_030014935.1. Taxonomy (NCBI): domain Eukaryota; kingdom Metazoa; phylum Chordata; order Crocodylia; family Alligatoridae; genus Caiman; species Caiman crocodilus. Next base: position 35,398,439 of record JAGPOW010003395.1, read on the forward strand.
CGGGAGTTTGCCAGCTTGGAACCAGGAAAAAGCAAATTATATACTAAAAATCAAGCATCCACAATAACATTTTAATTTTATTTAAAAAAAAGATTTTTATCCTGATTTATGTGTGGAGGTGATTGCATAATAGCTCAAATTGAAGTGTTACTCTTGCATATTGTAGGGAGTGTTGGGGTGGGGTATGGGTGGGTGGGTATAGAGTTTATGGGGGGCTGTGGATGTGTGTTGTGTGGATGTATGCATATTTAGGGTGTGGGGGAGAAGATGGGGCTATGTGTGTATGTGTGTATGTAGGTGGGTATGGAGAGGGTGTGGGGATGTGTGGGTGGGTAGGTTTGTAGGGGGCTATGGTATGTGTGGAAGGGGAAGGTGGCTGAGGGCGTTTGTGTGTTTGTGTATGTATAGTGGGGTGTGTGTATAGTGGGTTGCAGTGAGTGTGGTTCCCCTCAGAGGCACAGAGTGTGTGTGAGGGAGGGTATGGGTAGGTGCAGTTCTTGTGGGGTGTGTGATTGTGTGGGGGGAGAGGGTGCTGTTGTTGCATTTGTGGGGGAGGGTTTGAGGGTATGATGGGATGTGCATGGGAGCTCCTCGTGCACACCTCCTTGAGCCAGTCAGCACCTGCCTCCGCCTCACACCATCCTGGAGCCCACATGGTCTATGGTGCCTCCCCACCACTGCCAACAGTGAACAGACCCAGCCCTCACTGCACCTGCTCCATACCACCCAGCCGTGGCATGTCCTCCTGCTCCCCCTGGCCACGCAACAGGGTTGGTGAGGCTCCTTCTGGCTGCAGCCCACAGTACTGACAGGGACCTGTGTGCACAGCCCCTACCCAGCATGCCTTGTGCCTGCTCTGGGCTCACCTGTCCAGGCTCAGCAGAGGCAGCAGTGGTGGTGCTGCTCAGAAACTGTTGTTCACTGTGGAGGTAAAGTGACCCTACCCCCTCTCCACTGCTGGGCAGTTCATAGAGCAGCTGCCTGGAGCCCATGCTGTGCCGGGCTGTTGTGTGACTGTCACTGCCATCTCTGAGCTAGTCAGTGCAGCAATGATGACAGCTCAGAGCAACCACAGGGCAGCCTGGGCAGCAGTGATGCGGAGCACCTCAGTGCAGCGTGGACTCCAAGCAACTGTACCAAGAACTGTTTGGTAGCGGTGAGAAGAAGCTGCATTTCCTGCACACCGAGCAACAGTGTCTGCCCAGCAGCCACTGCTGAGCATAGATGGGCGAGTCCAGAATAGGTGCGGGATGTGCCAACTCTTGGCTGTGTGCGCAGGTCCTCACCATTATTGCAGTGCTGGGGTCAGTGGTGGCAGCAGCCAGAAGGAGCTGCCACTGCTTGGGCTGCTTAGAAAGACAGTCCAACTGTGAAGACACCCTTGCCCTGCTGTGTGCCCAAGAAGTGGCAGGACACTCTAAGGCAGGATCAAGGGACCCACCATGGGCTAGACAAAGCCCCTCCATGGGTTGGATCTGTCCCATGGGCTATATTTTGCCCACCCCTGTTGTAGCCCTACTTTCCTGTGACCTTATGAATGTATGGGATGTAGCTTATCAAGAAAAATTGTGTTACTTGATAGATTTTCACCAATGAATTTTTGCCTGGTATAATCCTTTCATAATAAAGCAATGACTGTGGTAGATTTCCCCCTTCCTCCTTAGCCAGTATTAGGTATTTGAACTATCAGTTGAATCTGTCCAACTATTATTTGTTTGTGCTCATTTGCTTGTGTACCCTACATATACAATGGTGGCTTCATACACCAAGTTTTTAATTTGAGCCCCAAGCCATTTATAAAACATGTTTCATATTTTGCACAGTAATAGAGATGGCTTAATTTGGATGTTGCTGAATTCAAATTTAGGAGAGTGGAAAGCACTTAAAACAAAACAGGTTCAAATCAAGATTCAGCATCCAAAGATGAGGGCTAAGTGAATTAAAAGAAAAAGATAATTTGTCACCAAAAAAAATTACAGAAATAGGTTCCATTCCGTGTCCATCTTCAAACAAGGCATGAATGAAACCTAAATTTAGTGTGAGATTTTCTTGATGTCTGCACTTGCCCACAGGTTCCCAGTTATTCATATGAGTTTTCCTCATGGGAACATGGGCTTTACAATTTGGCCCAAGGAAAAGGCATTTTTTTTACTTTACAGTAAGTCTTTAAAAAAAGTCTTTACTTTACAGTAAAGTCTTTTTTTGCCATCTGTAAGATTTAAAATCACAAGATTATTGAACTAAACATTGCCATTGAAATTTTAGTTTAAACAGAACTAGGCACACATTTTCTCACTTTTGAGTTAGAGCTATATCATAGTCAGCCATGAATTAAATTAATAAATGATAATATCCTATAATTTTAAGAGTGTTAAATTGACCCATATAGATATGCATCTCAACCTTCAAATGACAAATCATGTCAAGATATGAAACCCATTTCACATCATAAAGTGAAAAGATGATGTGGTTTAAACTGCCATTCTCCGAATATATGAGCAATATGCATAAAATGAATCATCCAAAATAAACCTGAATTTAGGAGTTTTCTGAAATTGGACAAAATGAAAGATTTCCTCCCAGTATGTGAAAATTAAGTGTGTTCTCATAAACAAGTACCTTTCTCCTACTTGTGGAGAACTCAGATACCGCAAATGGTACCTTAATAATAATTGTTGACTTTTTAATGGTAACCTCTGTACCTTTTATTATATTCTGTTTTCCATTCAGGTTCACTGCATAGCACAAACTCTAGAGAGCAGTGACAACTTAGTCTGCATAGTTTAATTTCCATTAGATGCTTCCAAATCTGCTTGCCAAGAGCCTTCAAGATACCTCTAAGTCTGCTTGCTACTGGGCATGTACATCAATGTGCCTTTTCTAATGCACATTAAATTTAGTACCTCCAGGCTAGGGACAGACATTCAAAAAGCCTGAGCCTGAATTAATTTAATCTTTGCAGATTAATCTAACCTGGCTAGGCTGAATCAGATTGTAACCATACAGACTTGCCCCCTGGACCGAGGAAATTCAGGCAGTGGCTCAGGCTAGAAGCCAGGGCGTGCTCAAGAAGCTCTCCCTTCCCTTGTATACTGCTGAGCTGGGGGGGGGGGCGAGGGACGGGGTTGATGGCCAGGCCCTGGCAGGACACTCTGACTGGGAAGGGGTTAGCATTTATTAGCTCTGTTATCAGCATTTAACACCCTGTCAGAGAACAAAACCCCTCTCATTAGTTCAAGCTCTTCTTAAACAACTTTTTGTAAGGAAGGGAACAGTCCAAGGAGGGATATTACCTGTTGATAAGCTCCAAAAAGCCCTAAAGACACTGTCCTGTCTGCCTTAAACAAACACCTCTCAGCATCAGCTAGCACATCACATGCTGGCTACCATCTATGCTGTGGGAAGGAGGAGGGAGGGACCCCTCCTTGAGCTGCGCGCAGAGAGAAGAGGTGGGTCTGGAGGAAGCCAGGCAGGTGCTCTGTACCTGAAGTCTCTGCCAGAGCTCCAGTGAGGGAGCAGAGGGGAGGGGCCGGCCCTGCTCTGGAGCAGAGGGCCCTGCCCACGCCAGAAAGCATGCTGGGATGCTGGGAAAGTCTGGCTTAACTTAAACCAGGAACGAGTCTGGGGCAGACACTGCATTAACTGCTTTGATCCAAATCAGTTAAGTCTGATACTTACTACATTCAGCCAGGTTTATCTCATCTCAAACCAGTTTCAGCCATTTTTAAACTGGTTTATGTGCACTGAATTTCTGTTACAGATTTAAACCAGTTTCTAATCACTTAAACCAGTTTATGTGTGATGTCTGTCCCTAGCCCCAGTGTGAGGTACTAAATTAATGTCCATTATGCTTTCTTAATGCACAGTAGTGCATTTTTACACTTTGTTAGTAATGCCTACTGCACAGTAGACTATTTTACTGTGCATTAGTGTAATGTCACAGTTTTTATGTGATGCTTTAATGCACAGTAAAATAGTCTCCTAAAGCAAAGGTGTAGATGTGCCTGCTAAGTAATACTTTACACCAAAGTAATTCTATTAGAAACAGTGAGACTGTAGACTTACATATTAATCAGTGAGCATGTCTACAAATGAATAATAATGTGATGCAATAAAAACTCCAATGCAGTTGGTGCCAGAATTTATTGTTTCCTGTTTCATTCTTTACACGTGTGTCTGGGACCATGGCACGTTGAGCTGAGGCAGCGCAGCCCCAGCTGGCAGAAGCCCCCGTGGGTCAGCCTGTCAGCCCCGGACTGCTCTGACCTGGGTTAACATGCTGCGGAGGAGCTGGCGGGGGCACATGGGTGCTTCACTATAGGGTTAGCTGGCAGGCAGGCCCTACACCCTCATGCCCCAGCCAGCCCCATCAGTGTCTACATGTGCATAGTGGTGGGATAAATAACTGCCATAGGATAGTACCTGTATCTGGCAGTACAAACCTATGGAGGAGTTAATTCATTTACTCCAGCCTAGTACTTCTGCATATGTAGAGTGGTGATGCTTTACTAAATTAGGAAAGTCCATAGTAAGAATCTAATGTAGATGCACCTCATGTATAGGAAGACATCAGAATATGGTTCTCTGAATATGAATCACTAGGAATTGATGACGTTACAAGGAAAGTCTCTTTATCATATATAGGATATAACACAGTGATCAAAATTGCTCCCATAAATATGCACATTACAAAATATCCAAAACCTTTCAGTAACAATAGCTAAAACCACCAGCGTTGTTCCCCCTCCCCTTCCACCCAACAGCCTTTAATATCAATTGAGCAAAACTGAAACATGGTGGATGTCATCAACATTGCAGGGCACTTTTTTATATGCTCCATGGTAGGGGAGGAGGGGACATTTTAATTAGGGCAGCTCTCAGGAGCTGCTTTAATTAATGTCAACCGCATCTCATGTATTCAGCATCGCACATTTGAAAATGGTGGCAGAGATGTTTTAACTAACGGTTGTTTGACAAGCTTTAGTTAAAGCCTTCCCACTGCCAGTTTGAAAGACAGTATGCTGAATACACGAGAGGCTGCAGCAAGCTGGAGCATCTTAATTAGAGCACTCCAGCGGACTCAGCTAATCAGAACGCCCTGAAGCACGTGTAAAAGTGCCCATGGATTTTAGTCTACTCAGCTAGAATAATATAGGTAGTGAATTCCCTTGTGTTTTATTACCTAGCCTGCTCATACTAATTTTCAAATGGTCCTGTAAGTTACTTTGTCCTGCTCTCTGTATTTGGAAAGAAAAAAGCATTCCAAAGCTATTCAGGGCTTCCATGTGGAGTTCCTTTGCCATGTTTCTGAAGTGCCTGGTTCCATTTGTTATTAAAGCAAATATACTGAAGTTGATGAACAGCTTGTCTATTCCATCGTGGCAGTTTCTTTGATGGGTGCCTTTCCAGTATATGTGTTGAACATAAATTATTAACTATTTCTCTTTTTTGGATAACTTCCTTATTTCTGCTGTTAAGTGCTGGTAAAGTAAATGGAGTTATTTTCTTAATTCAGGAGGTACAGGTTCTCAAATCCATTGGTTTTATTTCTGCTGACCTATTTATGTAGTTATAATGGATACACTCTACAAATTGGAGTCCATTGTGATCTGATCAGGGAATGGAAAGAAGGGCAAAAACCCTCCAGTAGAAAGATCACAGACCTGATTTGACTAGTCAGTATCAAAATGTTCACTGTGGGTTTGTCCTTACTGGAATGAGTGGGTTACATTAAATAAGTTGCAAATATATTTTTATAGCTTCAAAGTCTTGCCTTCTGACATCAGTTTGGTTTTTTATGTGGAACAAAAGCATTGGCAGCTTTGGAATGTAAAATAAAAACAAAAATCTCCACCCTTTCATGAAATCCCAGTTAAGAATTGGCTTAAAAAAAAGAATTCTGAAAATTGTTATCTTTAAAAGTCACAAAATCTTGATCATTTCTGCAATGCTTGAATAAACTGTGGCTTCACAGCCATTTTTAATAGGCTTAATTAGGCTCAAAGAATGGGGCAGTGAATCTTTAAATGCTTCAGTTAACTAGAAAATGGCATCATCTTCCCTTTACTCCCCCACAATGCCTTTAATTATCCCCTTCTGAATTAAAACTATTGGTTGTAATTAATTTTTTTTTTCCAAGAGGGCTACTGCAGGAAACAGAGAAAAAATGTATAGCTATTATACATCAAGTCAGTTCAACTGGTAATTAATTTCAGAAGACAGAAGAATGGATTTAATAAAAGGTAATGCTTATTATAGACCAGGTTTAACCCCAGAGGAAGAAGAGGCTTGTTCAACTTGCCAGCAGGTTCCTTTTAAAAGATAATTACTCACTTACTTTAAAAAAAAAAAATCCCATCTCTATTATCATTCAGCTAGTAACTGTGATATAGGGCATGTGGCCACAAAGCATCCCTATTCAAATACCAGCCCTGTTAGTTATTTTCCATCAACCTTCTACCATACTCATGTGTTGTTGCCCTTTTTCCATGCTATGCATGGGTGAACATTGTACCTAAGAAGAAAGTTTAAACTGTCTGTCAGGGAAATTATACGTTAGGACTGAATCATGCTTACTGTCCTCACAAAAACACAAGTGAAGGGAAGTAGATTTGCTGGGAAAGCAAACTGGATCTGGCTTTGGAACAGAAGTAATTAACATTGGGAAGGAATTATCAAGGAGTTAAGAAACAGATTAGGAAATGTTTGTTTTCAACACTTATACAGAACTTGGGTTATTATTGCTAGCAAAGCAACTTCACTAAATCATTGTGAGGAAAACGAAAGAAAACTTGGTTGCACTTCAACTGGTGATTTACAATTAAAGCTGTATAAGGATATTGCTTATGGATATTCAAACCTTCTGGGAGGCAGTGCAGAAGTTCATGATTTGTACTGGTAACTTAATCTTTTTTTCTAGCTACTGGTGGGAAGTCCTGTTGTTGAGTTTCAGATGGCTGTTAGAATTGCACATTATACGTGGTTCTTCTTTTTTTTCATTCTCATGGGGACTATTTCTACATGCGTATATCAGGTGGATCTCGCTCAGTCACTGATATTTGTACGATTTGGCCTACGTCTACCCTGGCTAATTAATCTGTAAACCTGTTAACAAACTAAGCATGTGAATGCTTTGTCAAGAAAAATATTTATGTATTGATTCATGAGCAAAGATCAAGTAATTTTATTGTCTGAAGGATTTTCAAAGCTATATGGGATTTGGATAGCTAATAGAGCCATTTATTGAAGTGACTGATGTACAACCTGGACCCAGGCTTTGTGGCTAGACTCTATTTGTCCTTCCTCATATAATTCTGTTCGATCTAACAGGGCTTATGTGAGTAACGCGTTATGTGAGTAACGCAAGTGCGTTATGCGAGTAACGCAAGTAGGAATTGGACTTGCTAGATCGTATTTGTTCATTCCTCACTGCACAGAAGGAACTGAATTTTCACTTACAGCCTTTTCTCTAAGAGGATCAAAAAGCAACACAAGCAGGGATTCCAAGAGCTAACTGGAAAGACCTTGATGAGAGAATGTGGACATGGTTGTTTGAGGAGATAGAAGAGGAATAAATAGCTTTCTGTTGCATTTTCCTGGCTTAAACGTGAGCACGCCTAGCAGTCCACATATTGGGGAGCCCTTTTCTTGAAGTGTTTCTGTAATCCTGTAATGAAGGCAGCACTTGCCAGAATAAAGTGTAAGCCATGGTTTCAGTGGTAATAAAGCTCTGTTGGGCATTTGATTTCCTTTGGGATTTTAAGTACACGAAAAGATGGTAGATAAAGACTAGAAAAGTAATGGAAAGAGAAGATGAAAACAAGGATAAGGAGAGTCTGCTGTACAGAATTTTTTTCTGGTCTTGTTAAAAGGGTCCATATAAAGTTCAGCATCCCTCTTGGATATAATACTCTCCAAAGCCTGCTTTCCCATTTAAATTGTTCAGTTAATTCAAAAATAACTTTCAAAGACGGTTACACTTGGTCCTCAAGGATTTGGATTATTTTTTTTTCATAGGAACAGATAATGTGGTATCTCTCCGTAGATTTTCTAGCTGAACGTACTGCCAATTTGTATTAATGTATCAGTACAACAGCCCCTTAAAGCTGTTTGCACCTTACATTATATTTCAGGCAAGTACATAAAATACTCCCAACACGTGAGATCGTTCAACGTTTTTTCACAAACCGCCAGAAGAAGCCCTCAGAACGCTCACAGGGCACTCAATTGTGATGTGGGAAATAGAGTTTTTGCTCAAAAACAAAAATGTATATGAAGTGGAACAGACCCAGAAAGAGGGCCTGAGATTTGTCCCATCTCAAACTCACTGACAGTAGAAAAGTGAGGGCACTCCTCTGTGAGACTGAGGTGCAGATCCATGGTCCAAAGCTGTCAGCTATTCTTGGGTCACTTGATTTCTCTCTGGGCTTGACAGAAAAACCTATCCTGAAAAACCTGTTTGAGTTTATCTGAAAACTTTTCTTAGTAAAACTATAATTGGAATTGGTATGTTTCTACAAAAGGTTTCATTTTGACTTAACAAAGAACTTTTTCACAGGAACATTCCTGATCTATTTTTTATTCAAAAGATCGATCCTTTTCTGTGCAGGTAAATGACACCCTACAGTATCATAATGGGGAAATGGATCTAATGAAAACCTTAACTATGTTGGTGCTATATAGCGTCAGTTGTCCAAGAGCAACATGTTCCCACAAAGATGCTGAAGAATATAACCTCGCAGAATTGAAGGCGCTGAGCTACCAGTTTTGGCTAAACAAGGATCATGGGATTTCCCAGCGTTCTGTGCATTGGTTTAACTGCTTCTATGAAGCACATGGGAATTAAGCCAATTTGGAAACATCTTTGAAAATCATACCCAGAAATCCTTTTTGAATCAAATTGGTTCACAAAAGAGATCCCCAGGAAATTACATTAGTCTAATTCCTCCTAGAAGTCATTAGAAACAGCTCAGTCATCCTTAAGTTCTCAACAAGTATTTCCACAAGAAGGTTTGTAAAAATACTAGTCCTCTCAATGCCACCTCTTTAAGTTGCATAAAAATCAAAATAAAATTCACTGAACTAACGTAACTTCATTATTCCTTCACTTATACTTTCTCCCTTTCTCTTTCTCCCCTTTTGTTATTTCTAAACCCATCCTATGCATAGGGATCCTTTATCGTGTTCATCAATGCTGAGCCCTACCTTAGACAGACTAACTTCTAGTGTTTTGTGAAACACTTTGAAAGGTCTCTGGTGTCAAGAGTATTTTATGTACTTGCCTGAATGGGGGTAATGTAGTAATTATTCTGTAGCTCCCTTCTAAAGACCAAGTTTTATCAAAGATCTGAAAGTGAAACTGCTAGCTTATGAGCCATAGTTGTTTGTGTATATTTTAACTATTCTTTGTAATGCATAACTCAGTAATTTGCTGTAACAGAGGAAAAAATATAGGGGAGAGAGATTAGAAATGAGGAATTACTTTTTTGTGCCTACTTTTTGCTCACTGGTCCAATATATTTTTCTAGTATAGCTTTTCCTTCAGTTTGGCTCCTGTCTCCTCACATCAGAGGACACAGGACAACATATACAATAACATCTGAGAAGGATAATTATGAAGCCATAGAAATTTTCATGAGGACCGTTCATGTTAGTATCAAACACATTTGACTGAATTCATTCCTACTTCATGTTCCTCTCAAAAAGCACTGGGATTTTTGTTGCATCTATGGATGTACATTCACTTCTTTTTCTTTTTAGCGTATAGAGTTCTCAGAGAATTGCATTTGATTCTGGGCTGGATTAATAAGAACATAATTTGCTATACAAAGGAAGAGATTAATCTGCTCTATCTAACCCTGGTGAGGGCTCACATGGAGTACTGGTGAGTAGGTAATTAGGAACTGGTGAAGAAGGTGATTAGGAAGTCAGCATGGATTCACCAAGGGAAACTCATGCCTGACCAACCTGATTGCCTTCTAGGATGAGATGACTAGCTCTGTGGATGCAGGGGAAACAGTGGAGATGATGCACCTTGACTTTAGCAAGAATTTGATACCATCTCCCACAACTTCCCTGTAAGCAAGCTAAGGAAATATTATTTGGATGGATGAACTGTAACATGAATGGAAAACTGGCTGGATGTTCGGGATCAATGGGTAGTAAAGAATGGCTTGAGGTCTAGTTGGCAACTGGTATCAAGAGGAGTGCCCCAGGAGTTAGTCCTGGGGCCAGTTTTGTTCAATATCTTTATCAACAACCTGGGAGATGGGATGAAATGCATTCTCAATAAGTCTGCAGATGGCACCAAACTGTGGGGAGTAGTAGATACGCTGCAAGGTAGGGCTAGGAGAAACATAGACAAATTAGAGAATTGGACCAAAAGAAATCTCATGAGGTTTAATAACTACAAGTGCAAAGTTATGCACTTAGGAAGGATCAAGCCCATGTGGCTTGGTGCTGATTGGCTAAACAGCAGCTCTGCAGAAATGTACTTGGGGGTTACAGTGGAAAATAAATTGAATACGAGTCAACAGTGTGTTCATGTTGCAAAGAAAGCTAACAGCATATGGGCTGCTTTAGTAGGAGCACTGCTAGCTGATTGAGGGCAGTGATTATTCCCTTCTATTCAGCACTGGTGAAGCCACATCTGGAGTACTGTGTTCAGTTTTGGGCCCTTCACTTCAGGAAGGATATAGACTAGGAGCAGGCAACTAGGTGGACCTGCAGCCCACATATGCAGTTCTGGAGAATAGTCACAGGATGGTCAGCACCCCCTTTTCCTCCCCCACAACAGCCCAGAGCCTGTGCACTCTGTGGCTCTTCACCTCCACCAGTGTCCAGCAACAGCTGAGCACAGAGCCCTGGCCCCAGCTATGGCCCACCTTACACCTGCTCTGGACTTACCATGGCTAGAGTGGACCAGCTGTGGACCAGCCAGGATCTACACGCATGGCCATGACCCTGACCCACCTTGCACCCACTCTGGACCACCCACCCACAATGAGTGGTGGGGACCAGACAGAAGTTTCTGCTGGGTGTAAGGGAAAAGTGGCCACCTCCCTATTACTGCTGCCCCCCCCCCCCAAATTTTCCCATAAGGAGGGTAGTAAAACACTGGAACAGGTTACGCAGAGAGGCTGTGGAATCTCCATTTTTGGAGGTTTTTAAGAGATGGCTAGACAAAGTCCTGGCTAGGATGATCTACTTTGGGATGGTCCTGCTTTAAGCAGGGGGTTGAATTAGGTGACCTCCTGAGATCCCTCCCAAACCTAACTTTCTTTGATTCTGCTGTGTTTAGTTTTGGGCACCATGTTCAAAAAGATTTGGCAACATTAGAAACTGTCAAGCAGATATCAATGAAACCAATTAGAGGTCTTGGAAACATGACATATGGGAAAAGTTTGGAAGAATTTAGTATTATTTACTCTGGAGAAGACCGGACTGAAGCAAGATTTAATAACAGCATTCAAATACCTGTAGAGTGGCTACAAAGAAGATGGTGCTAGATCAGCGGTGTTCAGCCTTTTGGCCCTGTTGGCCAGATGAGTGCCAGGTGGTCAATCCTTAAGCCAGATCTCTAGGATCAGCACTTGGATCCAGCCATACACTCCTGGATCCGTGCACCTGGATCCAGCATTGTTCTATCCAGATCCTACCTTGCACTGTCTGAATTGGGCCCTGTATATGCTGATTCTACTTCATGTCCCAGAGATCCCACCTCCAGCATATGGGGCCTGCCATTGTTCCAGAAGGTTGGCATCAAAAGAGTAGCAATTAGCGCTTCCAGGACTCCATCGCCACTAAATGGTTGAACCCATTGGAAGCTCTGTGGGCCAGATGACATTGCTCCATGTATCTGATCTTGCCTGTGAGCCAGGGATTGAGCATCACTGTGATATATTATCCTAGTGTCAAAAAAAAAACGATGTGGTGCACATGGCAGAATACGCCACCAGAAAACAGAGCCCGGACAGGCTCTGAGTGGCTGAGTTAGTGCCGCTGCTACCCCAGAAGGCCCCTAGGACCCTAGATAAGGCAGCTGGTGACAGCACAGGTGCTGGCCCCAGCCTCCCGTACCCTACACAGGTCCCTTTGCAATGCACCGGAGTGCATGTGCAGGAGCATGACCAAAGACGTATAGCATTGGCACAAATATGTGCATATCAAATATGTACCTCCGTTGCTTGTCCCGTAGGAAATGCATGCCATTGGATGTGTGCACTCATGGGGACACATGCATTAGGGGTATATAGCAAGCTGAGCCTGCAGAAAAGAGTGTGCTCTTAAATGGTACTGCAGATGACAGAAGGCTCTCTGTGGTAACATTGTCAAGATTTTTCAGTATTATCTTAATAAGTGTTTCCCCACCCTGTAGTTAATAAAAACAATAGTAATAAAACAATGTTTCAAACTGAAGTATGACACTCAGGTTGCCAATGTAAAATTTTAGTCCCACGTTGGTTATGTATATTCTGAAAAGACTTACATTGACAGTTGATACGATATGATTAGATGCTTTTTTGTGGGACTGAGGCTTAAATTTTCAAATGGTCAACAATTTTGTTTCTCTAAGTATTTGAATTCTCAGCCTAAGAAATTACAGTGGAAAAGACATTTCTGGCCATCTAATCCACTTTCTGATCTGTCCTAAAATGCTGACATCTTAAAAGCAAAGATGATTGAAGGATCTAATTTCCCATTATTTAACTGAAAAGCAAATTGTAAACTCTGTTGAGCAATCGCACTGTTTAACAACAAACATTTATATAAAAATGCATTTCTTATGCCTTGCAAATGGACTTACGATAGATGGAACTACGTAACAAAAAAAGCAATAGCTCTGAAGAAGCTTTTCTCAGGTGGTTGCGTAAAAAATAAGCCTTAAAGGAAAAAGTATGCATATGTATTTAACCAACAGATTTGAAAAGTAACTCCAAGATCCCTTTCGGTGTGTCATTGTGCTTTCCAAGTAAAAAAGGAATACCTATACGAATCTCTGTAATTGATTTAAATAGCTGCATTACCACTCTCAGAAGAACATATTGTAATACTCACCTTCCCAGATTCCCTGATTGATTCTGTTGGGCAGACATACAATCTACTGTTCTGTTAAGAAAATCTTAATTTTAATTATTTTTCTAATGGAATGAGATTAGTTTCTAAAATTGACTATTTCATTAAACAAAATGTGTATCAGACTCATATCTGTTTTCGGTTTAAAAAGACACTGAAACTCAAGACTAGGATAAAAGAAAAACTATGAGGGTTTTGAAGCTGAAGAGAAATGTATCTAGTCTGTGTGAAGTCTCTGTGGTATAAAACGTATGTGAAATTTATGGTTTAATTTTCTGTCCCCCTCTCTATCCACCATTTTCTAGTTTAAGCCAGAATGAAGGTCGTCTACTTTTTTGGTAGCTTGGAAAGTAATACTGGTGCTAATATTGTTGGGGGACCAGGAAGTGTGCAGGCAGTGTAAGTGGACCCCTCCCAGCCCTGGGCGGACGCCCCCTCAACTCAGTGTCATCAATCCTTTGGATAGCAGGACAGATGGGAGGGAGTTTTCTCCCATGTTTTGAACTCTCCCAGAATCCTATCTGTGTTCCTCTCACCACATCATCCAAGAGGGGTGCAAGGAGCAGGAGGCAAAGTACAGCTACACCAGTCTGGTGTCTGTGCAGGGGCCGGAGGTACAATTAGAGTGCCTGGAGCGATCCAGCTAAGGGGAAATATTTCCCCTGGCCTGTACAGAGACTGGTATCCAAAACGAAGTCCTCACAGGGCTCCCTGCTGCTTGCCTCTGATAAGCTTTCAGGGAGTCAGTGCTCTCCCTCCCTCCATCTCCCTGGAGAGGTGAAGGGAAAGCAGGGGTTGTAGGATACTGGGGGTCCTTACCAACCCAAGAGAAGCATACAGCAGTCCAAATTAGTGTGGGAGAAGACCTGGAAGTGATTTATCTCCCTAATGGAAGAGCCATTTTTCTTCTATAAGAAACCTCTTGATGGGGTTTTCTCCCAGTGCAAATGTAATGCCTGTCCATAGCCATTGAGACGCTCAATGAGTCCTCTAAATTGTGACTGAAGATGCAGATATGATAGGTTTGTTCTGCTGCTATTACTGTGACTATTTTGTGGTCAGATTTAGGGTTTCAAATCTATGCGTTCTATGTAGTCAAGCACCGACAACAATCTAAAAGTGTGTATACCCATGTGTGTATCTGCATCTGCATTATTGTATTGGTCAATTTATTTGACTTTCAGGAGAAAGAAATAACCATATTGAAATGCCTTTGAAAGCAAAAAAACCAAAAACAGCAAAATGTATTCAAGACTGAGTAGAGCCAGTTAACATTTTATATGAATTGTACTTATATGCTACATCTACATAAATGATTGCTAGTCACTAAACAAATGGCAAGTATTCATAAGTAAGTAAGTGGGAGGAATTGCTTTCTCCCTAGCATCTTTCAGACAGCCTGATGCAAATTTTAAATTATGAGAGAGCACATTATATGGAAAGGCTTTATGACATCTAAATAATTTAGTGTTCTAATGGCTTTCTGACTGGATAAAATTGTTGCTTTTATTTAAACCCAAAGATTCCTGGTTGATTACATTGTCATTTGGGATGATAGGTTCAACTAAATGGCTGTTTTCCTGTGTCCCTGAGAGCTTTCTTTTAAGGCTCTTGAATAATTACTGGATTTTTTTGTAACGGCTGATTCTTTAAAGGTTGAATTAGTTTTGATATCTGTAAATGACTCCTTGAGGCTAAACAAACTACCAAGATATGTGGGGGTGGGTGGATCCCTCAAATTAACAGGCAGCAGAAATCAAAGATAGGTTTGGGAAATGATTCTTCTGTCACTGGCAAGAATTTCAGCAGTGCAAAAAGGAAGAGAAGAGATAGGAACCTGGGTCAAAGTGTGTTTCATGAAGCATCCTCTGCCTCCGTCCCTCCCTCCTGTCTGTGAAACACCACTTGACTTCATATTGCAGTGAAAGAGGCAATCTGATTCAGCTTGACATCTCTGATTCTAAGAGCGTAGCTTGAGTGGTTTGTGTAGATTAACTAAATCCTGAGAAAAATTATATCCCCTTATCTCAAAATGTGCCTCTTCAAAAGTTTATATGCCTCATGAACAGAAGGCCTGGATCCAAATGGTACACGGGTTTCTCTGCTCCTTTTCTTATATCGTTGCCTGCTGCCAACAGGTCCTTAGTGACTGTCTCTACCAAAATGGTTGTCCTTCAGAGTGTCCGTGCAAAGACAATGAGTCTTTCCTTGTGCGAAGCAGCTTGCAGGATTGGGTAGCAAAATCATGCTGGCTAGCTCAATCTGTTCATTTGTTGGTTTGAGTTTTGCCTTTATAGGTTTGCTATAATGCAAGAATTTCACTCACTTGGAATACAGAGCTGATTTAAAAATGTATAGAACCAGAGAGGTTTGAAGTAACTTTCTACTGAACTGCTGGTAGAGCTTGTAGAAAAGAAACTGATTTTTTTTGGTAAGAAAAAAATGCTTTAATTTCTGTGGGAAGAAATATTGGTTTTTATGGTTTATTTTCTTCGATCTTCCATATGGAGAAAATATTTGTAAATGTTACCAAATGTTTGGGACCATTTGGATGCCCCTGGTTGTACAGGGATCATGAATATACATACTTATAAACACATATTTCTTGAAGTGGAACACCACCAAATTCTAACTTGAAGCCAAATGAAATGAAGTTTTAAGGACTAAAGTTGTGTAAATCATGGATTTTTCATTTTGCTAGAATTTTGCATTATTTAGCCCTTTTTAACATTTTTATAAGATGTAGGTTACTTTTTTAAAATAAAAGATAAATTAGTTTAATTAGAGAGTGTCAAACTTATTTGTTTTCAAATGCTTTCCTCCTATATGTTGTAACAGAACGGTTCACTGAATTAGAAAAGAATTTACACCCAGTTTTTATTACTTGAAATTTATACTTTTTGGAAATTATTTTTGAAAAAGAAATTTCAATCAGCTTTTATAGTTTCATAGTAGCTAGGGTCAGGAGGGACCTGAACAGATCATCTAGCCTGACCCCCTGCCACAGGCAGCAATGAATGCTGGGTTCACAAGACCCCCACATGAAACTGTAACGCCTTCTTTAAACTTTCCTATCCTTGCAGTACATTTTACATAGGTAAAGCACATCATTTTCCCTTTTAATATTACTAAAGGGGATAAAAAAGCAAATCTATCCTCTGTGTATTAAGAATGCATTACTTACAGAACCCTCCCCCCATATGTACAATGCCTGTAGCAATAATATCTTAATAAACTAATAAAATAAATTTATAAAAAATAATATTACTCATGTCATTTCAGGACAGAATTCTTGTAGCCATTGTCTTTCCTTTTTCAGTACTATTAGTTTGAGTAGAAAGGAGAAAACAGCTCAGATTTTTGGTCTGTTTTATAGTGGGCTCTTGTGTATTCAAGAGTTTTCATAACTCCAGACTAAAACTGTTTTAAAGTTGCCCAGGCTGGCAGTTATTATGAACCTCCTTTTAATTGCTTGTGTGTTCTCTTGTTATCTTGGCTGAGCTCTCTAAACTATTACCACATTGTGTTAGATAAAGTATGATTTCCTTATTTTGCCTAAGTGCATCTAAAGACAAATTACTGGAGAATGTTGCCTATGAGTATAATAAATTCATGAGAACTGTGAGTGGTTAATAGCTTTACAAATCGCATTGAGAAAACCCAGAACTTATTTTAACACCTCATTGCTTATCCCTGCTAAGCCAGCAGTTCCAATATTCTCCTCTTTGGTTTTGTTAGCTGCTGAATTTGAAACAAAACTATTTGTCTTCCGTGTTTATTAAAATATGACCATATTTAGAAAGTATTATTTATTTTACAGAGTAAACCAGATACCTATTTTGTATGTACATACTTTTGATTGTATTTTGAGTACTTTTATGTTAAATCATCCTTTGTACCTGGTATTGCCAGGCATACCTCATAAACTTAAGAAAGCATTTTCATATTTTTCAAGTTAAATGAGGCTTAGACAAGGACCTGACTTAGACTTTTTTTTGTGCAGGCACCCATTTATTCTTTGATAGAGACCATGTACATAGAGGAAAAGAGAGAATAGCATCATCTCTTGCAAAACATCGTATTATTGGGTATAATCAGGTTTCAAATCCTCAGTTATTGTAAAATAGTATAGCTGCACTGTCTTCTGTAGATGTATGTTGATTTGTACAAGCTTTGGCCCTTGGTCCTTTCTTTTCTGGAGAGGTTCTTCAAACCATTCTAAAAATAGTAGTAAATGAGCATCTTCAATCAGCCACATGGCATTTGTTCTGCTAACTCCATTTTCTCTTCTCTGAAACTGTTTAAAAATGCACTGACACCAAAATATTTGTTAACCTTCCTTTGGTAAGGTATAATAACTGAGAAATTATCAAAAGGGAGCATATAA
The DNA here is from genome assembly GCA_030014935.1 of Caiman crocodilus. Taxonomy (NCBI): domain Eukaryota; kingdom Metazoa; phylum Chordata; order Crocodylia; family Alligatoridae; genus Caiman; species Caiman crocodilus. The sequence continues at coordinate 35,415,900 of JAGPOW010003395.1, forward strand.
TGACAATATAAACCACCCCCCCAAGAAACCACCCCTACAAGTAATGACATTAAAGAGATGGCTGCTTAGTCCAGCCATATTGTTACTGCTTCCCAGTGCCCTTTCTCTGTTGTTGAAGTTTATAACAAAAAGTGTGTTTCAGGATTCTCAGCTTCTTGACTTATTAGTAAAAGTGTAGCTAAGGAGAGGTGTGTTACTAAGCATATAACCTATTCAAGACATTTGTATTCACATCCCAACCAACATGCAGATCATCGCTGAGTACAGACATTCAAAAAGCCCAAGCCTGAATCAGTTCAATCTTTGCAGGTTAGTCTAACTTGTGTAGATCGAACCAGCAAGCAAATGAATACACATTCCCTTTTGATTCTGGAAATGCAAGCATATGCCTGCAGTGGCTCAGTCCAGAAGTTAGTGGGTGCTAGAGTGAGCCCATGGCTGGAAGGAAACTGAACTGGGGGTGCATGGCCAGGCCCTAGTAGCAGCCTCAGGCAAACAGGGGATGGAGAAAGCTTTAATATCCCCATCTCCCCCATCCCACTGTCATGAACCCCTGCTGGAGCCTGCCTGGCTGGGGCACAGCAGCCCGTGTCAGGTTTAGTCTCCCCTCCCTGCCTCAGCAGCAGGGGCAGGGCATGGCCAGATGCTGGCCTGGCATAGTCCCTGAGGTCAAGCAGGCAAGGAAGGAGTTTATTCCCTACTCCCTCCTTTCTCCCTATAGGGTACCACACCCAGTGACTACAAGTCCCTGGCCACCACCTCTGCTGCTTGCATCCAGCCAGGCAGACCCTTGCTGGGGTTCCCTGGGTGGAGAAGGGAGGGGAGAATAAACTCCCTCCCTGCCCCCTTCACCTCAGGAAACCATTTTCCCCATTCCTGCTCCTGCAACCTGCATGGGGAACCCCAGGTGGGGTCTGCCTGGAGGGGGGTGAGTGACAGAGGTGGTGGCTGGGGCTGACAGACCCCAGCTGCAGTGCTCCAGGAGAGAGGATGGAGAGAGAAATAAACTCTCTTCCTGCCCCCTTTGCCTCAAAGGGGCATGCTGGGCTGGTATGTCCATGCCCCCATCCCTGCTCCTGCAGCAAGGGGGAGGGGGGAGAGATCTATGCATGGGCTGCTGCCCTCTGGCCAGGAAAACCTTGGATCAGGACAGGGAAGAGAAGGGGGAATTAAGCCCCCCTCCAGCTCCCTGTTCACTTGAGACTGCTGTCAGGGCTGGCCATGGCAAGAATGGGGGGCAAAATGCCTGATGGGGGCTGCTATGCCCTGACCAGGCAGACCCTGCCTGGGGTGGCCTGGGGGAGAGGGGTGGGAACAGGAGATAAACCCCCTCCATGACCTCTTCACCTCAGGGGGTCATACCATGCCCCCACCCTTGCCACAGCAGTAGTGCTAGGTAGGGGGACCCAGACATGGGCTGCTCTGTCTTGGCAAGGCAGACACCAGCACACTGGTGGGACGGGGGAGGGAGGGGGGAATTAACCTGCCCCCCTCACCCCCGGTCTCTAGTTCACTTAGGCTGCTGTCTATGCTCCCCGGCACTCGAATAGCTGAAAAATGCTGGCATGCTGGAGGACTCTGATTTAACTTAAACCAGGAAGGAGTCTGGGGCAGAAGTACCATAAACTGGCTTGACCTCAATCAGTTAAGTGTGCTACTACATTCAACCAGGTTTATCTCAAACTGGTTTTGGCCATTTTGAAACTGGTTTATGTGTGCTGTATTCTGTTCTGTTACTGGTTTAAATCAGCTTGTGATCTCTTAAACTGGTCTATGTGTAACTTGTGTCCCTAGTCTACCTGTCCACATTTATCTCCTTTGTTTTACAGTGTGTTTTAGGGGGCAGGTCAGGGGAAGGGCACAGTAAGGATGGGAACCTTAATACCTCTCATAGAGAAAACTACATGTCATCAAAGATGTTGAAATTGGGTTGGATAAAATTAAGGTCCCAAATCCTTACTTAAGAACTGATAAAGCTCTAATTCTTCAGGCTGCTTTGTGAGGCTAGAGTGTTCTTGTGATGGCATGAAGACCTTGTATTTCATAATTACATTATTTTATTTAAACCTTACGTAACTCAGAAATGAAAGCTTGGCTATCTGTAAACCTGTTGTAAGCATGAGACAGGGAGCTTCAGTTCCCAGCAAAGCAGTAGGGCTGTGTGAAATGACTGCATTTTGTTTTGGTTTCAGATTCAGATTTCAGAGGGACATTGTTTTATTTTGTGTTTTGTAGGGCTGTGCAAAATGGCTGTGTTTTGTTTTGGCTCGTATTCAGTATTTCAAAGGGACAGTGATTCGTTTCAGGGTTTCGGATCACTGTCCTGTTTCATATCAGCCGAAACTGTTTCAGAGTTTTGACATTGTTTTGATCATACGCTATAATGGGGAACCACAAAACTGACTATAACTTTGTCATTTCTTGCCTGATTTGGATAAAACTTCCAGGGATATATGCCCCTTATGAGGCCATGAAGCCTACTATGTTTCAAGGAGATACGTGCAGGGGTTTCAGGGAAACTGCACCTCAAACTGCTGAAAGCAAAACTCGTGATGTGACTTTGAGTGTGTGTTAAGCTGCAGTGGAATGAAAATTGCAAGGATGGTAGTGCCTGTTCTCACCCTCACAACTCCACTGTAACCAGCAAGCTTCAGGCCTGTAAAAGATCTTACAAGTCTGGGCTTTCCCTTGCCAGGACTGTGCAATGGCTGGAGATTATCAGGTGCCTCCAACCTACCTTTCACCATGGAGGTTCACGGTCCTAGCATTTCTTGTGACAGCCACGCCACTGGCAGTCCCACCCAGGCCTCCTTACTCTAGCAGGGTGCAGTTTTAGGTCATGCCCAGGGTGATGTGGGGCCTCTTCCTCCCCATATAGCCCCAGCCCTTATACCTCCAAGTTCTTCCTGCTATGGGAGCTCATCAGGGAGATGTTCTTCCCCTGCTGCCTGGTAAGAAATGAAACTGTTGCATCCAGCTCTGAGAATGAGGCATTAAATGGCCACCCTTATTAGCACCTGTCCTGCCACATACATAGCCCCTTGTGTGGGCATGAGGGAGGCCTGCCAGATTTCAGGCAGTGGTGCAGGGGTGTCTGTGAAACTGCACCCCAAACTGCTGAAAGCAAAATTCGTGTCACTAAGCATATCTGGGATCATCTGCCACCTCAAAATGATCCCACACCAGACTACCCACTTGCTTCTGGGGTGTGGGTGCATATCCTGCCTGATCCCCCTTCTCAGCAGGCAGAGGTACAACAAGAGGAGGAGCTGACTCAGCTGAGCCATTTGCCTCCATGACCTCAACGACGGTCTCTGAACTGCCTTCTTGGGAAGGAGACCTGGCTCTATGGGAACTTGGAGAGGAGTGGAGCACAAGCTCAGATCTGTGATCCCAGCCAGCCAGCACTGGGCATGCATGAGTCAGCGGTGGGGGTGTGGGTTGCAACCCGGATTTAGGGTTGCAGCAGAAAAAGGTTGGGAGCCACTGCCATTAGTGGGGTCAGAGTGAGTCAATAGAATTAAAATGATGAATGAGGATTTTTTTTTTCCTGTTGTATGAATTGAATATTCACAATTTCATGGTAATGAAAAGTAAGAAATGAGCCTGACCTACTTTAAGGCTACATCCAACATTTAGGTATTGAACTATATTTTTTATGGAGGCAAAATCTTATGAGAAGAGTGAATCCTGTTAGAACTATTGGAAATATAGTTGGCTAGCTGTCTAGCTATCTTCTTTATGATCCCCATTTCAGTAATATGGGTCTTATGGTTTTTTCTGCTCCCATCTGGCCCTGATAGCCAGATGTGTTGCTGCCTAAGTGTAGCGAAAATTTCAATCCCTGTAAAATGAGTTAGTAAAAGTGCTATTATATCACTATTATAGTTTATGGGACTGGAGATAAATTCCATCTGTTTTAGACTAAAAGTGCTCTTGGCTCTTATTTATACAGAATTACATGTAGTCAGAACTGCTTTACCTGTGTTGAGGGTATGAAGTTTGCTCCATCTCATTCCTATCTGTGCATAGGTTTGCACATGGGCACCATTTCTAGATCTGAGGAAGGAGAGAGGAAATTAATTTAGTGGGAAATAATATATAGAAACAAAGATTAGTGGAATTTTGGGAGAGAAGGAAAAGTCAAGTGACAAGATCTTATTGCACCTGTTAGAAATGTAAGTGCGATTCTGTTTCAGCTAGCTTCGGACTCTAAAAAAAGGTTTAACTTATCTATTTTTATAATATTCCTTATTATTAGCCTGAAGACTAAGTCACAAATGGAACAGGAGGCAAAAGGAAGGGAGGTGTCACCCACTTCTTCAATTACTGGATTTTCAGGACTCAAGCAGGATGGAACAGTGTTGCACTTATGTGCCTAGTGCATAAGAACATAGCTGTCATTTACTAGGTCATACCATAGGTAGGGACAGAAATTACACATAAACCAGTACAATTGGAACTGGTTCAAATCTGTAACAGCATGTGTTCAGTTCACATAAACTGCTTTCAAAATGGCCAAAACAGGTTTAAGATAAACCTGAATGAATGTAGCATCAGACTTATTTGATTTAGGTTAAATCAGTTTATTGAATATTTTCTCAGATCCCTTCCAGATTCAAATTAACTCACAGTACTCCAGCATCCTAGAATGCTTAGCACTTTCTCTGCAAACCTCCCCTCACATTGTGGGCAGGCTAGCTTTAGCCCAACCTCGAAGACTGAATTGATTCAGCCTTGTGCTTTTTAACTGTCTATACTTAGCCCATAGGTCCATCTTGCCCAATATCCTGTGCCACCCAGAGAGTGGATGCTGAAAGGGAGAATGAACAGGGCATGTCCAGGGTTTTTTTCCACTGTTCCTCTCCCATTTGCATCCTCCAGCATTCAAGGTCTAGGAAGTTCTGATTCAGAAGCCGTACCCCTATCTCCCATATTTAATAGCTATTGATACACCTTTCCTCCAAGAATTTGTCCAATCCCTTTTTTCATCCTTCTAAATGCCCAGTCCCTTTTTTGAAAATAGGAACTGGCTCCAGGTTTGTCCCATGTTCTTTTGGAGATGTTCTCTGTACAGATGACTTGGATCACCAATTCATGGGAATTCATACTGCATACTTAAGTTTTTGCATGCATTTTAAGCATGTACTGTAATGTCTTGAATCTGTGCCCAGAATATTGATCACAAAAGGTGAATACACTTTTTTTTACCTGTTGTTTCTTTTACTTTTTCCCCCTGTTTTATCTGTTTGCCGACTATGTTAGGGTAAGGAATGGGGTGCATTTATGTTTACCAATTTTATATTCAAGATTCATGTTTATTTCCTGTAAGCAAATTAGTATTATTTTAGGTAAGCTTCTGATATTTTATATTCATGCTCAGCACTACATGCAGACAGGTGAAACATGCCTCCTTAAGGGACACAGTCAAAGACTTGCTAAAATAAGGCAGTTTTCCTCAGAAGGTGGAACTTCAGAAATCCATCTTTCCAACTACCTGTGAAGAAGGTCCTCTTGAGTCTGGGCATAAATGAGAATGAGCTAGGGGGTAATTTACTGAATGGTTCCCAGAAGACAATGCTGACCCTATCAGCGGCATCTTACCCTGACTACAAGTGTGGAGATACTAACAGCATGCCTCTTCAGATCATCATAAATGAGGGCAGCCTTTAGAGCTAGTAAGATGGGATGGACCACTTTGTGAGGGTTTCCTGTAGCTCTTGGGATACTTGCAGTTTTTGAGAGACAAATTCCCCTTGGTTATTTTCTACAGGGAGCAAAATAATTTCCCAACCCCCACCTACAGTTTTTTCCCCACTCTGCTAAATTTCTCTGCCACTGTATAACATGAGATCATGCACAATTAAAAATCTGGATAGCTGGCAAATCAATGTGCCACATTAAAGGTTAAAAGTACCCTTTATAACCTGGTCATGATATTCCATTTAAGTGTATGGCTTCACACAGCCTGATAAACTATTCTTGGATTTATGATTATTTTAATTCTGATTCTTTTTCATCGATTCATAGACATTAGGGCTGGAAGGGATGTCATAAGGTCATTGGGTCCAGCTCCCTACCCAAGAAGCAGGAAATTAGTTGGGGGTCAAAGGATCATCAGCAAAGCTAACTGCACTTCATCGTGCATCAGCAGATGCATGACAAACAAAACCAAGGAGGTGATACTTCCCCTCTATCAGGCACTGGTCAGACCGCAGTTGGAATACTGTGTCCAGTTTTGGGCGTCACACTTTAAGGGGGATGTAGATAACCTGGAGAGGGTCCAGAGAAGGGCCATTTCACAGGCTAAGGGCTTGTAGGCCAAGCCTTATGAGGAGAGACTAGGGCACCTGGACCTTTTCAGCCTCCTCAAGAGAAGGTTGAGAGGTGACCTTGTGGCTGCCTATAAATTCATCACGGGGGTACAGAAGGGAATTAGTGAGACTCTACTCACCAAGGTGCCCCTGGGGGTTACAAGAAATAATGGCTATAATTTAGGAGAGAGCAGAATTAGACTGGACATTAGGTAGAACTTCTTCACAGTTCGAGTGGTCAAAGTTTGGAATGGGCTCCTACGGGAGGTGGTGCTCTCCCCTGCCCTGGGGGTCTTCAAGAGGAGGTTAGATAGGCATCTGGCTGGGGTCATCTGAACACAGCACACTGTGCAGGGGGTTGGACTCGATGATCTACTGAGGTCCCTTCCAACTCAAACATCTGTGAATCTATGATCCCAACAAGATAAGCACCCAAATGTTTCTTGAAAGTGTCCAGAATAGGTGATGGCATCACCTCTGTGGGGAGTCTGTTCCAGGCGTTGGGGGCTCTGACAGTAAAGAAGTTTTTCCATATGTCCAGCCTAAAACAGCCTTGCAGGAGTTTGTGACTACTGGACATTGACATCCCCTGGGGTGCTGTAGTGAACGGGTGCAGATCCGGATGCACAACCCTTATGTATTTATAGGCTGCCTCCAAGTCACTCCTGAGCCTGTGCTTCTCCAGACTGAAGAGTCCCATAGTTCGCAGCTTCTTTTTGTAAGGCCTGGTCTCTTGCCCTCTGATCATGCCTGTGGCTCTCCTCTGGACTCTCTCAAGCTTCTCCACATTCTTCCTAAATTGTGTAGCCCAGAATTGGATGTAGTACTCCAGCTGCAGCCTCACCAGAGCTGAGTACAGCGGGAGGATGACATCCTAGGTCTTGTTCAAGATGCACTGATAAATGCAAGCCAGAGTTTTGTTCACTTTGCCAGCTGCAGTATTGCATTGGTGGCTCACATTCATCTTGTGGTATATCATGGCCCTCAAGCTTCTTTCAGTCGGAGTGCTAGTGAGCATAGCATTGCTGAACCTATAAGTGCGATGTAGTTTTCTTTTCTTGAGGTGGGGTACTTTGCATATTGAATGCTATATTGAATGCCATTGAGTATTCATCAGCTCACCTTGCAAGCTATCGAGGTCGGCCTAGATCATCAGCCTGTCCTCAAGTGTGAACAATCTTCCTCAAAGTTTGATGTCGTCAGCAAACTTAGCCAGTCCACTTTTGACACCAGTGTCCAGATTGTTTATGAAGACATTAAAGAGTACAGGTCCGAGAATGGAGCCTTGGGGATGCCACTAGTCACTGAGTGCCATGGTGATTTGGTTCTATTAACTACCACTCTCTGGGTCCGACCTGGAGCCATTGGACTGTGAAGTAGTCGAGGCTGCACATGCCTAATTTTTACGTGAGGACATCATGGGACACCAGGTCAAAGGCTTTTTAAAAGTCCAAATATATGATATCGACCTCTTCCCTTTTGTGTAGATGATGCGTCACCTGGTCATAGAAGGAAATGAGGTCGATCAGGCAAGATCTACCCACAACAAACCCGTGCTGGCTATCCCTTGGAGTGTTGTCTTCTGTTAGCCTGTTAAGAATGGTTTCTTTGATAATTTTTCCAAAATCTTCCCAGAGATTGAGGTCAAACTGATTGGCTTGTAGTTTCCTGAGTCTTCTTTCCTCCCTTTTTTGAAGATGGGCACTATATTAGCCCTCTTCCAATCTTCAGGTACTTTGCCTGAGTGCCACGAGTTCTGGAATATCCTTGCCAGTAGCTGTGCTATGATGTCTGCCAGTTCCATTAGCAGTCTTGGGTGCAATCTATTCAGACCAGCTGATTTGTGGGGATCCAGCCTCTTGAAATGCTTCCTCACAGGATCCATGCCAATGGTGGGCATATATTAACCCTCACCCTGGTCATCCCACATCATGTGGTCCCTTTGGGCTAATGAAAAGAGAAGGTAGAGAGAGTGGAGGTAGTGGGGGATGGAGGAAGGGAAATGAAATAGAACTCTTTCACAGATGTAAGTTATATATCTGCACCTGTATCCACAAGGGTGTTAACACAAGTTTATTATAGTTCTAAGCATTTGATGTCAGTTAAACTTAAGCATATGATTTAAGCTAATTGTAGTTTTAAGCAGTTTACTAAAACAGTACTAACATAATGAAAGGGGTAAAAAGGCTACTAAATCAGAAGCACTTGTAGGTCTCTGCCTCCCACGGTACTCGGGCTTGGAAATACATTACACTATATTCTGCAACTGTTTGGAAATTTTGTTTTGTTTAAGGCAGGCTGAATTATATATTAAGGATAAGTTATGTCAAAACATTGCAGTAGGCAAGAAGACATGGACGCTGAGTACAAAAAGATGGAGTGTATTATTAAATTTAGAAAACAGCACCGTTCAATTAAATGAAAATCAGATTTTCGGGAAATATGATGATTGTTTACAGAAATGTGATTAAGTCTGTCTGCAATCCATACCATTGGAAAAAAAACCCACTTGTAATACAATTACAGCAAATGGGGCTAAAGAACTGTGTAGTTATAGGCTTATATATGCTGTACATCGTCATTCAGTCACTTCACTCCTTTTTATTTTTAGTAGCTATATTTCAACTGCAAACTATAGGGGAAAATAAAATGAAAGTCATGGTTTGTAAATAAAAATAGCTACTTTTCTTTCTTAGTATATGTATTGTCCGTTCTGAGAAACCAGAAATTTGAATGCAACAGGAAAAAATCAGCTAATTCTCAAAAAAAATTATTACAGTACTGTATTTTCCTGCATATACCCTTCCCACGGGTATCAGCCACACCCACTTATAACCCGTGGAAAATTGTATTTTTGTAAATAAGTCCGTGTACACGCCACACCCGTGTATTCCTCGTGGTAGCATATACATGGGGAGGTAGTGCAGCCTGGCTCTCTCTGGCGGCAGCAGCACACCACGGCCTGCCCGGGCTCAGCAGGGAGGCTATGCAGCCTGGCCCACCCTGGCCCCAGCCCCTGCAGCAGCAGTGGTGTGGCACGGCTTGCCCAGGCCCAGTGGCTATGCGGCGCAGCTGGCTTCAGCCCCTGCGGCAGTGGTGGCACAGCCCAGCCTGCCCGGGCCCAGCGGGGAGGCGGCGCGGCCTGCCCAGGCCCCCGCAGCAGCAGTGGTGTAGCCAGGCCCAGCGGGGAGGCAGCACAGCCCGCCCCGGCCCCCACAGCAGTGGCAGCGCAGCCCGGCACAACCTGCCCTGGCCCCCATGGCCCAGTGCGGAGGTGGCACGGTGCAGCCCAGCTGGCCCTGGCCCTGGTCCCCTGTGGTGGCGCAGCTGTCCCTAGCCCCCACGGCAGCAGCAGTGGCGGCACAGCCTGGCCTGCCCGGGCCCAGTGGGGTGGTGGCATAGGCCACCCCAGCCACAGCCCCCAATGGGGAAAAAAAGTCCGCTGTTAGCCTGCACCCCCATATAGCCCACACCCATCCATGTTTTTTGGGTAAAATCATGTATACTCCGCGGGATATATGCGTGAAAATATGGTAGTTATTTTCTGTACTAAAAAGTTACACTGGCTTAAATGCATGTGCACATTCTCACATGTACACACACAGATTGAACTTTAAAATTATTCTTTTTAAGTTGTAGTTCATCAGGAAAATTTCCTTTGTGGATACAAACTTCAAACTATATAATTTTAGCTAGAATCTTACATTTACTGAGGCAAATTACTCTTTTCTTGTTAAAAAGTACACCTAAAAGATGAGGCAACTTTGACAATCATGGGTGTGTCACCACGTGCAGACATGTGCAGGGTTGCACATTTCCCATGGAACAAATAACAGCAACCCCTATTTGGGTCACTGCAATTTGTCCCTGGGTATGCCCCTGCACTCATGCCCCGAGCAGTAAAGTGACTTGGGTAGGGTAGGAGAGGCTGAGGCCAGCACAGGTAAGGGGCCAACAGCCTTACCTGGAGTCCTGGAGACCTCCTGGGGCAGCAACAGTGCTGAGCTGGCCGTTCTGGGCAGCCAGGCTCCCTTTCTGGTGGTATATACAACATGCTACTGTGTGCGCTGTGCCACTTTTTTCAGTGGCAGGTGGTTTTTTTTGTTTTTTGGGGTTTTGGGGTTTTTTGGGTTTTTTTACACCAATATCTCCTGGTGTCAAAAAACCACAGCAGCACTGCAAGTTAGCAGTGCAGTGAATGTGTATATGTGCACTGCATGCAGTTTGCAACACCTCAACTGCTTTGAGGCACCTCAAGCCGCACGTGCACATTCATGAGGATGCGCTTTATATGTACATATGGTTTCCACTGTATTCGATTGCCTCTCATGGTTTATATATGGTTTGGTAGCACTGGGAATGTGGTGATAGAGTAGTGAAGGTATTTTGGAAGGGGCCTAGAGGCATACGTTTGTACCTTGCTTTTGACTTTGCCATATCATGTCAATACAGCTGTGAATGGGCAAGTGGTTGGTCAGGGCTGAGAAAAAAAGGCAGTTAGATGCAATACAAGGCTTGCATAGCGCCGGGTCACAGAAACTGACAGTGCTTTAGCCATGTTAGCCTGATAAGCCTGTCTTATTGAAGCTTGAAATAGACCTATGACCTCAGTGTATGTAGTTTGTTGGCTTCATTTTTTAATATAGCTTTGAAATTGCATTGTGAAGGAAGTGGTAGCAACTTCGGAGTCATATTTACTTTTCATTTTCCCAGCCAAATCTATTTTCTCTATATAATAAAACTTTTTATTTTTACAAATTTGTATAGTCTATTCTCCCTTTGAATTCTGCTGATAGAAATGTTTTTAGCACGTGACTTCAAAATGCCTCAGAATCCTGGATGATACAGGACAACTCAATGCCCAAACAGATAGTTTAGCCTATTTGATATGGTCAATATGCTGTTGCCTTTAACATTCACTCACTGCCTTTATGAAGGCAAGGCTTTTATTTCTAAATCTTAAAATAATCTTATCAATCATTTTGCTACATTGATTTTTGAAACGGGAATTGAAATTTGGATATTTCCTTCCCCACCCTTCCACTCCACACAGTAGGTCCTAATGGGTCCAAAGCACTGGTCCACGTCCTACCTGGACATACTTGATTCTTCATAGTGTGTGCTTTTTGGATCATCTTTTTAGCTTCTTCAGGTGATGAGAATGGCTGGAAAGCATAAATTTCCATGGTCCAGCAGAAGCACGTTGGAGTAGCCTTCCTGCATGTCTATAGGAGCCCAATATGGCAGTAGGTGCATTCTGCCTCACCTCTAGTAGCATGATTCTTTAGGGCTCACTTTTTCTATCACCCAGTTCTGTTTTCATCAACCACATCATATACTTCCATTTATTTCCTTGTTGTTCATCTGGTTTTCCTCCATCTCCAAGTGCAGCATTTCCCAACCTTTTTTGTACCTAGACCCATTTGAAAACATCAGTGGCCAGTCCTGACCCAGCACCCTTCACTCCTGACCCGCTGCCCCCTGCCCCTAGACCTCAACCCCCCCCACCATGTTAGAGCAGAAGGTGGGTATGTGGAACACTGCCAGCTGGCAAGGTAGAAGGCACAATTTTCTCCTGTAAAAGGTAATCCATTTTTAAAGCCTGTTAATCCATTTTCAAAGTTTGTTTGTGACCCATTCATATATTCTTGTGACTCACTCTTGGGCTGCAACCCACGAGTTGAGAACCATTGCTCTAGTACTCACCAGAGGTTATGAAGTTTCCCAAAGGGCTGGTGTGTTTGCCTCTGTGTATGTATGTTGCGGACAGCCAGTGTCCGGTGGGTGTGTGGACAAAACATGATGCTGCTGCTCTATTCAGTTGTCCAAAAGGAATCCAGCTTCTAAGGTAAGGCAGTTGAACAGAGTGTGAGCATCAGGAAAAATCTTAGGAGTACCTCCTAGATTTATGGGTGCCGGAGATGAAGTCTGAAGACTCTGGCCACGTACAGGCATTATGTTTCTATGGAGAAAATTGCTGTTCTCCTCGTAAAGCAGGAGCTAAAAGTATTCATTCAATTTCTTCTAACGGAAAGATGCCCCCTTTGGGAAGCATATTTTCTCAGTCGATACCTGGAAAATATCCCCAGCAAAAGAGGTTTGCTTGTTTGTTTGTTTTTGCTGAAATGAATGTTTATTCACTAGCTGTATGCTCGTCCCTAATCAAGCGGAAGCTTCTCCAGTATCTACCGGAGACCAAGGGAACTCTGGTTTGGGGAAGAAGTTGAGCTACTGATGCCCCCCAAACCTTTTCAAGACCAGAAACACCCCAATCTGGAGAAGGCGTGGGTGGCATTGTCCCACTGCTCCCTTGCTTTGTTCCTGGACTGAGAACACAGTGGAGAAGCAGCTGCTGTCCACTCCCTTTCCTTCCTCTGCTCCATGGGTAGAGGAAGCAATTGGGTAATGCTCCCTGCAGTTCCCCAGAACAGGGTTACCCTGGCTTGGGGAAGGCACGGGGAGTCTTTCCCTTCTACTCTACTCCCCTCCTCAGGAATGCAATGAGTGCAAACAGCCACTGCTCCCCATGCCTTCCCCAGACCAAGATCACCCTGGTCTAGGGAAGGCACAAGGAGCAGGGGAGCATGGATGGCTACAGGCTGAAGACTTATAGTGATCCCTTTATCAGAAAGATTTTGAGTGGTAGAAATGTCTCAGGTGGCAGTGGCCACAGGAGGCTCAAGAGCTCCCAGCAGAGGAACATAGGCGAGTGTAGCCAATAAAGTCAGTGAAAGTTAGGAGTTGTCTGGGCATTTCGTAAGAGATTCTGGAGGATGGAGGCAGCTAACAGGGGATAAATGGTCCTAAATGACTAGAGAAGAGGAAAGTTGCTTGATTCAAGAATAAAAAGTATTGGAGTGTTGTGAGGAGAAGAGGGTTGAGGGTGTCTCCTTTTGGTGCCATGGGTAGAATAAGTCAAGTCACTGTTTTAAGGAGCAGTAAACTTAAGAAGAAAAACACATGCATTCCTGCAGGATATCGGCATATATATGTATGATAGAGGAGACAATGTAGTGCTGTGAAGGAGAAGGGTAGTATCTGTGTCCATAAGATAGGAAATATTACTGGCAATATTCAAGGCAGAAGGGTAACTGGGCTACATATATGTATTTACTGTTAAGGTTAGGTTAAGTTTCTTTCTGTAATAACTGTTCCCATGGACTCTGCTCTGCTTCTATTTGTCATCCTTCGCTTTTTAAGATTTCTTCCCCTGTCACAGGGATTTAGGTTTTGGAATGGTGGAATAGGGAGTGAAGGTTTGAAAAAGTTGAGGATGGTGGTAGGGGGAAAGGAGATGGAAAGAGAGAAAAGTTGGAGTATTTTGCAAGAGTTCTAAGCCCAGGCTTTATGCCCTAGAATCACATGGTTGGACCTTGGGAGTCTTCTTGATGTGAGTGTGGCGGGCCAGTAGGGGGCGCCCCTGTTTTGAGCCACCCATCTCCCTGCGCCCGCCCACCTTCCAGGCTCCGAGTGCCTCCCTGGGGTGCCTCGCGTCCGGCCGACTCCTTCCCTGGAGCCCACCCGCTAGCCTGGGGGCACCGCCGCCACCATCCAAGGTTCTGGACTTATTTCTGGCCCTGTGCACCTTGGAAAACACAGGCCT
>JAGPOW010003395.1:35429916-35452824 GCA_030014935.1 Caiman crocodilus
TGAAATCCCTGCCCTGAGGGGTTTACCAGCAGCCCCTCAGGCTGGCACAGGGAGAGGTTTCTGGAGAGGGGCACCCATGGTGGCTTTTCTGCCACAGTGAGTGGGTGTTGGATTAGGTCTTCACAAATGCCATGATAGGTCATTTACGTGAGTTTTAGGTTCTGAACCATGCCATGTTGACTCCTTAACATTGTATTAAACAGATACTATATTTTTTTATATTGGGAATCATGATATAAATACCGTCAGTAGGAAAATGAAGAAGAAGGACCATTATAGCTTTTGTAAAAGTTAGCAGGAGGGGCCTGCAGTAGCATAATGATGTGAGGGCAGGCAGACTGCCTACCTGGGCATTACCTAAGGAGAAGACACTGGAGTAGAGCTAAGAGCCTCTTTGGCCTCCATTCCCCCATTCTCCCTTGCTTGTCTCTGTACCTCCTCTGCATTGGCTCCAGTTCTGTCATAAGGGAGATGCTGGTTCACTGCTGCTGCGAGAACTGTTATCTCCTTGTTTGACTTCAGAAGCTGGGGTTTTATTGGCTGTTCCACATGCATGTCGATGGCAAAAAAAGGAGGTGACAACTTTCCCAGTGGCAGGGAACCTTCAGGTACTGCCCCTGCACTGACTACTACCACCCTGGGTGCAGTACTGGCCAGCTATGGCTCTGGGGACACGTGGGTTTATGTGCACTAAAATGAAAATCCTGTCCATGTTTAATGTCCTCATTAGCATATCCTGCAAGAACATTTCAGCAAATATATTATTTCTCTACATACCTCAAACAGGAATCAGAGGAAGAAAAGGTTTGCAACAGCTTGTGATGCTCAGGTCTTTATATTTTATTTGGTGGGATGTTCCGGTGAATTTATGAATTATATTTGTATGTTAGCGTAACATAAGTATGACACTTTAGAGCTCAGGAAGATGCCAGAAAAACTATTCATTATTCAATAGTTTTTAGCTTAGAATTCTAGTGGTGACAGATTTAGATCTAAAGGCTCTGCACTGCTGATATTTGGAACTTATATTACTGTTTAAAGCTCTAGGCTGCTTGCAGACATTAAAAAACAAAAACAAAAATGTGCTTTACCAAAAGCAGCAGCACATTACTTCATAGATTCATAGATGCTAGGGTCGGGAAGGACCTCAACAGATCATTGAGTCCGACCCCCTGCCTAGGCAGGAAAGAGTGCTGGGGTCGGACGAGGTGCTGCGCTGGTTGTGCGGCGTATGTAAGGATCAGGTGCTTCATTGGAGCTTTTTGCAGTTTTAATTAGCTGTTAGATAAAGGGGTGCTTGCCACAGGAATTCGCTGAAACTAAATTAAAGCACCTATTTTTTTTAACATCTGCCCTAGTGCTTAAAATAATGTTTGTTAAATCTTAATTCTTTGCGAAGCTACTTTTGCACAGGCATATCAGTTGCTTGCAATTTAAACTTGAATGCAGTTCGGCTCTGGTACCGAGCTGGGGGAGGGGCATTTTGTTAACTTGCACAGTGTCAATAGGTTTCTTTCATCCTCCAAAAACTACTTCACACCTTCTTTTGGCTATCTTCAACTATAAAAAGCAGTGTACAAAATTTGCTTAGATGGAGAGCAATAGAAATAATGTTATATTCAGCAGGTTGTAGGAAAAAGAAACAACTGGCTAACGAATTTTCTAAATCATCATTCTCTAAATAATGGCCTACAGCAGAGGTTGGCAATGTTTTTGGCTGGCGTGCCAAAATCACCCCAACCTCCACACATGCCTTGACTTAGTATGCCACAGATGGGGGACCCACAAGGGGCATGATCCTCATTGCTGGCAGTGGCTGCACACGTGCCTCTGATGGGAGGCGGAGGAGCTGGGGTTGCGCTGCCCAACCCCTTACCCACCATGTGCTGCGAGCTGCATGTGTACCCACCACTACCACAGTGCCAAGAGCCCAGCACAATTGCTTGTGGCCTCCTGGCTACCTGCTGCAGCCAGCCTGGGCTCTGGGCAGCTGTGGCAGGTGGCCAGGAGGCTGCAAAAAGCCATGCTAGGCTCTGCAGCACTAGCTCCATGGCAGCTGTGCATGTGCCTCTGGGTGGATGGCGGGGAGGAGCCAGGGTTACTCTGCACCAGCCCCTTCTCCGCCATGCACTGTGAGCTACTCCTTCACTTGCCACCACCACAGAGCTGGTGCCTGGGCTTTGGAGCCCCATGCAACCTGCAAACAACTGTGCCAGGCTCCACAGCCCTCGCACCAGCTGCATGGCAGCAGCAGCTGTACACATGCCTCTGGGTGACAGTGGGGGAGGAGCCAAGGTTGTGCTGCTGCAGCCCCCCTTCTTGGCCATGTGCCCAGAGGTGCGTGCACAGCTGCTGCAGCCATCTGTGGAGCCCCATGCACTTGTTTGCAGCCTCCTGGCTGCAGCAGGCCTGGGCTCTGGACAGCTGCTGTCAGAAGCTGCCAAAAGTCCAGGTCGGCTGTGGCATGGCAAGGGAAATGGCCTTGTGTGCCATGCTCTGGCACACGTGCCGAGGGTTGCCAATACCTCGCGTACAGGCTACATGCATCCAGCAAAGCATTAAATATTAGCCTCTGGCCTCCCACCCTGCTGCAGCAGCAACCATAGTCTCCAGTTTCCTCTTCTCTCTGGCTTCCCCTTCCCATCTGTTTCCCTGCCCCAAGGGGCAGAGTGGTGCAGTGTGTGCTGCAGCATGCAATGCCAGGGGAGCCTGCAATGTTGGGTACCTGAGTGGCATGGTACTAAAGATGAACTGGGGTGCCCAACCACACAGTGCAATGGAGAGGTACTCTGCATGTGGTTTAGCAGAGGGGTGCATGGTGCAGTGAGGGGGAACCAGGTGCACAGCGTGCCATGATAGAGGTTGGGAGCAACAGGATGGGGTATGCAGCATAGCAGGGGAGTACCCTGCACAAGGTGCAATGTCAGGGGCATGGGTACAGGAATGGGAGTCTGAGTACATGTTGCAGCAGGGAATTGAGGTGCAGGGAAGGGGGTGTGTGGCCCTACTGCTCATGGCTCCTAACTGTTCAGTACAGTACAACTTAGCAATTGTTTACTATGCTGTAGTTCTTATGAACAGAGAAAAGGTAGAAAAAGAAATTAACCTCAGTTTGCTCTCCGGGAATCATACATTTTGCTGTTCCTTTGTCTGTCTGCTTAGTGTTCCATCATCATATTAGCCTCCTCTCGGCAATTAGCAATTCTTGTCTAGCTCTCACGATCAGATAGTAATCTTAGCTCAGACATTGGAGGCTGGAGGCAAAGAAAGAACATGAGTTGTTTGCTTCCAGTTCTCAAAGCCTAATAGAAGCCAGCTGCAAAACTTCTACCGACTTCAGTAGCAGCTGCAACAAGGTTTTGCACAGTCATGATTTGCATAAATCTGTCAAAAAATGCAGTGCAAATGAACCGCTCCCCCTCCCGCCCCGTTGTGATTTGAGGGATTTAGTCCACAGGAATTGATTGGAGCACATATTGTAGAAATGTGTGTTAGTGTTTATTCTGTTCGAATCGATATCAACATTTTTTCTTTTTTCAATCAGTCCCAGCCTTTTTGTGTTAATCTGAGGAAAATCATTTTGAGATTAATTTGAGTAATCCTGTGCCCAAAACTGCCCAGTGCCAGGCATTAACGCTCTAGAACTTTGTCAGTTTTTCCAATATTGACAATCAACAGAAACTGCAGTCAGGAAGGGGTCGCAGAAAGGAAGTAAGGACCTGGGTCCTCCTTTCTAGACCCATTTTTTGGTCCATCTCGTTAATTTGCATGCTGTCAGTGGGTTTCTTTCATTCTCCAAAAATCACTGTATACCCTTTGGCTGCCTGTAACTATAAAAAGCAAACTTCTAGTTTGAGGCTTCCTTTTAATAAAGCACTTAATACTTGCAAAATTTAGTTTCTCTTTTAGATCAGTCTCCTTTCAGAGAAGCAGTTTAGCCAGAGAACTCCAATACATCTGAGGCTGGGGACAGAAATTACCCATACACCAGTATAAGCGATCAGAAACTGATTCAAATCTGTAACACAACAGACGTTCAGTGCATATAAACTGCTTTCAAACTGGCTGAAACCAGTTTATGATAAACCTGGATGGATGTAGTATGAAACTAAACTGATTTACATTAAAATGGTTTAATGAATTTCTGGGCCAGATCCTCTCCAGATTCAAATGAATTCACTCCCCCAGCACCCCAGAGTGCTTTGCACCTCCCCCACCAACCCACCCTCGCAAGGTAGGCATGCTAGCCTTAGCCCAAACTGTCTGGTCCAGCTGAGCAGGGAGGCATGCTCTCGTGTCCCCGGTACCTAGCCTGGTCCACTTCAGGCACGTGGCTGCATTTCCAGAATCAACAGTGAACGTTCACTTGCTTATTGATTCAATATGGACAGCTTAGACTAACCTGCAAAGATTGAATCGGTTCAGTCTCAGGCTTTTTGGTTTTCTGTACTTAGCATATATGCTTTGGTGATGCAGGGATTTACTCAAATACATCATAAGACATGGAAAGAATAAATAAAAGAAGTTTCTTTTTACTAAAGAATAGAGAAAGATGAAGGAAAGTTTCCCTCCTGTTGTTTAGGCAACTAAGTGCAGTAACTCCATTTAATCATGTTGTATGTGATACAGTTTTAGTCCCAAAGTGAAGCAATTTGGTTTCAATGACCGTTTAGCATTCAGTACATGATTGTTATTATACTGTAGTATATTATGCCATTAGGCTGTCAGATTTCCAAGGCAAGGGCATCTTATTTGTTTTCCTGTTGCAAAGTTGGGTTTTTTTGTACATTGACATCACATATAAATAGCAGTAGATTGGGGGGTAGAATTATTACCTTCATAGTTCCAGCTTCCTAAGAATACACAACTAGGAATTATACTATTTCAGCTGAAAATGTGATGACAGAGGACATTATAGTATGATAGAAAAGGAGGGCTGGAAAGGACCTCACAAAACATCTAATCCGGCCTGTGATTATTTAGTAGCATTATTTGCTACTAGAAAGGAAACTATAGGCTTTGAGCAACTCACAGTGAAGAACATAGAATACAGTCTAAAACTGATTCTCAACCAGGTTGCCACAGGGTTCCTTGAGATCCTTTTAAGGTTATTGCAGGGTACCGCATAATGTTAGCCCTGTTAATTGCGCAAAAACGATTCACAACATAAACTCAGAAATTTCACATAGGAATTCAGAGTTAGTTATTCAGATCTGTTGTTCTCTGAGTTCTTTGCAATAGAATTATTGCTCTATTGTTTTTTCAGAAGCCAAAAAATGTATGAAAACAAAAAGCAGGCATTTTTCAAGGGGTGCCTGCCGTGAGTCTAAAAAATTGAAAATCACTGGCCTATGAACATAAGACTGGAAGGGGCCTCCCAGGCCACCAAATCCAGTCTCCTGCATTTGCAAGCAAGTGTTTATTCAAGGGATGCACAGCAGAAGTGGGCAATTATTTGGTCCCATGGGCCACATAGGGAGTTTTGGGGAGCTGGCATGGGTCGGTTTAGCACGTCCAATCCTGACACAACAGCTCCCCAAACCTCCCTACATGGGATGGTGCTGTGGGCAGGTAGGGAGCTCAGCAGGGGCCCCCCCCCACCACCAGCGCCACCTCTGGGCCACCCTTTTACCCCAAGGACGAGCTGGAGCTGCTACATGGCTTCAGCATTGGCAATCTGGGCACAGAGGTGGTGGCAGTGGCTGGGCAAAAGCTGCTGCTGGGTGCTGGGAAAAAGCAGTCTTTGTTGGTGGGCATGGCCCTCTCCCCGTTGGTGCTGCTGGGGCCTTCTCACTGCGTCCTCCTGGATCCTTTGCTGGGGCTGCCCTGTGGCTTCTCCCCACTACTGCCTTTCGTCAGCTCTGCCAAAGGATAGCGTATTTCAAATCTACTCATTTTTTTTAATGAGCCCTTGGATGTTTGCTAAAACTGATGAAGCCAATCAAGCAGCAAGTGAATTTATGACTTACTAGCTACCTAACACAATGTTTCCTTCTTACTGGCTGTATGGCTTCAGTGCTAGTACTTATTACCATTTCATATAAGTGCTGATACCATAAGTTGCATCAGGTAACTGTTGTCAATAGCACTACCCTTACACTGTCCACTTTCCTCTTCCTCCATTGATACACTGAACCTCTAAGTCTGCAATTGAACCAAGCAGAAGTTAACCTTAAAAAATACAACAATTTACTTGCTTGGGAGCTGAGAACCAAGAAAATGGTTCTGGATCATGGCACCCTATTGACCTTTGATTTGTCAAAGGAGAAGCAGCATATACTCAAACAGACATCTTCACACAGTAGATCAAAGTAAAAGTTTGTACTGGTGAGGGTGAGTTCATTTGGCGGGGAACTATAATGTCAGTTTTTGTTTATCATCAGTCATGATAGCAACATGCAGATGGATTTCTACTTTACTCCTATTCTGTTTTATTTTGCTTTATTCCAGAGCTGATAAAATTTGTCCACTATTTAACAAGTTTGCAGTAATGAGTAAGAAGAGAGTACTGTGGTAGCTGCTAGGAAGAAGACAAAGCACTGACAAACTATTGCATAATCTAGTGAACCGTGTGAACAATCAAATAGCAAGCATATGTTCATACTTAAGACAAGTTTGTGTTATGTGGTCATTCTAGTTACAGGATGCTATCTTATAAAATAAATAAATTACAGGTCCAAAGATAACTTTGAAAATCTGCACCTAAGAAACAACTTCTATCGGAGAAACTCGGAGAACAGATTTTAATTTGGGGATGCCATAGCTCAGAGGTTCCCAACCACAGGGTTGGCTGCCAGGTCACGGCACAAGCCCCCCGCGTGGACACCCATATGTCCACCTGGGCAAGCAGCTTCTGCCGCTGGTAGTCACATGCAGGATGATGGGGCGGTCCTGCAATTGAGGCAGCCAGCTCCATGTGCCCCATCCTGTTCTCATGCCAGTCCACAGTATAAAGAAGGTTAGGAACCATTGCCATACCTCTTTGGAGATAAGTTGTACCAAACAAACAATATCATGTCATTTTTCTCCATCGCTTAGCTACTGGTACTATTTAGTAGAAGTTCTGTTTTTCAGGTGCAACAAGAACAGAAATGACCAAAATAAATTTGCATAAAATAACTATATATTATTACTGCTTTTGATGATGATGATAAAGTACATGGTTTCCTTTATTCCTGATGTTGATGTTGACTGTCATTTATTTTTAAATTATGAAATATGAGTATTTCGTATCAAGAAAAAGCTACAGAAATGGTATTAATTGCTGCTCTATATTTAAGATTGGGTTTTGCTCTCAAAGCAGGGATTCAACCTCTTTGTCACTTGTAATGAATGTATCATTCCTCAAACTACAGCATCTACTGATTTGAATACAGCCTGAATTTTCTCATAAATTAAATTAAATCTGATCAATTTAAAATGAGTTTACAATGAAGCCTTCCAAAGTCTAGTATGTAAATTCCTGTTTATCATTTGATATCACATTAGACTAATTTGGTTATAAATATATACACTTTTTTTTCCCTTTTATTTTCTTTCCTATATTCTTTTCACTGTGTAGTGTCATTTGTGTTTTCAGTATTTTTGAATTCCTTTATTTTTTTACTCTACTTTATCATACAAGAAGATAAAAAGTCAAGATTTTATGCAGAGCATATTCTGAACTTGTGAAGGAAAAATATTTCAAAACTTGTAGAACCAGTAACATTCCTCATGACAGGGAGAATTAGACAGACGTGTATTGAAAATACTAAAGCATTTCATTCACAAATTTTCAAAATTAAATTAAACCATGAAGTGCATGTTGTAAAGCAAGCTCCTAGTACAATTGTGAATCCTCAAATTTTTAGGTTCCCCAATTTCCATCAGTCTGAAGGTATTGTTACACATTAAAAGTAGCATGTACTAAATCCATAGAATGTTAAGTGATACTAATGTTAGAACATGCTCAGAGCAGTTGCATGTTAATGCCATCTTTGACTTGTACAGCTCTGACCTGCTGCTGCAGGGCTGGTGAGCAGGGGTGTGGCTAGAGCCAAGTACAGGCAGTCAAAAAGCCTGAGGCTGAATTGATTCAGTCTTTGCAGGTTAGTCTAAGATGCAAAAAGTGAACCAATAAACAATGAACAGGCATTCAGTTTTCATTCAGAAAATGCAGGCACGTAGCCAGCATGGATGGTGTGTTCACTTCTTCTTCCTGCTGCCCCTGAGGTCTCTGGGATTTGCAATCCAAAATCATAGCAGCAGGACTCTGCAGGGTTGCTCATCACTTTCTCTTCCCGCTTCCTGGTGCCTCTGGGATTTGCAGTCCACAGTCACAGCCAGCACTAAGCAAGCAGGGGAGGGCAGCTCTGTACTTGGGGGAAGGGAAGTTTAACTCCTCTCCCTGGCCCCAGATCCCAACAGGGGTTTGCCTAGCAGTCATGGGGGGCAATGAGCCAGCCAGTGAGGTCAGCGAGCCAGATCTTGCTGCTCCAGCTAAGGAACAGAGGAGTGGGGCCAGCCCTGCTCTCTGGATCAGACAGCCCAGCCCAGGGCTGCAAAATGCTGGCATGCTGGAGGGCTGTGATTTAACTTAAACAAGGAAGGGGTCTGGGACAGAAGTTTCATAAACTGGTTTGACATAAATCAGTTAAGTCTAATACTACATTCAACCAGGTTAATCTTAAACCAGTTTCAGTCATTTTGAAACTGGTTTATGTGCACTGAGATTCTTACAGGTTTAAATCATTTTTTGATCACTTAAACCCATGTATGTATTATGTATAACTTCTGTCCCTAGCCTAGGAGCCAGGAGCAATCCAATTCAGCATAGCTGGGAGCCCTGGGATTATTATGCTAAAGAAAGAGGGCCATTTTGCCAGTGGTGTTCACTAGGAAGATAAGGAAACTTTTGGCTTGGTGGGACCAGTATACTGAATCAGCTGCAGAGTGGACAGAGTGATTTAAATTGATACATCTGACAAAGCCCCTTTATGTTTAAGGTTTTATGCAGCTTTTAATGTCACCTTGGTTCAGTTTCATGATGCTCATGGTAAATACTGTAGTGGGGACATGCATCTCACCTAGCATCAGCCTGGAAAGGGCTGGTGAGGAGCCTAATTAATTCCTCCATCTGTGGTCAAGTAGGCAATAAGAAACACTTGCTGGAGTGGCAGCCCAGACAGCAGGGAAAAAGGTGGCTGCTGTGGGGAGCTTTCAGGGAAGCTGTGGAAAAAGCAAAGTGGGTAAAGTGAGTTATTTTGCCAGGGTAGGTAGGAGGCAGTGCACTGAGCCCAGGGAACTGGTGAGGGAGGGGGGCTTTGGTGTGGTGGGAGCAGGGACCCACCAGGAGGGGGGAAGCATGCTCCATTCTTCCACTGTGCTAAACCCCATCCCAACCTTTGCAGCCCCACACTCCTTGGGGAAGCCGGAATATGGAGATACTGGGAGGGGGGTTGGGATAGGAAGAGCACAGAGCTTTCCTCTCTTCCTCCTGGTGGCCCCATGCTCTGGATTTCCCTGGGAGTGTGGAGTCACAGCACAAAACTTTTGGGAAGAAGAGTGACAAGCTCCATCTGTCTGCTCAGCTTAAGGCTGCAGCACACTGCAGGGGTCCAGCTGCAGCAGCCCTAGCACTACAAGAGCCCCACCTGCCTCTAGATGCAGTTTAAACGCAAGCAGGCTCAAAGTCAAGCACTTTAGCACATGTTAAGTGCTGTCGTGGTGTTGCATAGTTGTTTTATTTCAGATGAGCATTATCTCCTAACATGTACAGACTTTAATAGGTCACTACATCCCAACGATTTACAACTGTTGCAAGTGAATGAATAACATTGCCCTACTATGTACTAACATGAAGACATCATAGGGTCATAGGAAAGTAGGGCTGCATGGAAGGGACATCGCATCATGGAATGGACATCACAATGATTTGCAACTGTTGTGAGTGAATATGTGACAGCATTGTGACAGTCCTGTGAGGATCAGGGCCCTCATCTCCACCACAGGGACTCTGGAAGCCTTCAGGGCCCTTTCACAAGCTGTATAGAGCAGAGTCTAGAAGCAACAGAGATCCCCAGGTTAAGTATCTGCACAGCAGGCCTGTCCCTGAACTATGAACAATCAAAGCCCAGCAGCTTTCAAGATGACCTGCTGCTTTCTGAAGGAAACCTACCTGCATTTTCTTGAAAGTTTTTTGAAATAGATGCATGTTCATGAAAATTCTGGTTTAGACAAGGTGGCATTTTCTAATGAAAATATGTTTAACCAGAAAACACTTTATTAGTTCCACTTATGAAAGGGGGGGAGGGAGAGGTTGTTGGGGTTTAAAAAAATATATTTTTAAAGGGTTTCTTAAGGCTTTTTATGTTAAAAAAAACCCCTGATCTATAATGTGAACCTTACCTTCTCTTCTCAAAGGTTTTGTCTGAAAACAGCTCCAGGTTGAACTCCTATCAGAGGAATACAACTGCTGCATTATAGAATGCTGCTGTGAGAAGAATGGAAAATAATTTAGTATGTGTTAGAAATATCCAAAATAGTAGTTTGGTAATAGATAGGTGACACAAACCAGCCTCTCTCCACAGTTCCCACAACAGAATGGATAAGCTGGTATATCTCACTACTCATTAAATGAGAAGCTGCCTTCAAAGGGACCAGGACAACCACCTACAGCAAGAATGTGGGTAGAAAGGGAGGGGAAGAAGAGAAGGAAATGAATGGATAGTGAACAGAGGGAGATGCATTCTCTCCTGTAGGCTCAGGAGGGAGAATATCAAAAACTTAACATGCAAAATCTACAGAGCATAAGTGGTGATGAGTATAGAAATCTTGCTATTTGCTGATGACAGCTAGCAGATCTTATTGCCATTCTCTTGTTAGCCAATGGAAGCGATCTTTTCCCCTACTTTAAGTGTCCTTCAGTTCCTGCTCTGATATGGATAAGTTCCCTTCCAGTAGTTTCTTCCTAGCTAATTAACACCACTTTTATGTGTTGCTGTCTTTCTGACTGTTATCCCATTTAGGTTGGGTTAAAAGTGTGTATCATCCTAGAACATTCATGCCAATTAAGTAACTTCCAAAAATCACACTGTAGTGTCTGTCAGGTTCTTTTCCCATTACTAAGGCATCCAATATGGTCTAAAAGCACAGATGTGTAGTTGTTGTTTAGTTGCATTTAATTTTCTAAATGGAGTGAACGTAAAAATAAATGAAGGTCTCATATAGGGATTCAGTTTCTCTTGGGAGAGTCACTGCTTTTCCAGGAGAAACCATGCATGTGCAGATGTTTAAGCTCTTTCCCCCAGAGTGAAAATGGCCACTCCAGGAGAACAATAACCTGAGAACAACCAGGGTTAAATCACTCCCAAAAGAGTTTTTCCTGGGATAGTAAATGTCTGTGTATACTGTGCCTTCTCTTAGAAGGTAACACGTTCCTCCACTCTCCCCACGCACCCCCGTCCCACTCCACCCACACCTTTGAGATACTGTGTCACTTATTGGACTTTAGTGCTCCAGCAGACAGCAGAACATGCTCTCTTCACAATCTCCACTTTGTGCTACAGGGAAACACAGGCGAACCATAGGCAGTCCGGGTCAGCCAATCAGAAGTATCCTATGCATTGCTGCCATCTGTCTCTAGGCAGACTAAGGGAGCCTGCAGAACATGCTGAGATGTGTGCACAGCCCCCTGCCCCTCTCCTCAGGGCTGCACAAAATCACTACTGCCAACTCTCCACTCTTCGGGGTCATAGTATTTCAATGCCTGTCCACGTGGCTCTGGGTAAGCTTTTTCTACCAGGAGGATAAACCTGGGAGAATTCACCCATATTATTCAGAGGTGTATATGCAACCTAATTGTTTACTTGGCAAATTTAGTCACATATTTAATAAAAGGTTTTGAGTAGTTGCCAATAATCTAGGCTGGGGAAATAATTTTATAAGTATGTCAGGACTGTAGAATAGGTAACTGTTACTTGCAGTCCTCCCTGGGATTACATTAATCAGAGTAAATATAGTATTAGACCTGGATATAAATACTATGAGTTTAAAACAATAATAGTTTTCTGTTTCTTTTGATATTTTTAGGAGAGTCACCAAATATTGAATGTCCTATCATGTAGATTAAAAAATGGTGCAAATATAGTCAAGTTTACTGTGCTATAAATCCTTCCCCTTTCTTCAAGAACTTCCTTCTCAGAAGAGCTAACTTTAACCCCAGCTGATGCAACAAGACCTAAAAGGCATTAGTAATTGCTATTCTAAGCATCTCAAGTGCATCATGGTTTGTTAATAATTATTTTACCCTGATGAGCTTCCACATAAATCTGTTGTTAGTTTTGCTATTTATTAATATATATTTTTGAAGCTCTTGATAACAAGTTTCACTGTTAAAGCAAAAACACTACTCAGGAAAATCAAATTTAACGTATCTATAGAAACTTAAATCTTGGTTGTTGTATGCATCCTGTTTATTGTATGCAATGCATTTCCCAACCTAAACAGCAGTCTATAAGAATTCATATTAAAGTCTCAATCATGCCAATACTTAGCAACCTCTATAATTCTAATATGACCATGTTGCACATTTAAACACAGGTAACCTTAAAGAAGCCTTACTCTTATGATCCCTGAGTCTCTTTAATGTATTTTAACCATACACATTTAATGCTGCACTATTTAAGGTTTTTAATGGTATTTCGGTACTATATTAGCTATGAGGGTGCATCATTTAACAGACAAAAAACAGGTGTCAAAGTGGATATTATTTGTGTAGCATAACTCTGAGAGATCAGATGATCTTGTTCATGCAAGATTTCTAAGATGAAGCACTTTACATAGTATTCTGCGAGTTACCACAAAGCTAAAAATATCTTACCTAATTTTTCAAGGAGATCTCTTCATGCTTGAAAATCACTGCTGTGTCAGAGCCAAATATTCTTAAGAATTTTTACTAGACTTATAATTCCCATACAAGAGTAAAAAATGTGCAGATTTAAGTTAGTTACCAAAATATTACTACAGTGCATGTATTCTATAGCAGTGTCTTTAAAACATGGCTGCAATATAGCAGAGGATTGAGATCTGTTATGAAGCCAGGTGTTAATTCAGTTCTAATAACCAACTGGACAGTCTCAGATCTTGTCTACAGTCATTTTTACATTGGTTCAGAAACAATAGATTATGGTATCATTATTTTTTTCATTGGAACATTTATCTAGATGTTGAAATCAAGATAATACATTCTGCTACAGAAATGTAAATTTTGTCTAACCTTGGGATATTTCCCAATACTGATGGCTAGCCGCCACATTAGCCAAGAGCTGTTTTAACTGCTGCAAGATTTAAGATAATACAACACTTGATACAAGAATCTCTAAGCACATAGAAATTGGGTTCTGAATGTGCATGCATTGTGTATTCATAAATACAATAAAGATGTCTGTATATTAAGAAAAGAGTTGTGTTGCAGCCCAGTGCCACAGGATAACTATATTGTATCTGCTGATTTTTTCCCTTCATTTGTATTTTCTTAGTAATGTAGATGTTATTGATGCTGCAGAAAACTATGGACTATGGAGCACTGGAGTTCTTATCAGTCTCTCCTGTTTGGTTTGCTTTTTTCCTTTCCTTAAAAGGGCTGAACCACAAAAGAGAGCAATTTTAACCCAGTGACTACTACATCAAACTCAGGTGTTCCAGTTCTTGCTAATTCTTTGTTTCAATTCATTGTATATCACATTTTTTAAAACATGTTGCAATGTGAAGCCAAGTACAGACATTACACTTTTACCAGTATAAGCAATCAGAAACCAGTTTATACCCATAACAGAACAGAAGTTCGGCACATGTAGACTGATTTAAATATGACAGAACCTGGTTTAAGATTTGCCACCCCCACCAATGTAAGTTCTGTGCACTACCAATATAGACTATGTTACTTACAGAAAACCACGTAATGCAGATTAATTCTTCCTTGAGCTTTTTGAATGTTTGTATCTAGCCTGATAGTCTAATGTTGTACTGTTGTGAAGGATAGGATAGATGACGAAGAGGCAGCGGAGAGGTAATGCAGTAAAAATACTTGGATGAATGCTATACTATGGACCTTGGCTCACTACAGTTTGAATCTGGAGTAATAATATTGAAATGAATTGAATTATGATGGCATAAAATGGGAGTAAGTCTGACTACTACAGCATAATAGAGAAACGACAGCAATGACTCAAATCCTCAATGTCAAGGTCCAATTCCTCTTAATCACCATTTAAAGTTTTTTTCCTCCTATATTAAAATCAGTTGCTTATGCATAAGAACATCTGTGTTTCTAGTTAGGAAGTCACAACAGCAGCTTTATAGGGTCCTGAATTCCCCTTTATAGTAAAACTCTGCTAGTGATAATAGCTAGCTATGCTTGTTATGGTCTAAGCTAGATGGCTAACATTATGCTCCAACAGTTGCTACTGCCGCTTGAGAGCTCATTTTTCTGAATGAGGTAATCTTGTACCTGGCATAGAGATTAGGAATGAAGCTGGATGGCATAGGCATTGGTTTCAAATTTACACTCTCTTACGTGTGTTGAAGGATTTCTATGAACATTAGGTTCCTGGCCAGTTATGTCATATTATACAACCTTGCATTGTTTATTAGACGTCCATCTGTTTATTCATGTAACTATCTATTTATCTAGACATTTTAAGGGTAATGTGCATTTCGAAGTGCTAGCTTGAATATAATTACTGTCAATAGCAACACCCTCCTTGTTGTTTACAATTAATTAGAAAAGACTATTCAGAATACTTAGCCTGCACATAAGAAGAGATCATTTTACTGGTGGCATATTATTTTCCTTTGTTTGATAAATGTTTGCTGTCATGGCTCAATAAGATATGAGTTACAACGTGCAAGTTCTGGCAATTTATACTTAGCAAAGATGTTCAGCTTGTCCTCCCAAATTACAGCTCCATTTAACATTGTCCCGGACTTATGACACAATTGGTTCCTGAAAACTGCATCTTAAGTCGAAATGTTGTAACTCAGAGCCAATTTTATCATAAGAACCAATGTTATAAATGGGGAATTAGTTCCTGACCCAAGGCCCAATACCCTAATTTCACCAAAAATACCCCAGAATTTTGTACTCGATCAATTATAGATGAATAATATATCTACATTAATATATTCATATTGTAAATAGCAATCATATTGATTTGGAAGGACTTCTGCTGGACTCTGGGTGGGTGGGTGAATGAGAACAGGATGGTTTTCAACACTGACAAGTGCAGGCTATTGCACCTGGGGAGGAAGAACCAGCAGCAGACCTACAGGTTGGGGAACTCCCTTCTCACCAGTGCAGAGGCAGAAAAGGATCTTGGAGTCACTATTGATTCCAAGATGAACATGGGCTGATAATGTAGGGACACGGTTCAGGAAGGCTAACCATACCTTGCCATGCATCCACAGATGCATCTCAAGCAGGTCCAAGGAGGTGAACCTCCCCCTCCATGCAACTCAGGTCAGGCTGCAGTTGAAGTATTGCATACAGTTCTGGGTGCTGCTCTTAAGGAGCATGTGGCAACATGGAGAGGGACCAGAGAAGGGCCACCTACATTATCAAGGGTCAGTGCAGCAGGCCCTATGAGGAGAGGCTAAGGGAGCCGAACCTCTTCAGCCTCCACAAGAGAAAGCTGAGGGGGATCTAGTGGCCATTTACAAACTAAATGTCAGGGGGGGATCAGCAGGCAGTGGGAGAGTCCCTGTTCCCCCAAACACTACCAGGAGTGACAAGAAATAACAGTCACAAGCTGGCAAAGAGTAGATTAAAGCTAGACATCAGGAGGCGCTATTTCACCGTTAGGGTGGCTAGGATCTGGACCCAACTTCCAAGAGAAGTGGTGTTGGCTCCTATCTGGGGGTCTTTAAGAGGAGGCTGGATGAACACCTTGCCAGGGTCGTTTGACCCCAGTACTCTTTCCTGCCATGGGAGGGGGTCAGACTTCAGGTCCCTTCCAACCCTACCAACAATGAAACTATGAAACTTTTTGAAGGGCTCTTGGTTGGACTATTTGTAGGGTTCTTGGAGTCTTCTCAGAAGTCTTGGTGTGGAAGCACCTAAGGTGGGGGTTACATCAAGCTCCATACTATCTGCCTGGTGCGGGGCCTCTCCCCTCTACTTGCCTCCCACAACTTAATGTTATTGAATGAAAAGAAGGGGTTCAGGGGAGATCCTCTTCCTGGGGACCCCCGAGGATGGTAGTACTCACTGTCTTGACGCAATGTTCTGCGGGGCTCCGCCTTCCCTACACCCCGTCCACTCGCCAATAGAATGGGTTCTGCCTGTGTCATTCAGCCACGCCTTGTAGATCCCTTTCTCCAGGGGAGGCCGGTATCGGCATGGGTTCTGGTGGGCTAGCCCAGCTGTCACAAGATCTAGCACCTCTGCTTTGAATGCTGATGGGCTAGGCTCCCGTTTGCTGGCATCCTCCTTGTTGCCTCTGGGCGGGACACCTCTAACAATCATTGCAAAGTAGACAGCTGGAAGAGGGGGTGGAACTGCCTCCTCCCTCCCAGTGTTATACAAGGACTCAGATTCCCCTTGCTCTGGATGCCAGCACTAAGCCAGCTGCAAGTCTCCTGCCTGCCACAGGTGCCTCCTGACACCTGGCATTCTCCATGCTGGCATGCTCCCTCTCCTCCTCCCTGCTGGGTTCTAGTGGGGCTCTTAAATCTTGCAGTGGCGGTGGCTCTGGCTGCCAGCTCCAGCTGTGCTCCCAGAGGTAAGTTTCCACTGCGGGGGGGGGGTGTTGCTTGTCCAGCTTGGGGCCTGTGGGGTTTGCCCCCTCCCCTTTGACAGCCTGTGGGGGTGTCTTGCTGCCACACTTGGCTGCAGGTTTTTCTGGAGTCCTGCCTGCTTTCTTAAAGAAAGTGTCCAAGGAAGTTTGGACAGATGTTCTCCAGAGAGATGAGTGACTCAGCGAACTTGTTCACTAGCATAGCACTGCATCAGATCAAGCGTTGGAAGTCGAAACTGGTATTGTAAAGTTAAAACAGTGTGTCAGTTTATAAATGTTGTAAGTGCAAAACTTTGTAACTCGAAACATTGTAAATCGAGGACTGCCTGTATTCTGTTCCATTAATCTTTTGCATGACTCCATGACCAATCAAGTGGCCACTGCTAATGCTGATTTGGAGAAATAACTGTAAGCAAAATACTGCAATTATTTGGAAAAGGCAGGAGTCCTATGAGGATTTCGGTATCATTTTAATTAAGTCGTTTGATGGTGATAGTTGAATTAGAATAATAAATCCATTGGGGGAAAACCTCAGGTTTAGGGATATTCTCAATTTTTGGCAGACATATAATATATATTTATTATAACATATAATAAATAATTATACGCATATATTATAATATATAGAGTGAGTGTGTGTATGTGTAAGTTTGCACATGCACGCATGCACACACACACATATATAAATAAATAAAGTGAAGACTACCTGTATTTTAGTTAGGATTCTAACATTAAAATCATCACATTTCCTTGATTCCAAGATGAGTTTTCTTGAGAAAAATGGTTTTCATGGGGGAAATAAAACCTCATCTTAGAATTAAGTACCAGTAGGTAGTTGTACTTGCCTGCACTCCACTCTTTGCCAGTACTCCAGCTCTTGGCTGACTCTGTCACCGCTGAGCCAGGGAGTGGCAAGGGAATAAGCAAGAAGCCAGAGCAGCGCAGAACCCAGCGTTGATTCCCTTGGCACTGTCTTGGTTGCCTCTGTGTCCTGTGGTGCTGCTTGGATCCCTGTTGAACTGGGAAGTGACAGGAAAATCAACCCAGAGCCATAGAGTGGCATGGGGGACCCAAAGGTCTCTGGTCTCTGGCTGCTTCTGGGTCCCTCTGCCTGCTGTCTCTACGCTGGATCCCCTGTCACTGCCTGACTCAGCAGTGAGCCAGGGAGACGTGCAGGACCCATAAGAGAGTTATAGAATGGCAGGGGAGGTGTATGTGTTTGTAAGGGGGGAGAAGGGGAGAGAATCAGCCAAGAGCCAAAGAGCAGCAAGGGAATCAGATCTGGATTCACTTCTGTGTCCTCCCAACCACTTACCCCTCTGCTGCTGCTTTCCCTGCCCCAGTAGTTGGGGGAGGGGGGGGGGGCTGGAATTTGAGATGACTGACCCTCCAATAATTTGATTCTATACATGGAAAATTATGAGAGATTTAGAATTTCCCCTGTATAGAATCTAACTTTTAGGGAGTTGTCTTGTATCCAGAGTCATCTTGAAATCAGGTAAATTTCTGTGATATGGTCATGAGGCTATGTCCTTGGCTTTTTACTCGAGGTTTAATGCATTTCAGTAATTTTCTATGTAAAACATCAATATATAGGAAGATATTTTGTTCATCCTTATTATAACAAAAATATTAATCGGATATATGAATGTGATGCAGGGATTTCTTGGCCCCAAAAATTCTCAAAATAACGTTGGCCATATTTGATAAATGTTCATGTTTGTGTACAATATAATATGAGCTGAAGTTATCTGTCTAC
Organism: Caiman crocodilus; assembly: GCA_030014935.1. NCBI lineage: Eukaryota > Metazoa > Chordata > Crocodylia > Alligatoridae > Caiman > Caiman crocodilus. The sequence goes on from JAGPOW010003395.1 coordinate 35,448,448, forward strand.
TTTAGTTTGCATTTGGAAGCCAAACAGACACCAAAACGGCTAGGTTAGAATATCTGAGAAAACCGGGGAAGATAAATAAGATAAATAACAATGTTCTCTATAAGTCTTCTTGAGGTGTCTTTTAAATTATTTTACTGATACTTGTAGACATGCAGGGACATTGGTCTAACTCAGTGTGATTAGAACATGTTGGAGCAGACACAATTAATCAAGTTTCCTGGAGCATGCTAATTAGCATGGTCCAGCAGCCTCCACTTCTCGTATTCAGCATCCCCACGCTTCAAAATGGTGGTGGGGGTGCTTTAATGAAAGTTCACCAAACAAGCTTCAGTGCCCCTGCCATCATTTTGAAGTGTGGGATGCTGGATACGTGAAATACATGAGACACCCTCAGAGCCTCTCTAATTAAAATGCCCCACCTCCCACCACCAAAGCACATGTAAAGATGTCCTCTGAGTCCATAACAGAGGGTTTAGTACATAACCCCTATTGGACAGTCTTTTTGTTCACCATGTTCTTTGCTTGCTTAAGACAATTCCTCCTTTGTCAAGACTTTGCCAAGTTATATAGATAGCAAAACTTTTCAGTAAGTCAGCAGTCCCTTTGAAATGGAGTGGCATAGGAAATTTTGTTTCATGCCTTCTTATTCTTCAGTGGAAATTTCCATATTTTACAGGAACTTATTATTTTGCCTATTCCTGACCCTTTCACCTCACCCTCCACAGGAGTTCTTAATCCAGGTAGGTGAGGCCAAGCTGTGTGGCAGGCAACCATACTCCTGATTCTTCCATACACTCCCGGGCCTGCCCCTCCACCCTGACCCCATCATATCCTCCTTGAAGCATGACAATTGTTTACATGATCTAAACATTTTAGCCATTTATAGATGAATCTTGATCTCTCATCCCTTTTGTGTGTCAAGTTATGTAACCAACTAGCTTGTATGTGTATTATAGCCTTAAGTTCTTAAGGACTCTACCAGTGAACTGACAGGAAGTCAACGTGTGTTTATCTCAATGCTGCCTGTTGGAAAATGTGCACGCACGCATACACACACACACACACACACACACACACACACACACATATCCTATAATGGAAAATTTGAGTTCTTGTAATCTTGCTATTTCTCAATTTAAATTAAACTCCACTGTTACTACAAGTGTTCACTATATGTGAGGAAAATGATAACACTTTTCCATCTGTACTTATAGAGCACAAATCCGCTAGAATGTACACTACTTGCATATGTTATATCAGTGAGGCCGATATGTACCTAAACACAGAAGCTCCATTTTAACCAATAGAAAGATTAATTCTAACATAGTCTTTGGATTAGACCCAGAACTTGATGGTGATGGCTTGTATTTTGTTAGCATCTGGCTCACATAGTGAAGCAGGCTGAGGATGGTGCTAATATAGCTATTGGGCTTCTGCTACCCAAACTACCCTGATCTGTAAATGGTACTGCATTGCATTGTCCAGGTATCTTAAAATGTTTGCATGCTTCATAAACCATGAAAGGTAAAATTGCTCCATTCTACAAAGCATTCTACAATCTTACCAAAATGACGGGCATTTGGTACTTAAAAATGTTTATATTTGCACATAGAGGTGCATTAATTATAATAATGGAGTATATATCTGCACAGTTTTCAAGCATCTTTAGTCTCTTATAAATATGACCCACAAAGTCAAGACATCAGAAAACTTCAACGTTGAGGTGGTCATCATACAGAGTACTTGAGCTCTCTTGACTATATGGCCTTTATTTGGGTTCCTAGACAGGGGTAAGACAATTATTTGAAAATTTGAGGTCAGTCATTATCCTGGTTACTTGACAATATGACCTTTTAAAATGTGATGTATAAAATAAAGGGGAATGTAGAAACTATTGGTGAGATGGTCAGAATGATTAAAGGGTTGATACATTTTGTCCATTGTTTATACATTGTGGGGGGTGAGAGTTCTTCCCAAATGCCTTAATTTTAGATATGTGATTCCTGATTGTTTTGCCTCTCTACTACTGTATCCTGGGGGGCGGGTATCAACTCTGAAGCTTGTACATGCAAACATTTTGAGCTTTTCTGTTCAATATAATACTCATGAGACTGCCCTTTTCTGTAGAGAACAATCTGAGCACTTTATCTTTTCCCTTAAGTTGAATTCTTTAGATCTAGTTGTCTCTTACTTTGTTCTGCAACTGTTCCTTGACAACAGTATCCTTCCTATGAGTCAGCTAGGGAAAACGCCTTGTGCAGTAATACTATCACATTTCATCTTTTGTATTCTGCCTTTCTGTTAATACAACCTCATATTTTGTTTTCCTTTTTACTGCTGCAGCATGCTGAACCAAGTGCTTTCAATGATCTTTGCACAATAACCACCAAATATTTTTTCCTGATCTATGTACTAGATGATTGTTCCATTCAGCGTGCATTCCTGAGTTTGAATCCTTATTCATACATGGTGTGAGAAAATATAAGCAACAAATTGACAGTAAGTCTGTTGTGAGAGAGAGTGAGTTATAAAAATATTAGTTAATTTTTTTAGTGGTTTGAATTCTCTTCCTAACCACCATCCAGTGCCGCAGTGAATGGCTTATCTTAGAGATGTCCTATTTAAAGAGAGAAGAAAAATAGTTTAAGGCTTGATTTGTGTGGGCTCTGCTCAGGCAAAGCTGAGCACTTCAAAGGAAGCCATGGATACAAAAAGAATGTTGGGTCAGAACCATTGTTTGTGTGTATGTAAATAGCATGTAAATAAGAATGGTCATTGTCACTACTTCGAGTAAACAGAAAATAGGATAGGGTGACGTCTTATAGACTGACTAATTAAAAAAAGGCATGAACTTTTGTAGGCTACAACTTACTTCATAGCATCTGCCAAACAAGGCCATAGCTTGTAAAACTAACATGGTTAACTACCCCTCTCTAGTTAAGTAGATAATACCCTTATTAAAAGGGATATGGAATACAATAATCTCTTAACTGTATCCTCTTCCTTGGAAGAGGCCTGTCTGGATACATACAGATTTATGAGCTGAAGTTCATTTATGAACTCAAGGAAACTTACATGGCATCTCATGAATGCCATAGGGTGAAAGTGCTAGACTTTAGGAAAGTTGATTTCAATGAGCTCAGGCCATTAGTCAAGGACACACTACAGAGTAGGAGTTTTGAAGAGATGGGAGCTCAGGAAGGGTGGCTGAACCTTAAAAAAATAATCCTTTGGGCACAGAGGGAGACAATCCCGATGCGAGAAAATAGAGGGAAAGGGGCCAGGAGGCTTTCTTGGCTGACCAGAGAAATCCAGGGCAGCCTGCGAACTAAAAGGGGAGGATATAAAAAGTAGAAACGGGGAGAGATTACCAAAGAGGAGTATACCTCTTCCGCTCGCACATGTAGGGAGGCAGACAGGCCAAAACTACCATAGAGCTGAGGATGGCATCCCAAGCAAAGGATAACAAAAAATTGATTTCTAGATATATAGGGAGCAAAAGGAAAGCCCACGGTGGAATAGGACCTCTACTAAATGGGCAGAAGCAATTGGTGACAGACAGGGGGGACAAGGGAACTCCTCAACAAATTCTTTGCCTCAGTGTTCCTAAGTGAGGGGAAAGACAAGTCTCTCACTGGGATTGTAGAGAGGCAGCAGCAGGATGCCAGACTACCAAGCGTTGACCCTGAGATGGTGAAGGAGGAACTGGATGCCTTTAAGTCAGCAGGCCTGAGTGAGCTACATCTGAGGGTACTGAAAGCACTGGCTGATGTCATTGTGCAACCACTGGCGGTAATATTTGAGCAGTCGGGGTGCACGGGCCAGGTCCCAGAGGACTGGACAAGTGGTCCCCATTTTCAAGAAGGGGAGGAAGGAGGATCCAGGCAACTATAGGCCAGTCTTTCTCACCTCCATCCTAGGCAAAGTCTTTGAAAAAATTATCAAGGCTCACATTTGTGAGAGCCCGGCAAGACAAATTATGCTGAGGGAAAACCAGCACGGGTTCGTAGCAGGCAGATCATGCCTGACTAATCTAGTCTCTTTTTATGACAAGGTTACAAAACACCTGGACGCAGGAGTAGGGGTGGATGTCGTATACTTAGACTTCAGGAAGGCCTTTGATACGGTATCCCACACCATACTGGTAAACAAGTTAAGAGTCTGTGACTTGAATGACTACACAGTCTGGTGGGTGGTGAATTGGCTAGAGGGTCGCACCCAGAGAGTCGTAGTGGATGGGTCAGTATCGACCTGGAAGGGTGTGGGCAGTGGGGTCCCGCAGGGCTCAGTCCTTGGACCAATACTCTTCAATGTCTTCATCAGTGACTTGGACGAGGGAGTGAAGTGTACTCTGTCCAAGTTTGTGGATAACACAAA
>JAGPOW010003395.1:35455570-35513792 GCA_030014935.1 Caiman crocodilus
ATTTTACAGTTAGGGTGGCCAAAATCTGGAACCAACTTCCCAGGGAAGTGGTCCTCGCCCCTACCTTGGGCAAATTCAAGAGGAGGTTGGATGATCACCCATCTGGGGTCTCGTGAACCCAACATTCATTCCTGCCTGTGGCAGGGGGTCAGGCTAGCTGATCTGTTCAGGTCCCTCCTGACCCTAGCTACTATGGAACTATGAAGTCTCTTATAATAATAAAGTGAACTCTAAATACATGTTTCATGAATTCATGAATATATATTTTGCTGCCCTCTCACAGGGCTGATGGCCTCTAAATAGACGTTACGGCCCCCCAACAGGGGGTTTGGCCCCCTAATGGGGCTGTGGCCCCCACAGAATGGTATGCCCCCCCAAAAGGGGCCAAATGGTTCCCACAGGGGCAACCCCCCCCACAAGGCCCACATCCCTAGCCCAACACCCCCCGATTGCTGCCCCACCTGGCCTCATCCCCCAGCAGCTGCTGCAGCCCCTCCCAATGGCTACCCCATCTGCCTCAATCCCCAACTCCACAATGGCTGCCCACCCAGCCTCACCCCACACCTTGTACCCCAGGTCCCCATGGATACTCCTACAACCCCAGGCACCATCGCTTTAAAAAAAAACAAACCAGAAGCAAAATGGAAACAAAAAGCCTCTACTTACCTAATAAGCAGGGGTGGGGGAGCTGCAGGGCCTCCTGGAAGAGTACCCCTGGGGAGCACAGGATAGCAGAGTGTACTGGGAGGTACTGGGTGAGGGCTGCTGGGTCTGTGCCTGGCACTGTGCGGGCAGGGCCCCAGTCAGCTAGATGGCAGTTGGAGCTGCTGGTAAGTGCTGGGGGGGGTGGTTGTGGGAGGTTTAAACTATAGGGTGGGGGAGATGGGGCCTGGCAGGGCAGGGATTGGGGGTTTGGGGGGATGGAGGGAGGGGTCAGCCAGGGCAAATGGGAGGGGGCCTTGTGGGGCTGACAGGAGGAGGGGGAGGGGTTGGGGGCCTGGGGAAGTGGGTGTGTCTGATGAGGTCTCCCTCATGGTCACCTCCCCCCTCCTCGAGCCCCCTCCCCCCCAACCCCTTACTCACTGGCACTGGAGCCTTGGTGCTGAACACGCAACCTGAGTGGCCATGTGTTTCAGCACCAGGGCAAGGGGCCAACCACAGAGGCTCTCTGGCAGCCAGAGTGTCTCCGTGGTGGACCCAGCATCTGGTTGCCTCAGCCCAGTCAGGGACTGTGCCCTGCTCCACTTCTTTAAACTTCGGGCTTTTTAGACCCCTTTGTATCCAGGGGTCTAATTTTCTCTCCGCGCTGTAAACTTGTAGCACGAGGAACATTTTTTCGTTCCTGCACGTGCCTCTTGCTGCTCCTCAAAGGGGTTTGAGGTGGAGCAAGAGGTATGTGCGCGGTCATCTGGATGGGGCCACTGTCAGCTTAGCTGTTATAGTAAAACTTGCAAAAACAACCCCCCTGTTTTCTCTCTCTCTCTCTCTCTGTCTTTCTCTCTTTTTGGAGGGAGAAGGGACAGGTTGGTTGGATCTGATTTCTTAGAAGCTCGACTCTGAGGTTCAATGGATACCTAAGATCATTTTTCATTATTACTCCTTCATGCAATAGAAAACTCACTTCGTGCAGGAGGTGTGGTAATTGCCTGAAGGATCCCAAGCAAATATCAAGAGCATAATAGGAAGAGATAAAGGATAATCACTCTGGTACAAAACTGATAGCAATAATAAAAGAATCCGGCCCTCCCTTTACTTGCTTAGCTCTAATCTTTTATCTTGCAATGCACTAGAGAACATTGCTCTGTGGGGCAGAAGATAAATAATATGTTTATGATAATATTCCAGTGGACTGGGAATATTCCAGTGGGCTGGGGGTTTTAGTTGGAATTTTTATTGGATTTCTGCGTTGTGCTATCATTGTGGTTTTTGCCTCTAAGATCCCTTACAGATTAAATTTTGTTACTAATTATTTCTTTCCGTTTCATACAATATACACCAGTCCAAATGAAGGCCATAGGACATCCACATTTAATCTGGCTTACAACTGCATTTTTATTGGTTTTATAAGGTTAGTGTACACTCTGAAGACAGCAAGTTTTTCCTTCCTTACCAGGAGTTATTATACTCCACGTTTGTAGAGTCTCTCTGTCTTAGAAAGAGCTGTATGCCTACTGGGTTAAATGTCTCACCACCCTAGTCCATGCTGTGAATTCTTTTTCTTTTACATTTCAGGAAACTTAAGTCTTTGGCAGATGTTGAAAAAGGGGTGCAGTGAGATCTGACCCCAACCATGACATGTCCTGCCATGCCATGCATGAATGGCAGCATTCATGATTGTTGGAATCGGGGACCAATCCCACCTGTGTGAGTATTTTAAAGGGAAACTTGCAACTCATATGGGGTTAAGAAGATTGATGTTCAGGGGAGACCAGGGTCTCCCCCTGTTGTGAAGTTTAACTCTCCCCTTTGCCTTTTGGACCGGGCAAGCCCAGCTGATTACCTGCCTGGCCCTGAAGCTGCTGAGCTGCATGGTGCGGAGTCACGGTGAGCCTCAGAGCTCACCACAACTCTGATGGTGCTTTCCTTGCCTCACAGCACCCTTGGATGTTGCCTTGCCTTGCCCTGCCCTGCTGAAGGAGCTGCAGAGAAAGGCAGATTCAGGTGCTGGGTCAGGGTAAGCCCTGCAGCACCATGAAGCCACAGCCCAGCACCCCAACCCAGCTGATGGGCTTCCCATTTTGTGCAACATTTTCTTTAAATTAGAAAAAACAGATTATAGGCAGTGCCATGAGCTCCCTTACTTTTAATTTTGTTTCATGCCATTGGGAACTCATTAATCTTAATAGGGAATCTTTGAAGTACTGTTTTGTTTTTCCCTAAATAGACTAAATTTTGCCTATTATGGCTAGTTTAAGTGGGAGTACTTGGGTTGTGCAGCATCCTTGCAGCATATGACCAAGAGCTGGCTGGTTTTATTTGCTCGTTTTTATGTATGTTGTCATGGTGATCTCCCCGAGGTCCCTCTCACTATGTCTAGGCCAACCCAAGGGCACTCTCTTTTTCTTGTCCGCCACAACTTTGATGTTCAGTATATGTTGGGAGGCTGCCTTACACCTGCTTGGGCACGGCGTATTAGGACCCCTGTCCCTGTGATCTTCCAGACTCTGTGTGCTCTTCCTGTATACTGGGAGCTCCCCGGGCACCCTAGCCTTATGGGCTACACGTGGCTCCGACCAACCCCTAATACCATGCCCCAAGCCTCGCAGATGTGAAAGACGTTGTCCAGTCAAAATACACGCCCGTGCTCTCAGGCCTCCTCTGTAATCCAGCCTGCCCATGGGCCTTCTCCGTGCTTCTCTATACTAGTGCCCCTCCTGGGCTCTCTCCATGCCCACTCTGGGCTCTCTTTAATGCACTGCCCCTCCTTTGGGGCTCTCGATGCCCACTCTGGGCCTTCTTTAAAATGTCGTCCCTCCCTGGGGCCCCTGCCCGCTCTGGGACTTCCTATTGAGCTACCAGTCTTTTAGGCCCACCGCACTGCTTCCCTGTTTTCTGGATGCTGTGCTGCTATCCCCTATTCCTGGGGGGACCACCACAGCACCCTGTCCTTCTCTTGGGACGCTGTCCTGCTAACCCCTTTCTTGGGGTCCACCGCAGCACCCTGTTCCTCTCTTGGATGCACCAGGCTGCTAACCCCTTTCTTGGGGTCCACTGCAGTACCCTGCCCTTCTCTTGGGGTTTTTTCTGCAGCGCTAGCCTCTAACCAGGCTCGTCCTGCCCCTCTTGGGCTCCTTCAATATTGCCCCTCTTGGGCTCCTTAAAATACTGCCCCCTGTCTGGGGCTCACCATGCCCATGCCTGGGCCCTTCTAATGCCCTTCTCTGGGCTTCTCACATGTTGCCTCCTTCTAGGGCTCACCACGCCCGCTTGGGCTTCTCACAGTTTCCCCCTTCCTGGGGCCAGGGGTCTATGCACCCCATACTGCTGCGCCCTCACTGGTGCTGAATTGTGCCCTCCTGGGCGCTAGGGTCTCACACCCCTGTGGGCCCTTATGAGGATACTATGCCCCCACTGGCGCCAGGATCCCCATGCTACTGTGGGTCTCCCATGAGGCCGCCTCCAACCCCTGATAGCCTCACCCAAACCACAGGTGTCCAAACACTAATACAACAAAACACGAGCGTCCTGGCTATAACAACTTGCTCCTGCATCCCGGAGCCGCCATCCCTCAGTCTGCTCGAGCAGTACTTGCATCCTAGCTCTATGAGCTCCTGCTCCTCTGGCTGCTGGCAGGGAACTGCTAGCATGGCCTTGGCTCTGGGCTTTAAAAGAGCCAGGCCCCGCCCCTTACCACCAGCTGACCGCCGTCAGGTGCAGTCGTTTATTGCCTGCAGTTGCCCTGACAACCTGCAGCTGTGCGCCTTTTCCCTAGCAGCTTCCCCTCTCAAGGAACGGGGCAGCGAGGTGCTCCGCGACATGTGTGTTTAGTTGGCCAATTTTTACACGCAAGTGATCTTGCAATGTGCATTCAAATATATACTCAGAAATAGTATTTTTTTGTCTAGATTTCCTATTCATGTCCATATCAGAGAGATCCATTCATTTCACAAGCATAATTTATTTTTAAATAAAGGAAAAACAAGAAATGCACACCAAACAAACCAAATGAGAAAAATACCAGGAAACGAGGGCGTCAGTTAGCTCTTCTGCCATTATGCATACATTTTAAGAGCCAAATGGAGCAGTCAAATTCAACTAACCTGTAATAAGCACGAACTGAAGCAATTAATCTTTGCATGGAGAATGTGTCTGAGCCATAGTCAATCAAATCTGATCTACCCATATGGATTGTGGACTACAGAGAATGGCCCTCATGGTACGCATCAAAACTTGACATTCGTGATAGCTCTAATGTGTAGCAAGATGCCAGTAGCAACTTGGGGACATACTGCCAAGCAGAAAATAAATCTGGCAAAAAATCATCTAGGACCTTGAACACATGCATTTGTTTTAAAAGTAAGGCCTCTTGTCTGTAGTAAGCAATCAAAATAAATAAGGCAACAGGAAACACCTTTTCAGAGTTCTGCATATGCTTTTTTTTTTTCTTTTAAGAAAACAAAATGTTTAATATGCCAACACAAAACTCATTTAATTTTGGCATGTGCTTAAGTGCTTTGCTAAACAAGGATATACTTAAGCATATGATTCAAGTTTTTAACCCATGCTTAACTACTTTTATGCTTTGGGACCAATATGATGCTCAAGCATTTACTTTTTATACAGAAAACAACACTTTTGTTGAGCCATGAAAAAGCCAGTCCCAGGGAGGTCAGTAACAGAGAACTTGCTGACTTCAGGATTTTAGCTTATGTGTTGTAACAGACAGAAAAAGTAGGCTTGTGGGAAAACTGTCTGCTAATCTTTTTGTCTTATATTGTGATTCCATAGATTTCAGTTTAAATGTTTATCAGAGACACCTGTTAAAATTGTAGCAGAGCCCTATAATTTTCCTTGACTTTACGTGTGCTCATATACATGAACAGTACTTTTGAAAGTGTCCTTTGTCCTATTGGTTGCTGTGCTGTTCTCCCTGTGTCAACTTTAAGTTTTCTAACATGCTTTGAGATCCCACTGTATTGAAGATGCTATAGAAATATCATCATGGTACATTTATGTACTGTTTCTATGCCTCCTCTTATAGCAAACAGTACCTTTGTAAGGAAATACTCGCATCCAAGTATGATGTAGCATAAGGAAGATGACAACACTATGCCTTTATCTGTTCATTTATTAATTTACAAATGTCCCAGGGCTATTTTGTAGTTGCATGACCTCAGGTGGCTAGACTAGTGTGGTTCATATTCTTTCTTAAAGATAAACTCTACTTCAACCAGAAGTTATTGGGCTTAATATAAGAATTGCAGGTGAAATCTGTAGTCTGTGTTAAGCAAGAGGACAGAAGAAGGCCAGAAGGGGCCATGATGATTGTTTAAACTGCTAATTTCTTTTCTGGTTCATGCTCTGCCAGAATCTCAAAGGAGCAGCATGACATTTTCAGTGTCATGCAATCTGCACCAACCTTAGGTCTGACTCAGCTTTTAGTCTGACATCTAGGTTACACCTCTCTCTCTGAACCTATTCCAGTTTTTCAAGTTGAGTTATCCCTTAAATGCCTCTTCCTCCATGCCTCGTTAAACAGACTTCTCACTTTAACACAAAGGTAAAAGTGTCAGGATATACGAAATAATCTGCTGCTGCAACAGTCATCCCTCATCAACATCATGTGCTTATCCACTATTGTTTAGGTTTTTTGCGGAGGTAGACACACAATATGCCATATTGTTAAAAATGTTGTCTGCTCCAGGAGTTCCAGTAAATGTAAATATAGAGTGGATTCTACTTCAAAACCTACATGTACAATTTAGGGAAGTTTTTGGATTTTAGCTGGATCCCAGCTTCGCCAGTCAGCTTCTTGTTTCAAAGGTGTATTGGACTTCATCTGTTGTCTGCCTTATGTTGTATTTTTTAAAATCACATTTCATCTAGGCAAAAGCTGTACCACTTAAACAATACCAGTGTCATTATAGTAGTACAAGCCAATTTGTATGGATGAAATCATACTAATGCAAAGCGCTTATACCTTTAATATATCCTATATTAAGGGAAGAAGTGATACAGCCATAATGGCTTTTATAATGATACTTTTCTCCCCACAGGAGCAGTTGCACTCTGTTTTGGTAGAATTGCTCAGTTATTTTTCTGAATATCTGTTATTTTAATTAAACATGCATTTATTAAAGTGAAAACTGTTTGTGGGAACATGTTTGGTTTAATGAAAGTGTCACCAAATAGTTTCTTTAGTCCAAATGAAATTTGAGCTGCCACCCCAGAATAACCAAGATGAAGGATCTAGATCTGGGACTTCAGCATACCTAATACCTAACCCAGCATACTGGGTTTTCTTAACACACACAGACCCACACAATAAAAGGATCTTCAAAAACTCAATACATGTTTATTGAATGGAAAAAAAACCAACCTTGATTACACAGCCTGCTCTGTATTTGAGGGCTCTGGCACATGCTATTTTTCTGGCATGGTTAAGGTGTTAATCATGACATGAATAGCAACTGGCTACACATTAAAAGAATTTATGGCACCATAAAATCCTGAACCATCCACAAAGATATTACTTGAACAATGCATAATATCTTTGTGGCTGGTGTATATGGCTCCATAACTTGAATGTCTGGAATGATATTTAGTGAAATAAAAACAAAAATGAAAAGGAGAGACACAAATCAAATAGATATATCAACACAAAATTGATATGTAAAGTAGGCTTACTTGGCTTACTTCTCTTTCAAACTTCCTGCCATGTATGAATTACAGGAGAGATCTGTTTGTCCCCTTTATTTTCTGCCCTCTAAATAAGAGAAACCTGTGTCCTATTCTTTAGTCTCATGTGCAGGAAAAATAATCCTCACCTCTGATTTCTCAGTTCCAAATATGTCTAAAAGCATTTTCTCATGTATATAATATTTCACTGAAATTTAATGCATGAGTTTCAAATGTCCAGATATGGTGAAAAAGGTTGCATCCAGATTAAAGCAAGTTAATGGTCACGAAATCTTATAATGTTAAGACTCCAGAACTGCTGACACAGTTTTAGTGCCCTCACCTGATTGCCCCACACAGTAGCTTAATTAGGGGTCGGTGATGGGGGCACAAGCCCTGGATACTGCCTGCGGCAGGGAACACTGAAAAAGAGCCAAGGGGCTTCCTCCCCCTCCCGTTCTCTCTCACCCTTCTCCACTGAACCCTGCACGTTCCCTCCAGTGGTTCTAGCTGCAGCACAAACGGGGCAGCAATGAAGGGGCTGGTAGCACCTGGATGGCAGCACAGGGCAGCAGCTATGGGAAGCAGGTTTGTGGGGGTAAGGAGGTGTCAGACAGGGTTCACCCTCTCTTCTCTTTTGTTTCTTTTTTTCCCTTTTTTATGTTTGTTGCTGCTGAAAATCAGTATTTAAATGACTGCTTTTGTGCCACTGACACATGTCAGTGGCACAATAAGGAAAGGACATTTCCCCCAGCAGAACTGAACCTCTGGCCCCGCACAGAGTTGGCATGACATATTAACGCCCAAGTTGTCCATCAGACTCAAGGATGTTGATCTGTTACTGATTCTCCTGCTGTGGTTTGCTAGGAGCTTAACTGTTTCCTTAGCTGCCTTCTGTGATTTGCGAATTTTCCAGAATATGTGTTCTGTTGTTTGTGGTTGTTGTTGTTTCATAAGGTTTGCAATACTTGATCTGCATGTAAGAGCTGATGGAGAGAAGTAAGATAATAATATGGCCCAGAGCACCTCATTAACGAGAACAACATTTCAGTGATCCATGTCTGCATCAAGTGGAAGCATAGATTTAAATTTTACCCTTAAAATGTTGGTCTAGCTTCTTCCTGGTGGTATTAATTTTGTAACATAGTTGAACAGGGCCAAAGTGCCACAATGGAAATGTCCAGTGCTGCTGCATAAGTTAATTTGCCAGTTGATCATTGGTCTACAATGCAGGTCATGGTGTGCTGCATGTAAGAAGCATTGCCCTTCATCTCTCTCTGTTCCTCTGCCAGGATCTCTAAAGACTTTTTGCTTGTTTTTCTCATTTGTCTTCATTCTCCATCATTTGTGTAGCAGTGCCAGTTCAGTTTTTTCTTCCTCAAAATTACCTTCTATAAAAAATGTAACTTTTTTTTAAAGAGTTAAGTATTGTCAGGAGGCCAAAGCTTGCCACATGGATTATCCCCAACTACAACATTTATTTTATTTCCAGACTTTTGGCTTTGGTTTCAGATTTAATGAAAGTAAATAATAAATTACAGTAACAGGTGAAGAGCAGAAGAATTGCCCAACTCATTTTCCCGCTACCTGGCAGAAGGAGACCGTGTTTAGCAAAGCAGGACCATAAGAACAGTTCTCAGAGAGGACACCTATTGCTTGCCTTTAATTGGAGTCTAAGCACTTAATAAACGTTAGTTAAACTTCATATTTTGAATAGGTAGGTATGTGTACTACTGCACAGGTGGGAAAAGTAAAATACAAAGTGTGTGTCCAGACAAGTGCACACTTGTGGTTTGTGGTGCTACAAACTGCACACACAGGCATTTGCTGCACTGCTAATTTGCAGTGCAGTGGGGTTTCTGGCGTTGGGATCAGAGCTATGCTTAAGCTGCTGGCCAGGTTCTACCTGCCCCAACAGTCATTGCCGGTGTCCCAGGAGGCCCACAGGACCCCATGTAGGGCATTTCCCCCCTGCTGCTAACCCCAAATGCAGGAACATGTGTGGGGGACAAAAAGCAGCAGCATGAATTTGTGCCACTGCTTTTTTTCCTGCAACAACCACATTCCCCTGCTCGCAGGGATTTGGCCAAAGGAGATAGGCTGTAGGGCTGTGCAAAGGTTTGGTAGCCAATTTGATTGGGAGGAGATTAGTCCCAATTCAGGGGCCAAATCTCTTAATCTGAGTTGAATCAGGCGACCCATTAAAAGATTCAAATTGAACCAGAATCCTCTGAATCGATTTGGAGATTTGGACAGTCCCTGTTCACCACCACAGACAGCTGGACCTGGTTTCTGTGCTAGTAGGGAAATGGAGGAGGGGGTAGGAGACCATGGGGGGGATCCTTGCCTGACCCCATCCCCTGCTAACTTGCTTAGCCCCCCTGAGCACCCCCCACCTGGCCCCACCCCCTGCCTGCTTGCCTGCTACCCCAGCCCCCACCCTCCCCATGGCTGCCCCACTCAGCCCCAGTATCCCGGCACTTTAAAAAAAAGCAAAAAAAAGCCCTGCACTCAGTGGATGCAGCAGCAGATACTGGGGCCTCTGGTGGCTCATGGTAGAGCCCCCTACCATGTGGGAGCCAACCAGAGGGCACTGATCCCTGCTGCCCCATGCTACACAGATGGGCTCTGTCACGAGCCCCCAGAGGCCCCAATTGCTTCTGCTGTAGCTGGTGAGTACTGGGCTTTTTTTTTTTTTTTTTTAAGGATACTGGGGCCAGGTAGGACAGCTATGGGGGGGCCTAGGGGAGCGGGTGGGGAGTGAGGCCCACCCCCATGCCATCGACATGCCACCTGCCTATTTGATTCAGAGGAGTTTGGGCCTTATTCGGCAGCCAAAGTTCCAAATCTGAATTTGCCAAATCGAATTGGGATAGTGATTCGAGTCACTGAGTCAAATCACTGTCTCTCCAAATCAGCTGAATCCAAAGCCAAATCGAATACTTGCTGCTTCGCACAGCCCTACCAGATTTAAATGCCTACATACGCATTCTGACAACTTGGTCATGAGGTTAGTGAGACAAATGCCTGGAAATAGAATTAATAAGTCCTCGCTTCCCTGGTTCCTTCTAAATATATATATTTTTATGGTGTGTTTTACCTTCTGTTGTTGTTTTTTTATAGAAACCAATAGTGAAGGTACAGTGGTAGTGAAAGACTGTCTAAATTGAAAGGGAGTAAGGTGCCAGATAATTCCACCACTCGGTATGAGTTAGTAAGTATCAGTTTACTGCTCTCCTGGCTTCTGCTTTGTGTTCGTAGTTCACACACTGCTGGAATGACCATTCTGGACTGGAAACTGCAATACTGTTCTGTTGTCCTTTCACCTTTATTTGGGTACAGTTGGAACAGTGTTTAAACTGCTGACTTCAGTGCAATCTGTCTGGCCAAATGGACTTGCCTTTGCTACCTACAGAGCATTATTTTTTTATGACTCGATGGAAAAATAAATATAGATAAAGCTGCTTTGTTCCTTTTTTACTTAAACAGTTTATGTTTTTTCTACATATTTGCTTACGGGATTTTAGGCACTCAATATATTTTCCATACCATATCAGAGTCTGTAGGCCTTATTCACATTCAGGTTACTTTGTTACAGATAAAGCAAGTAAGCAGAAACGGAAACAGAATATGCTGTGGTAGGGGAAGGGAGATGAAGGGACATTTTTGCCAACTAGCTTTGCTATAAATGACAGTGTTTGGGATTTACAGTATTTCTCTAGGTTTTGGGGACCGTGTTTATTATGATTCAGCATTGCATTTTCTCATACAGTTCTTCTTTCAGCTTTCTTTCCTCACCTTTATGATTTTATAAAATCCTGTATTAGTTAGCTTCTCTGACCCTGTAGTACCTCTTATTAGACGAGATAAATAACACATTTTGATGTTGTAAATACCGAATACCCATGCAGACCTCTGTACAGAAACTCAAGGATTAATACTGATGTGACAGATTGAATCTGTTGTTTCTTACCTTACTTTCCAGAAACACTTTCCTTCTTTCACATTCATCTCTTTGTTCCCCTGCTGCTTTCATATCAAGGATACTTTTCATGTAAAAGTCAGGGCTACTGAATGAGTGGCAGTTCAGTGCGTCTCACTCTTCTTTTAAAACTCACATCGCCTGCTGTTTACTGGCATTGTGCCTCAGTTAGCTGATTTTTAAAATGGGAATATAATGTTTATCAGTGAACAAGGTGTTTTGAGGCTCACTTCATTGCTATGAAATTTCAAAGTATTTGTATTTAGTATTATTTTTGTATTCCTGTGCTTTGCTTTGCTGTAACTTGTGAAAAGGAAAATGCTTTCCTTTTCTTTTTCACTGATTATTTCTTGTTTTCTTTACCTTCTGCATCCAACAGAGCACTTACACACTTGCACAACCATTGCCATCCCTGGCGGCCTCATGCAGGGCCGTGCTCTAGCCTTGGGCAGAGTTCTTTGCTCTGCCCAAGCCTGGGCTGGCCTGCTCCCTCAGCTGTCACTGGCCTAAGTCAGTGCCAGTCTCTGACCCCAGTGCCACCTTCTCCCTTTGGCGAATTGTGAGCCACAGCCTGCTGGGGGAGCAGGAGATTCTTTCCCTGGCACTGCCTTACTCCCATGGCATGACACAGCCTCACCAAGGGGGCTGCAGGGAAAGAGATCCAGGTCTCTCTCCCCACAGCAGCCCTGGCCCTGCAATGTGATGCTGTCCTGCCAGGGCTACTGCAGGGACACAGCCCAGACCCCTTTTCCCTGCAGGCCCCCTAGCCAGGCGGTCTTTCTGGGCAGGAGTCCCTCTCCCCACAACAGCCTCAGCCCCATAATGTGCTGCTACCTGGCTGCAAGGGCCATGGGAGAAGGGGTCTGAGGTCTCCCTACACCCAGCCACTGCTGACAATAGCCAGCTGGTAGGAGTGGGTGGGGAGTAGGGCCACACCTGCAGCCTCCTGGGAGGTATGTGGGAACACCTCCAGTGGCCAGTGCAGGCAAGCTCTTGAGTCCCCCCTTACAAAACCGCAAACATTTGTTTGATTAGCTTGCATTTAACCTTGTAGCACTTTATAGCACTTTTAAATAAGGCACAATAGAGTGCTTCTGCCAGGGGCTTTTTGAAATCTGTATTTAGCCTTAATTTAATATCCTCTATAGCATGGGAAGGCAATAATCTGAAGAAGTAAGCAGTTTTACTGGATAACAATTTTTATGTGAAATGGAGCTCATATGCTACAAATTCTTCACAAATGTACACTGCTGGCGTGATAGATTATGTTTGTTATTCAGGATGCTTGTGGTAATGGTTTTCCCAAAGATTATTGGTGCTAATAATTTCAGAATTACTTTCTTTGGGACTTTTATCAAGTAGAGACTAGTCTGAAGATGTTATAACAGTAAATCTTAAGTAAGTCAGATGTAGAGCTGTACGTTTCTTTTACCTGCTTGAGAATAAATGTAACATTGGTCATTCTCGACTGAAGGTTTTAGATCGGAATGCCTGAAGGAAAGTATCTGGACGTCAGTGTTGATACTTACATAAAGCTAATTTCTGATTTCCCTGATCTCCTGCAGCCTCTGCAGTGCTGATTAGTTATAATCTAGTCTCCCATCCCTCTCTGTGATCTACTGAAAAAGGAATCAGTTTCAGATTTAGGACCAAAGAGATAATATCTTTCCCAAAACACTCAGGTTCTGCAAAGCATAAATCACCGTTAATTCCTATTGCGTCCTGCAAGAGGCCTTGGGCACCCTGAGTGCAAGGTGCTCCTAAGTGTTCTGAAATTGTCTGTAGCAGTTGTACTTCCTTTTTCCTCCTCCTCCTCTACTAGTCAACGCTATAGTTAAAACTGTCTATTTCTTGAGTTGCAACAATCACATAGCCTAAAAGTCAATTAGTGGACTCCATTTTCCAATAGAAACATAGTACCCCTCTCCAGATCCCGCTGAACATTGCATTCTTGGTAGCCGTAGTAGTATCTTTGGACTCTAGCTTACAGGTTATTAATGAGATCATCTATTTCCCATGGACTCTAGTTTACCTGGAGGTGCATTCAGTTCTATAGACTTACATTGAGTTCTTCTCCCCACCCCACAAAAAAGGGGACACAGTCTTTCTTAATGGGGAGAAATAAACAAGTGTGTATACCTATTTGTGATCTTCTAAATGATTATTATATCAAGTTTGGCGCTGGAGAAGAAAAACCATACAAATCCTCAACATAGGTTTAAAAGCAAACTTTTTGTGTGCAGGCACCAGTTTTTGTCATTTAATTGAAAGTACATTTTCCTCATTGCTTTATCTTTTCTTTAAAAACAAAACAGACAAACAAAAGCAAAGCAACTGGGCTGTCAAATTTATAATTTGTAACTTGACTGAAACACCACACTGAAAATAGATTTATCGCACATAAAGTAGTCATTAATAATTCAGATCATTTAGTTCCAGAGAAGCAGCATATAAAACAGAGTTGAAAAGAACTGAAAATGCAGCTTCTGAAATGAACAATTGTGTTCCCTTATAATTTTACACACAGAAACATTGTTTTATTTTAATTTCCATGCAAACTGAAAACCCCAATACATGCTTTTTTATCTCAAAGTGAGGTTTTCACTTCCTTTTGAAGCAAAGAATGTATAATGGAGTCTGAAATCAATTAGTGAATACTCTCCAAGGCCACTTCCACACAAGCAGGGGCTTGTGTTGTCAGAAGCATAAATAGTAGTGGCCCAAATCTGTGCTGCTACTTTGTGCTGCAGCGCACACCCCTGCCCGTGTACTTTATACATTGTCTTACTGCTCCATGTGCTGCAGGGGGTGCTGGCTTGGGGCACAGAGCATGTCAGTGCAGAGCTAGCTAGGGGGTAGCCCCTGTGCTGAAGCACCTTGTGACCCAGCTAGCTGGAGAGTGGCACTTGGAGAGGGGAGATGCAGAAACAGGGGAGCAGCCAATACAGGCCTGCTTGCTCCCCCATCTCAAGGCACACTGCACCCCAGGCAGCTGGGGAGCAACTGGCTGAGCTGCCAAGTGCATGAAGACAGGGGAGCAGGCAGCTTTGAGCTGTCTCCGAGTTTGCCCTGGTGCATGCCACTTTGTGCTTTACACCACTTTTTTTTTTTTTGCTACCTGACATTCCCATTCGCAATCTTCCCCTCCACTATAGAAGTAAAAGAATTAGTGAGAAAACTTATGTAACAGATTTTTCCAAGATGTTTTTCACTGCATTCCCTTTGTCTTTCAAATGAAAGTCAGAAGATTGCTCTTGGGAATCTCCACCTCAGGCTGGACAAACCCCAGCCCAGAGCTCCCTCCCCTCCCTTCTCCCCCCTCCCTGCATGAGAGGAAGCCTCTCTGTGCTGGTTCAGCTTCAAAGTGGAGCTCAGTTTCCCCCTTCCCCTCCCCTTTGCTGACCCAAAAGCAAAGGTCTATTGGGTTGGGGGTGGGCTTCACCCTAACTCATGGTACTTTCTGTAAAGTGCCATGAGTTAGAGTGGAGAGCTGCATGTCAGCACCCTATCTTTTAGTTCAAAAATTTGTTCAAAAATTAGGGGAAGAATGCAAAGCATTGCATTTATTTTAACAAATAGTTGTACATTCAAGTCCTGCCTACTTTTTTAAAGAGGAAGTAGATAGAGAGATTTCTTGACCTGTGCTGTGGGGAGGTCAGAAAAGATGTTTGTAATGCCCTCTTTTATCCTGAATCATGCAAAATCTGTGATTGAGGAGACAAAATTCTACTTCAGAAATTTGAACTAAAATCACTCAGTCACAGTAACATTATCACTATCACATGTTCTTTTAATCGTGCTTTTTCAGAGGACCGCAGTTCGAATGCATTTTAATTCATTATTTCAGGTTTACTCTGCATCTTTTCTTTCTCCTTAATAGGTTTTTTATTATTGTTTTGAGGAGTCAAGACAACCACACCTGCAGCACCTTCTTGGAAGACTGTAAAATGCTACTGTATAATCTTTTGCCTGTAAAGGTTTTTTGTTAGTACAAATAACATATTTTCACTATCATTATTTATAGACCATGGCTAATGCATGCAGCACTTCCCAAAACAGATAAGCCAGACTCTCTGCATTCCAAACAGCTTACACTGAAACTCAGACAGGATAATGGAAATCATGGAAAAAGAGTTTTCAATGACTATTCTCTGATAAGTCGAAGTGTGTGGGTGCACATAACTGAACTGTTCCAAAGTGTCACTGAGTAGGAACCAGTTCACAATTGTTGTAGGCATGGGCAAATTCAGGATTTTGCAAAGTGGGGTGCAGGAGCAGCAACTTATGCTTCAAGGGTGGCTGCACTTCAGCTCCCAGCTTACCCTTCCTACCCTCCATCTCAGAGCAGGCTGACCACACCGCAGGAGCAAAACCAGGGATTTTTTTTTAAGTCCCTCAAGAAGGTAAAAGTCTCCCCATCCCCATCCCTTCCTTGCTATACTCAGGAGAACATTCCTTTCTCTCCTCCTCCCCGCACCCCTCCGCATGCTGCTGTTGCTGCTACTGTCTCCAGATAACTGGGCAGTGTGTGGGGCAGAGGGAAGTGGTGCTTCAGAGCCTCTCCTTCCCCACTATAGCTTGTCTGGACATGGAGCCAGGTTTGGTTAAAGACAATGATGGCAGCAGGCAGGTTCCCGTCTACTGGGTTGTCAGGGAACATCAAAGGGACCATGCAGGGAGGAGGGACCTGGTCTGCTGGTGTTGCTGCCCCTAGCTGAGGCCAGCTCTGCACAGAGTCTGGCTGGAGCAGGCAAGAATGTCTCTGAAGCTATGCCTTCTGCTATCCCTGGGCCAGCTGGGGATAGTGGTAACAGTTGGCAGATATGGGGGGAGAGAGAAGGAAAGGAGAAAGGGTGTGCTCCTGAGCAAAGAGGGAAAGGAAGTGGGGATTCTTACTTGCTTTAGGGATGTAAAAGTGTCCCCAACTGCCACTCCTACAACATGTTTGACTGAAAGGTGGGGAGAGGGTGCATCCATGCCACTGAACCCTTCCTGGATCTGCCCCTGATTGCAGGTCAAAGTATGGACACACTTAACAACTGAACTGTTCCCAAATGTCACTGTCTGAGAACTACTCCACAATTGCCATGAGTCAGAGGTATACATAGGTATACACAGCACTCTAGCATGCCAGGTGTAATAGTCACCTGTTAAGCACTGCCAGTGATATATAAGTAGGTACTAATACATGACTACTTCCTAATATAAAGTCCAGGAAAAACTGGGAAATAATATTTAAGGCTTGGTTTTTACCTCCTATGCTACCTTAGTACCAGTACTAGAAAACTATTGGTTTTCATGAGAATAAAGGTGGTCTAATGTAGAGGAAAATGTGGTTCTTAGTTAGCTCTTTGTGAAATGTTTTTACAACACTTCTAAAAGATAATTTTATAATACACCTGGGCATTGAACCCAATTGATACCACTTATTGGGTGTGTCTACATGTGTGCCCCACTGTGTAGTTGGCACGGCGTCATTTTAGTATTTGCTTTAGTAAGTACTAAATGACTGCTCAGCACTCACCAGTCCTATGCAGCCCTGGTGGTTCACAGGTCATTTCCTAGCCTACTGTGCAGTAGCATGGTTAGTGCCCTCCAGTGTTATGTCGCTGTAGCAAAAAGCTATGTTTCCGTAGTGTCTTGTGTAGACGTGCCTCCCTGTACACAATTATTTAATGATTTACAATGCAATTATGGGTAAATTCTCTGGGCAAGGTACTCAGAAAGTGTATAACATCAATACAGAATCTAGCAAAGCTACAAAATGCTGCAGAAATACTAGACTTCTATAAAAGTACACTACAGGATTAAATGTGCACGTAGGAAAAGTTGTATATGTGTTGGAGCATGAATCACTGAAGCAATGATACCCCCTAAGAACATCATGGTGCTGCCTAGAGGCCAAGTTATAAAAGAGACCCTATAGTAAAACAGGAAGAAAAGAGATCTGATCGTATAAAATCTGTCTGCAGTAAACATAAAATCAGTGTTGTTGTATAGCAACTAATGCCAGGTGTCTAATGTAACCAATATTCACCAAGGAGATAATCTGCAAGCAATTCTATTATATCCAGCACTGGGATTTCTGAATTTCTGAAACCTCAATCTGCTGGTGACAATGTGGCACCCAGGTACCACAGATGTTCAGAAAGAACGCATGATTGCAACCTGCATCATTCTGAATCTCCAAGCTATTTATGTAGGTAGAAATATCCTCTGTTATAGGTGGAATATGTAATATTCCAGAATTCCTGTAATAAAACAATCTAATAATAATTAGACAATAATTAATAATAAACAATAATTAGACAATAATTAATAATAAACAGTCTGTAATAAAACTCAATCTAAGCATTAGCCCCAAATGGTTATGGTGTATCTGTTAAGTCCTGTGACTATTTAGTTGTTAAAGTAACCATTATGGACTTGATCAATAGTCACTAAATCAGTTCAAGTTTCTGAAAGATGATAAAGATGTGCTAAAAGGATGTGCTAAAGATGTGCTAAAAGGAAGCTTGCTTTGGAATTGCTGCTAACCTGCTTTAAAAAATATATTCTTTTACAAGATCAATTTTTTTTTATCATAAGAATTAGAGCTCCTTTTTAGATGCCTGTAATTTGGAGGGTTTCAAAATAATGCTTTACTTCACATGGAAACGTTTTTCAGCAAGCTGCTTTATTTTGGCATATTGTGGGATTTCAAGTGTCATTGGAATTCTGCACAGCATAGCAGTTTGGATTTGCATGTCCTGCTGGAGACACTATTCAGCTATAAATTAATTATGGAAAATAACGGAGGACTATAATTAAGAGTTGGCAGAAGTCAGTAGGTCTTTGTCTATTATATTTTAAATTTTGGGTAATTTAAATGAATATGCCTAAATGGTTACTATATTTTCATTTGCCTTGAAACAAGTCATGGATATACCTATAAATGTACTGGTAGGTTTTCTAATACAATTATAATGTAACTTTTCAAATTATCATTGTAATCTGGGTTGAGAAATGTAGTCACTTTTTACAGCAATATTCTGTTGTGCATCACAACTAATGCTACCAGCAATAGAAGACCAATTGGATTTTTTCCCCTTTTACTCAGGAGAAAGACACTGTCATAAAGCAGTGTTAAATGTTTGATGTTAGCCCTTTCTGACACTGCCATGTGTTTGGTAGGTGAGGATGACCAGCACTTACCAAGAATTGCTAAACCGCACTGGTTTGCCCTGGTCCTGCCATTAAGGCTAAGTACAGACAGTCAAAAAGCCCAAGTCTGAATTGATTCTGTCTTTGAAGTTTAGTCTAAGCTGCAGAAATCAAATTTAAAGAGAAGTGAACAGGCATTCACCTTTGATTCAGGAAATGTAGTTACATGCCTGCAGTGAATCAGGCCAGAAAGCAGAGGGCACTAGGGCATGGTTCTCTGGCATGTAGCCAGCACAGGCTGTGTGATTGCTTCCTCTTTCTGCTTCCCCCAAGGTCTCTGGGACTTGTAGTCCAAAATCACAGCAGCAGGACTCTGCAGGGTTGCTCATCACATTCTCTTCCTGCTTCCAGGTGCCTCTGGGATTTGTAGTCCACAGTTGCAGAGGACCTTCTCTCTACAGCAGATAGCACAAACCAGCCCAGGTCTTCAAAGCGTGCTGGCAGATTCTGGTTTAATGAGAAACAACAAGGGATCTTGGGGAAAAAGTTTCATAAGCCAGTTTGATCCAAATCAGTTAAGTCTTATACTACATTCAACCAGGTGTATCTTAAACTAGTTTCAGCCATTTTGAAACTAGTTTATGTGTTCTGAACTGCTGTTCTATTACAGGTTTAAACCAATTTCTGACCACATAAACCAGTTTATGTGAAGCTTTGGGCTAGGGACAGAGGTTGCAAGCATAGCCTTAAGTCTGTGGAATGAAGAGTTAATAGAGCTATCTATGCATGTGTCTATCCATGCAGACCTCACTGCAGGATGTGGGCCTTAGAGAAATGTCCTTGTTAGAAAGAAAAGAGGTTAGTAGCACTCTGTAACTATTATGAGTTATAAATTTTGAGAAGAGAAAGCAGTTTTTAAGCTTGCAGATGTATTAACAGGTGGAAGCATGCTTACTTGATAAAGTGTGATAAGAACACATCTTAATTTGCAGAAACTAAACTTGTCATTAAAAAAAAGGTGTATTAAAAATCATTGAGTCACCAGCTGAAACCTGTATTCCATTTTGGCTTCTGTAACACGGGCTACATGGGCCATACAGACAGCTGTAGCTACATTGTCTTCATCTTCACAAAAATGGTAACTGGCAAAGCAAATTCTTTAAAAATGTTTTTTTTTTTTTTTCTTTTTGCTGCAGCTCTATAATAAAGCAAAGCACCTAAAAGGGGCTTACTAGGAGCTAAATGCTTTTTTTTTTCTTTCATTTTGTATAACTTTGTGATAGGTGAAGAAATAGAAACTGTTGTGTAAAGGATCCTGATACAAAACAGCCCCTTACTGTAGCTCCTGATATGTGCACTCTGAAATCTCTGCAGTGCAAAATGGCTGCTAATTGCCAAACAAAAATACTGTTTCATAAAAGTCCTAAAATAGGCTTTTTTATTATTAAAAAAATAATCATAATTAATTGTGAAATTAAAAAAAAATAGTGTCAATTAACCACAATGTTAATCACGCAGTTAAACAATAGTTATCACCCATACACCCACATGTGCAGGAATAAGAAAATGTTCTCCTTGCTGCAAATTTGCAGTGCATAGGCAAAATTAAACCCCTAGATTTCCAGGGGTCAGAAATACCTGCAGAGAAAAAAAAAGTGGAACAGGTAACCAGAGGCTGGGTCCCCCAGAGAGACATTCTGGCTGCCAGAACATCTCTGTGGTTGGCCTTGCATGCTGCCTCCCCATAGAGGGCAGGCAGTGTTCCAGTAGCAGGGCGCTGGACCCCGGCTGCAGTGCTAGTAAGTAAAGGGTCAGAGGGGCTGGAGGAGGGGTAAGAGGACCACGGGGGGTACCCCTGCTGGTTTTGCCCACTCCCACAGCCCCCTGATCCCTGCCCCACCTGGTCCTGCCCCCTGATCCCTTCCCTGCGTGGCCCCTGAATTCCCCATGGCTGCCCCATCCTCCCAGCCCTCCTGATCCCTGACCTGCCTAGCCCAGTCCCTGCCATCCCCTTGCGCCTCCCGTCACTGCCCCTCTACCCCAGTCTCCTGGCAATTAAGAAAAAAAAAAGACAACAAAAACAAGCCCCAGCATTCACTCACTGGCAGTTCCAGCTGCCATCGGGGTCATTGCCCACCCCCACCACCCACACGGCAGGGCCAGGTGACAGCCCCAGTGGCCCCAGCCCAGGCCCTGCTGCCCCCACTGCCCTGCCAGGAGGCCCTGGAGCCCCTCTAGCCCCTGCTCCTGGGGTGAATAGAGGCTTTTCGTGTGTGTCAGGCTGCAGTATGGGGGGAATGCCATTGGGGGCTGGGGGTGCAAGTAGGGGATGGGGCCAGGTGGGGCAGCCATTGAGGGATCTGGTGGAGAGGGGAGCAAAGGGGGCTGCCATTGAGGGGGCTGCAAGAGCCAGTGGGGGATGGAGCCAGGCGGGCAGCAATCCAGGGGACTGGGGGAGCAAGAGGGAGTGGGGCATGTGGGCCCTACAGGGGGCAACCCCTGTGGGGGGTCTGTAACCCCTGTGGGGGGTCTGTAACCCCTGTGGGGGGCAGCAAAACATATAGGTATTTAGAATTCACTTTATGATGATAGAAATGCTGGTAGGCTTCAAAAATGCTTTAACACTGTAGATATATCAATAAAACATTGCCCAACTGATTTCTTTCTCTACACCCCCACCCCTACCTTTTGATCTAATTGTGGAGGGACATGGATTTCAGGGTATTTAACTGAGTGACTTTGGGTTTTTTTATCAGGCATTTTTTAGTTTTCAAATAAGGAACACCTGAATTCTTGCTAGCGAGGCCAGTGGCAAGTCCCTGCCTGTTCAGAGCCAGCACCTTGGACCCAGGTGGAGGTGGCTGACCTCCTTGCCAGCGGGGGCCAGGAGGACATGCTTTAACAGTTCAAAGCAGGCCACCGCACTGGGAAAATCTTCTGGGCGATAGCTGCCCAGATGGCCAGACAGGAGGGACGCATGGCAGTAGTGCTGTACAAAGGCCAACCCTGCAGCCAAAGCCCACTGACAGCTGGCCCAGAGGGGCAGATGCCTCTGTTGGCTGTGCAGTCCCCACCTAGGTCTGGCAGGTGCGCAGCAGGTCACAGCCAGGCAGCAGCCCCCGCTGCCAGCCTGCTGCAGGGGGTAGAGGGTGCAGGGAACTCTCAGGGCTGCTTCAGCAGTCCGGCTGGCACAAGGGGTCCTGTCCCCAGGTACCAATTGGCTGGGCCCCAGAAACTCCTGAGAGTGAGTAGCCCTGAGCTACTTGCCAGGACAGCTTTTTGTACTGCTGGGGCCAGGAGAGGTGCTGGCCCCAGGCTTTAGTTCTCCCTAGCTGCAGATCTGGAAGGAGCCAGGCAGGGTTATTTTGCTCCAAGTAGCACAATTTGCACTACACCAAAGTACGTGTTTGGGCACGTGTGCTGAGTCAAGAAGCGTGCGCTCAAATTTGCACCACTTCCTTTTGAGCTGCTGGAAGTGTGTGTCTGCATGTGTGACCGTGCCTTTGGAACCTGTGCCTGGGCAGCCTTGCAGCTCCTCTGCACTTCCACTGCTGCTCCATTGGGCAAACTGGAGGTGGTGGTGATGGCAGCGGAGAGGTGCTGCAAGACATCCTGGGCATGGGCTCTGGGTGGCTGCGGTAAGAAGGGCCTGGCAGTGGTGAGGGAGAGACGTTACTTTCCCCCCATACCGAGTAGCAGCTTCTGCCTGGCTGCTGCCGCTCAGTGTGGACAGGTGAATCTGGAGAGTCAGGGCTGTCTGTGGGTTCCTGCTGGTCTGCTCCGCTGGTCAGGACAATGTGCGTGATTAACACAATTTAAAAAAATGAACACGTTAATTTGTTTTTGCGTTAACTGTGATTAACCGAAAGCCCTATTTTTTATTATGCTATACAATGGAAACACAACTTGAGCAAAGTTGTTTTTTTCCCCCCATTTAAACTGTTGCCAGTGATCCAGTGTCGGTTGTAAGTGTTTGAGTGTGGTGAGTCTTTGTATACAGTTTCTGTAAGTTCGTCTTCTCTTGTGCAATGTTAGTGGTGTAAGCAGCTGACTGGTCACTGAGTCTGACTCTGTTGCCATTTAAGAAACTGACTAATCTCATTGACTGTGTTTAAGAGCAAGAGTATGCAGTAGCTTGATAGTGTTTCTTGGGACTGTAAATGATTACTTTACATGATTTCAGTTTTCTATTACACCAGTTCTTAGACAACGCTGAAACCGCTCTTAGACTGAATGCTGATTCGGTTCATTTTAGCATGCAGAGTAATTGCCTCTCTGTCCATTTTTGATAAAGTCCTCGCATTTGTGGGCGGGGAGAGGCTGTTGCTGGCAATGTACTTTACCTCTTCAGCTCAGTCTGAATAGCCCTTCTCTCTCTCTCTTTCCAAATATGCCTGGAATATTCTGAAGTTTCATGTACTGAACACCCTGCCTACTTCAGTAATTCCCTCTCTTTTGAAGATTTAAATCAACTGGCTGCATTCAAAGCTAGAGGAAGTAGGAGTGAAGTTTGCTATGTTGGTGCGCATTGCAGGAGCTTAACTTCTGACCCTCATTAAAAAAATAAAAATCTTACTTTGGTTTCATTGTGCCAGAGGATGAACACTTTTTGAGGTGCAAGTGTCCATACCATCTCAGAACAATCTTGGAGGCCCTAAGTGCAATAATAAAGCTGATGCAGACAATTGAGCAAATGATACCACTTATGGGGGAACAGTTCTTAATTTCTGCTTATACAGTAGTCAGTAACTGCTCCTTTGAACTGTTGTAAAACACTGAATGCAGGTTGTGGAGGTCTACAATTATGGACTATCATGTAATTATATAAAGACTAAATGACTAATACATTTTTTTCTATCCATAATTAGCGTTTTACTCGGCAGACTGTAATTTTTCTTTTTCTTCAGCTTCCATACACTTTTCTTTGGTATTGTCTTTTCATTTTACAGCAGTTAAGTTTTAGGTACATCTTAAACTTTTTAACAGGTGATTTAAGCATAAAAGGATGTGTGGAAAAATCCGAATACAACGAGGGCCAGTCTCAGGCCGAAAACACACCTTAAAGAATAGGTTAGAGGCAAAAAAAGTTCTTTATTGCTAAAACTTAATTTGTTTAGAATATAATGGAGAAGTTGTCTCAATCTTCTATGAAAGACAGAAACGACTTAGAAATTGCTCTTCTGCTCCTTTTTCTATTGCAAATACTTTTTTGCAACAAAAACAAAGACCTCAGCATCTGTTTAACATGAATACTATTGGGCAATTGCAGTTATACTGCTTTCATTCTAGACACTTTTCTTCTGTCTCTCTCTTCCTGCTCCCCCCCTGCATTTAAAGTTTCCTTTTAAGTTAACAATTGTTTAACAAATAGCTTTTCATAGAACAGAGGGAAATTGCTCTATGCTGTAGAACAAAGGTGGGTTGAAAGGAAGTATTTCTGAAGTTGCTCATCCTGACTGTCAAGCTTGAAGTTCAGTTATTGACTTTTATTCTCCAAGGACCTTATTAGCTTTCAGCTCCCAATAAACACGGATCTTTACACATATGCTTTCCCGTCTTGAGGCACTGTTGTTCTTGTTGTATCTCTTAAATGATAATGACGCTAACAAAAACAGAACTGTCAACACTTGGGGAAAAAAAATCCTGTTGTGAAATATTGGCACTTTCTGCCCGAAAAGGAAGGAGTATCAACTCTGTGAAGTTGCAAATAAATCATTTTTATTTATTTTGCTCAGGATTTTCTTTCCCTTTCACTAAATTATGTTTTGTAGCAAATGCAAGCCCCTTGAAGATTCAAAATGGTGGTTAAAGATGTATACAATATCTCAATAGACAGATGACTCAAGTACAAAGTTTTTCAAAGGTTCTGTATTTCTAATTAAATCGTTATAGGAGATTGCTAACAGGGGCAGCACTAAGTGCTCCAGCGCCATAGTTTTCAAAAATATCGAACTATTGATGTTGAAAATTTAAAATGGCACCGTTAAAAAACAAAATGAACTTTGGGGTGTTTTCAGTCTTGTATCTATGAAGAGCGTGGGGAGACAAAATTACATCCATAATGTATTGTCTTTTATCTCATAGATTTTGTACATATTTAGTAGTCGTATGAAATCTTGTTCTAGTCAAGATCCTCAAATCTTGCAAGATTCTCCTTCAAATGCAGTCTGCAAAGACATGCACTCCTTGGCTAGTATCTATCTACATCACCCATGTTTCTACAAGTAACCTCTAGAAAACACTGTCTCATGGAGCCACTCACTTGTTCCCTTGAAATGCTGACTTTTTCAATCTGAGGGTGGGGAAGAAAGACGTATAAGGAGTAGAGCCGAATAGGAATTTTCCATCTGAATGATTTTTCTAATAGCAAATATAGTCCTCATAAACTCAAAATTTTGAGTTTGATGGAAAAAAAATCCAATTTTCATTAATAAAACTGAAATGAAATATGTTACTTCAGTCAGCAACTGGAATCAGAAACACTTGCTGTATTGGAATGACTGTAAACCTGTCATTTTGTATTCATTTCCACATTTAATTGAATTTTTCAATTGTGCATGTATTGCTGTATGGGAGTATTTTTCCAGCACTAATACTACTCTGTAGGCCAAACTCCCTGAAGGAGTATATTTCTTATAATACAGTGCAAGGGATTTGCTTCTGTCTGAGCTGTACAGTGCATTGTGGGAGTTGTGTGACCCTGAGCAATTACAGAGAAGGCTGTCAGGCCAGGGAGCTTGACCCATGGAGGAGAATGGGGAAATTGGGCTAACAAAATAAAATTACTGTAGGGTACCATGAAAGGGAAATGGCCTTTAATATTGAAATGGCTTGAAAAGAAGTATATTGGGTAATTCTAACAAACCACAGGGCATGATTTCAATGTTGTGGAATGCCAGTGTTTCATATAATTTGAAAGAATAGTGATATTTTCACATTCTGGTTTTTTAAACTTCCATTCTGCAGACGTTTTGGAAATATCAATATTTTGTCCTGATTGGGAGTGAAACTTGTGTTGGACTCTTTTGCCGGAATAAAGGTTCTCTGTTTCACCTAACTGTAATAAGGAGTCAGAACCCTGACCTGCCACTCAGTGGGCGCATCTACACGTGACGTTTACTGTGGAGCTGAATAATTAGCTCTGCAGTAAATGTCTCAACATCTATGTGTGCAGGGTAATTAGGCTCAAGTAAACGAAGTAACTCTGCAGCAGGATAGTTAGTACCTGTATTTATAAGTACTATCCTGCTGCCAAGGTTTTTACTCTGCAGCAGCCCCTGTGTAGACACTGGAGAGGCTGGCTGGGGCGCAAGGGTGAGCCTGCCAGCTAGCCCCACACTGGAGCACCCTTGTGCCCTAGCCAATATCTCCGCATTATGTTGAGCCGGAGGGGAGGAGCCCCAGGCTGGCAGGCTGACTCTCAGAGTCCCCTGCCAGTCAGGGCTGCTCTAACCCGGTTCAATGTGCTGTGGTCCCAGGCATCTGTTTAAATGGTATGCCTGGGAGCAATGAACTCTGAAGTTTATTGCTCCACATTAACTGGATGTGCAGTTGCACCCAGTGTTCCCTAGATATTGGATCATGTCATAAGAACTCTTCTTACATCTTCTAGTAGCCTTTTTAAAGTACTGGCACTTTCATAGCAGTTAAAACATTTTCTTTATGTCTTTTTTTTTTTAATTAAAATAAACAACATAAATAACCCTAACCATCTAACTGATTCATTTGGCAACAGCTGCCTTATCCAGGGTCAAAGATGATTAATATGAGGAATGCAACTTCATGCTGAATAACGCGTAATATTACAATCATTACCAATGGTTTACCCAACCAAGTTTGTATCAGACACTTCTATCTCACTGGTGTCCTACCCTTGTTCCTAACAGCCTCATAGCCCCAGATGTTTTCTTCATTCCAGAACTAAGAAGAGCAACAGGTGTTAAATGTAGGAAAACCAGTTGACTCCAAATGTATTCACTAGGTTCATTTAAGCTGAGTGAGAGGCAAGACTAATATTTAATTACAAATCTTTCTATTCCTAGGAGGACAAACAGGATGGGGAAAAAAATTGTAAGTTACCCATCGATGCTAGGGACAAACATTACACATAAACCAATTTAAGTGATCAGAAACTGGTTTAAACATAACTTCAGTGTACAAAAGCTTGTTTCAAAATGGCTGAAAGTGGTTTAAGATAAACCTCACTGGAAGTAGTATCACACCTAACTGATTTGCATCAAACCGATTTATGCAATGTCTGTCCCAGACCCCTTCCTAGTTTAAGTTAAACCAGGGTCCCCAAGCAATCCAGATGCTTTGTAGGCCTGGGCTGGGCTGAGCTATGCTATCTGCTCTAGAGAACAGGGTTGGCCTACCCCTCTGTTCCCTAGCCGGAGCTCTGGTAAAGACTTCAGGCACAGCACGGTCTGCCTGGCTTCCCCCTGCCCCACCCTCCCCTTATGGCTTGCTGCTTAAACAGGCATCCCACCTTCCCTCCCTCCCTCCCTCCCATCTCCCACAGCATGGAACCCAGCCCCACAGACCCTGGGCATGTGGTATGCTAGCTAATGCTGAGAGGTATCTGTGAGTGTGTGTCTCCAATTTCACTGGGACAGGCAGACAGAACAATAATCTGCTAAGTCTTTTTGGAGCTAATCAACAGGTCAGCTGGTAATATCCCTCCATTTCTTCCTTGGAAAAGCTGTTTAAGAAGAGCTTGAACTAATGAGAGAGGCTTCTGTTTTGCCGATGGGCTGATAAACACTGATAAACACTGTTGCTCCTTGCTGGCTCCCTTGCCTGTCAGGTTTGCAGATGGTATGAAAAAGCAGAAACAGAGAGATTGAAAAGTTCAGTGTCATCAACAGATGCATGCGCCCCCCCCGCCCCCTTTGCCTCAGAATACTAGCACGGGGCTGGGGCTGGTAACACTCCCGCCTCTTGAGCAGTGAGCAGGGAAAAGTCTAGGAATGTGCAGGCATGGTAGGGGTTTATACTCCTCTGTAATCAAAGTGTCCTGCCAGGGCTGGCCATACCCCCCTCCAGCTCAGCACTGTCAAGGGGAAGGGAGGGCTGCTCTAACACCCCTGAACTTCTAGCCTGAGCCACTGCAGGCATGTGCCTCCAGTTCTTCAGTCCAGAGTGAATGTCTCTGCAGTTGCAAACTGATTCAGCCTAGGCAGGTTAGATTAACCTGCAAAGATTTAATCAATTCAGGCTGAGACTTTTTGAATGTCTGTCCCTAGCCCAAAGGATTGCTTATGTAAGTAAAGATTGCAGGGCCAGGTTCTACCATAGTTTTTGTTTTATGAACACCAGAAATTATGGGGCTCTGCTATATGGCTCCAGTTCAAGTCAAAGGCTTTAAATACAACTCTAAAAGACACTGTTCACATTTACATGTTGTGTCAGGGCAAACATGCTATTCCTAAATCTTGCACGTGAAGGAATTCCACTGTAAGCTTTCAATGATTCACAAACAATTAATTTGATTGTTTTATATTTTGTCAACATCTAGAAAATTCTCTTGTGTGACAGACCTCTTTATATTTAGGGATATTATGAGTGTTTATTGCCAGATGCAAATATTCCTGACTCTAAATGTGATAGGGAATACATTTCATAATGTTTCATAATATACAAGCCACACTCTAATAGGTTCATTAAAGTAATCATAGTAATTTTGCTGTTATCTCCATTAGCTGTGCTTTTGTACTTGCTTTTTATTTTGTCTCCTCTGCAGTTATATCCATTTGTTTAATCTATACTCATATTTGCTAAATAATGGCTTAGGTGGTAATCCTTCCTATCGACAAAATTACCTGCATTTACACAATGCAGTGCATTATGCATTGTACTTCCTCGAAATTCTGCAACCATCATTGGTCCATTTTTTGCTATTGTAAATTGATAGACCTCTCTTGTGTTCAACGGACCCAGGACAAATTACAATATCAGCAAGAAATTGGCAGAGATGTAAAATGTGTATTTATAGCACAACATGCTAGGTAAAATATTTTTGCCAATATTTTAAAAACACGTTTATGTAGTTAGTTCTGGGCCCTGATTTAGGACAAACATTTCTAATAAGTTTTCCAGCAAAATAAAATTTCTACTTAAAACTTTATTTTGTATAATAACATTTTCTATCGGCTCATAGATCACCTTCCACTGAGTTCTAAAAAGTTGATATGTGTAGTGGGATTGTCTGTCTGACCGAATGCCTTTTGTAATGTCTTTTTCTTACTGGTATCTATCACTTATTTCTCTCTCCATTCTATTTAGGGTATAGGTATTAATAACTTACTGTATGATATTTGCAGGGCATTGTGGGCACATCTACATGTATGCTTTAATGTGCAGTAGACTATTTTACTGCATATTAGAGCATCACTTACAAAACTGTGACATTACGCTAACATCCAGTAAAATAGTCTACTGCTCATTTAGCATCACTAAAATAGTGTGCAAATGTGCTGTTGCACATTAGCATAGCCTAATGCACATTAATTTAGTACCTCGCATTAGAAAAGGTGCATTCATGCACGTGTAGATATGCCCTGTGTCTCTTACACAGTGCAAAGTAAGTAGATTTCGTAATAATCTACCTGCTCCTTCATATATTTTTTCTTTATTTTGGGTGAAAAATAGCATGTGATACTGTAATTAAAGAATGCATCATAGTATACGAGAGGCAAAGGTTTTGCGTGTTATGTTTTATTGGACTAACTATATAGCTAGTGGGGTGAGGAAATTAAACTTCCAAGCTGTGTAACCTGTTATTTAGAGAGCAGGGCTACAGTGTGGAACACAGGTTCATTTTTCATTATACATCATTCTGAAACATGTAGATCAGGGACTTAAACCTGTGCCATCCATATCAGACCCATTTGCTAACCTCCAAGGTATAGCATTAGAGGTTATTTATCAAACTTGGCTTTGAAAAAATTCTCAGAGGACATAATGACTTTGAAACAGTATATGTAAACAAAAGAAATCTATAGTTCCACCCCAGACCCTTTTCTCTGCTTGAGCTAATGGACCAACTGATAGCTGCAGCAGGGGCATCATCTTTTCTGTGGCTGGCATTAGAGAAGGGGTGAGATGCTTTGCCAGAATGTTTCACAGATATTTGCAGATAGTAAAGGAATGGTAGGACTGAGAAATCTTGAGGTTTATTCCAGGCTTTTCAAGGAAGTGCCATTGAATGGAAATACTCTTCTTCCCATTTCTGCCAATTGAGACTTGTCTTTTTAACTTGTACAAATCCTCTGTTTTCCACACCTTTATCTTCTCATTCCAGTCCTACTCTCCCCAACTATGCAGTGTCAACCGACTGAAATTCAATCCAGTGTATTTGCCCACACAGTGGGAACATTATGATTTCCCCATCTAGTTTCCAATTAGGGTTGTGTAAAATTTCACCAGCTTTTTCAACTCAACACTGTTTCAACTACTTTCGAGCTCAAAACAGCAAAATTGAAATGAAACTAACGGCTTTGAAACAGCCTCCAAACAAAATGAGGGCAGTCAAAACATTTTGAAAGTTTCAAAATGTTTCAAGTTTCGAAGCTCAAGCTGGGCTTGCCTACAGGGAAACAGAAAGCGAGGAGAGGGAGAGGGAGCGGGAAAGGTGGGGGGGGGGGCAAAAGGACTGCTCTCATATTGACTGTGTGTAGCTGGCCAATGATCATTATCCTTTCCTGAGGTGCACTCCAATCCCAGGGCTCTGCAGAAGGGATGGAAAGGCAGCATTGTTTGAACTGTCCTGCTTTCTGCCCTACGTTATGAGTTTTGCTTATCAGCAGTCTAGGGTGTATTTTCCCAGAAAACCCTGCACCTGCTTCCTTGAAACTTGGCAGGCTTCATGGCCTCAGAAGAGGCTACCATCCTTGAAAGTTTAATCCAAATCAGGCAAGAAATGACAAAGTTATAGGCAGTTTCATGCTTCCCCCTTATAGCCTATGAGCAAAACTTCGAAACAGCATCAAAACAGTTTCAGCAATTGAAATGGAATAGTGGTTTTGAAACAAAACAAAAGAAAACACTGTCCCGTTAAAATGGAAGTCAAAATGAAATGGTGTTGTTTTGCACAGCCTTACTCCCAGTCTCTTTGAACAGCCATTCTCAATACACCCAGCTCTCTATCAGATTTCAGTATCTTCCAGGCTAGGGATAGACATTAAAAAAGCTGGAGACTGAATTGATTTGACCTTTGCAGGTTAGTCTAATCCACCTAGGTTGAACCAGTTTGTAACATCACAGACATGCAGGCACATGCCTGCAGTTGCTCAGGCCAGGAGCCAGATGTGCTAGAGTGTGCCCTCGACTGCATGGGAGCTGTGCTGGGTGGGCATGGCCAGTCTGGGCTGAACTGGCCAGTTGAGGTTTTAATTTCCACCTCCATGTTGTACCAGCAAGGATGCAAGCTGGGTCTGCTGGGTGTTCCCGTGCTCACTGCTGCAGCAGTGGGCCAGCATGGTCCCTAAAGCAGATGGGTTTGGGAATGGGGTTTGTCTCCCCTCTACCCCCATTGGCCCCAAGGGGGCACAGCTAGGTCTGCCCACCCCAACTGCTACTGCTTCCCAGTGGCAGAATAAGCCCTCTCCTGCTCCTCTGCCAGATGCCACTGAGAGGGCAAATAACTCCATCTCTGCCCCCACCCCAAGGGGCTCTACTGGTTGGCATCTGGCCCTGCCAGGTGGAGGCTGGATGGGGAGTGGGCTTCCTGGGGTAGCTTGGAGGTTTCAGCAGGCCCTGAGCTCAGCAGCTGCCACCACCACACCCCCTGCCCTGTGCTGCACCTTGGGCTGCAGCTGCATGAGCAGCTGTGGGCTGCCTGGGGTAAGGGACTCTTCTGTCCTCAGCTGCTCATGCCATGCCACTGTAAACATCATTAAAATAGCGTGCAAGTGCACTGTTGCACATTATCATAGCCTAATGCACATTAGTTTAATACCTCGCATTAGAAAAGGTGCATTCATGGGGACTGAGGGGGGGAAGGGAAGCTTCTGCTCTGCATGCATAGCTCTGGCTCCAGCTCCCAGACTCCTTGAAGGCGGAAGGCGCTCAGGTAGGAGGCTTCATTCCAGGGGCTGCAGCTGGAGCTCCACATGCAAGGCAGAAGCCATTGGGTTGAAGCACGCCCCCCAGCCTGCCTCCCAGAGCAGCTCAGGAGGGGCAGGAATGAGAGGGGCAGTCACCGCTGCAGGTGAGGGGAATCTGGCTTGGCCTGGCAGGGCTGCATTTCTCCCTGTCCCTGCCTGTCCCTGTTCAACTGGGGAGCATAGAGTAAAGGCCAGCTGTGCTGTGGAGCAGAAGCCCTGCCCAGCCCAGAGATCGTGCCAGCATGCTGGGGGAGTCTGGTTTAGCTTAAATCAGCAAGAAATCTGGGGCAGACATTGCATAAACTGATTTGAGCCAAATCAGTTAAATCTGATACTACATTCAACCAGGTTTATCTCAAGCTGGTTTCCGTCATTTTGAAACTGGTTTACGTGCACTGAATGTCTGTCTTGTTACAGGTATAAACCAGTCTATGACCACTTAAACTGGTTTATGTGTAATGTCTGCCCCTATCCCCAATGCACTGAATGAATGTTCTATGCGTAATATTTATAAATATTATCTCCTGGATCCAAATGACAAAAAGAAATTCAGATAACGGGGGGTATAATACAGTCCCTAGTAAAATCAGTTGAACCTTTATTTTACCCTAAGCCTCTGGACTCTTCTGAAAACATTTGTATTTTTATGGTATTGGTGGCATTAATATACATCAGTCCTGGGGAAAGAAGTTTATGGTATGCTTTGTATAAATGTATGGTTGAACTTTTAATCTGTACATGAAGATAAGAAAAAGGTATAATAAAAGCCATCCAGGGAAATTGGTTCAATGTCTTTGGGCACTCTCTGGGCATTTTCTACAGTAATATGCTCTAAGTGGCCTCAGTGTATTCTCTGGATATCTAAAATTGAGAGTAGTAATTGGAAAAATAAATCATCAGTCCAAAGGTTCTCAGCAGTGTTGGGTCAAAGTTCACTGCTATTACTAAACCTACAACCTACACCCCTGATGTTGCTAAAGTATTTGTCAGTCGAACGAAAGCCTTCAAGTAGAATTCAATCTAACCACCCTCAAATCTCAGCAAATACCTAGTTTGCAGCTCAAGCAGAAAATGTTACTAACTCATGATAAGTCTGCTCTTAAAATAATGTAATTCATTTATGGATAGACTGTACTCTACAACAAAGACAGCTTTGATTTAAACCAGAAATTGCATATAACAATACAAGAATGCCACAGAACATTGGCCCTTTAAAAACATATTTAGAATAGTTTTTCACTGCATATTAGAGAATATCAAACACAGATTAGTTTAAGTGTATCTTATCTTTTTTTTTGTCTCTGCCCAGATGGTAGACTTATGTGCTTTGGGGTGTATTTATGAAATGAAGCATCTGGAGTTTTAGGAGTATTTTGATTTGCTTCACTGTCTGTTCAAACTATGTAATATGTAAAAGAAAATACATGTTTCTAGCAC
Source organism: Caiman crocodilus (assembly GCA_030014935.1). Classification (NCBI taxonomy): domain Eukaryota; kingdom Metazoa; phylum Chordata; order Crocodylia; family Alligatoridae; genus Caiman; species Caiman crocodilus. Next base: position 35,488,577 of record JAGPOW010003395.1, read on the forward strand.
TCTTAACCTGAATATAGCATTGCCATAGGCCAAGAAAAAATAAATGTACGGATAGTCACCTCCAGACTATACAGGGTTGCCTCGCTTTATGTGGGTTCTGTAGGTGCCAATTTGCTCTTATGCAATAACCCTTTTTATATCCAAAATCCGTTATATGCAAGGTAAATTCACTCTTATGAGATTGGTGTGATGGAAGCCCGCAGTCAGCTGCTTTGTGTGGTGCATTGTGGGAGTGAGGTGCACCAAAATAGAGTCTTCTATGTAGATCTGTGCTTCTTGCTTGTTGTCTGCGACACATGTTTCTGCAGTTGCCATCCCCATTACGGTAACGTTCACCACCACCCTGTGCTCGTATGTAGTGTCTGCTGTTGGTAAGTACCAAAATTATCTTGTAAAAGTGGTAGAAATGTGTCTGGGGGTCAGTACAGTTGAGGTATTGGGACATATCCCTAATGTTATATTGTAAAGTGGGTTCCCCTTATGCAAATTCAAGTTATGTGCCATTTTCCAGGAACGCATATACAGCAAAAAGTGAGGGAAACCTGTATTCCACCAGATATTGCCCACTTTTGGTAGGGGCTCAGTTTCATAGCCTGAAGACTAACAGCACATGTTATATAAACACAGCCTTCTAATTAGCTTGGTGTTTGGGTCGTCCATCCCATGTGACGAGTGCAGAGTCAGTGGTTTGCTTCCGTACAAGAATGTACCTACTAAGATCAATTTGCTCCACTGAGAATTCTATATTCAGTTTTATTTTAGACAGAGATAACAGTTGCACAGTGGTGGACTGCAGCTGGGAATCAATTCAACTTTGTGTATGCATGCATATAAATTGGTGAGCTATCTTAGTCCATGACCATATTTCATTCTTTTACTTTAGCTTTACCTCTCTATGAAAAATTGGGTGGGGGAGGAAGGGGCATGTGAATCCAGTTACATTCATAGTGTGGATGCAGAATGGAAAGAAAGTGTCCAAGGCAACTCGAGCTTAATTTTGTCCAGGATATACCAATGAAATTGTGTTGTAATTTTTTTACCTGGTGACTCCTTTAGATTTAAATAGTATCTAAGATGATGTAATTAACCGATGCTACTAACACTAAAGATTCTTGAGCGTCTAGCTATCTCTGCATTTGTGAGCACTGTGTAACATAGAAGAGCACTGTTTTGAACAGCACAGCATATAACTTTCGACCTTCCAAGACTGAGCGGGAGACAAAGATCCAGCTTGGGATATACAAGAAAAATAATGGTGAAATGAGCTTAAATGCTGCTACTCTGGTTATTTAGCGTAAATATTCTAAGTTTTATTGTTCAATATTTCTTCTTTAAATGATTTACAATAACAGAAGTGAGATGACAGCAGGTCTATACAAGACCGTGTTACATTTAGAATTGTAATAAGAGAAAATTGAGAAATGTATAATACTAGTAAGCCGCCAAGGAAAAAGAATAAACATAAATATTATTATTAATGCAATGTCAGTACAAGTGTATTGGCATTGTAATGACTCCTGTATGAGTCGTTAAATTGTCAGTACAGGTTTCTGAGATGGACAATAACTCCATTAACATGTAAAGGTTCCTTTAATGTTGGGCCATCAATGTGAATGTTCTTGTTACACACCAGCTTCCACTGGGACTTTAAATTTCAGCTGATAGAAAATGTCATATCTACAGGCTGTAGTTAAAAGAAAGAAATCTCTGGCTTTATAACAAGTAGCATGTGTTCAAATTGGTTTTAAAAGTGCAATACAAAAGAAATCATAAAAAAACAAAAGAAACAAGTCACCTGCCCATGTCATTTCTTTCTTCTGTGCTCCTCTCCCCCACCAAATAAAATGTATGTTGGATAGTGAGTACCAGAGGGAAGAACACTGAACTGATTTCTGGTGAGAGCATACTCCCCAAAATATTTCCTTGACATCCTCAACTCCATCCAAATCTGTTGTATTCCCTACTTATCTTGGCCTTTTATATTTCCGTCGTCATGATAATGAAAGTGTAGCCAAAATTATGAAAAATATTATATCATTCACTTCTGTTCATATGCACACGGCTCTTTGCTTCACAGTGTTTGTTTTTTAATGTAATATATATTTTTATTTTTATGGACAATATTGTTCAAAGGCCTAACAGAAAGTACTGGGACATACTAAACTCGGATGCTCTTGGGGCATGCTTCAATTTTTATTATTTGTAACCAGACACATTAATATATTTTTCCAGGCACAACATATAGCTTAACATTGTTGCCTACCCATTTTGAATATACACTAGTTTGGGGTTGTGTGCATCTCCCATCACATATTTGGTAGAAGTTCCTACTTCTTATGCATCTCGCAACACACAAAGGGGCTTTATTTGTTGGATTTGCTCACGTTTACCCTGTGGAAATGCATTTCTATGTCTTGCTTGCTTTTCGGTTTTATCAAAATTACTGATACTATTTGTCTTTGCTGTCTGTAAGATCTCATTTTTAAATTAGGGGAACGAGTAATTCTGCGCTTGTGAATGGTAGGCACACCTGCATCCTTTCTCAAGAGACTAATATATTGTCACCTAAAGCAATAGTACTTTTCTCTTTAAGAATGTGCCATTACAGATAATACAGACTGTGACAGGGGGCCGCACTCCATGGCCCGCCCACCTGTCCCTGAGCCAACCGCCCACCTATTCTTGCCCGCCACAACTTGATCTTAATTGGTTCCTAATAGATCTTCCGTAAGCGGGAGGCTGCCCATTTGTGCCCTGATGCCAGGGGGTGCTATTTGCGGCTCCTTCCATCCCCATACCGAAGCCCAAGCCTCGTGGATCGCATCTCAATGTTCACTAATTTGCCGGCCCCACGCTGGGCCCCAGATTCATCCATGCAGGACCCGTCCATAGTCTGTACCATCAGGCGGCCTCTCCGCTGTCATCCGGGCTACCTCGCCCCCCCAAAACCCATCTTCCCCTCTCGGGTGTGGTCCCTCTTGGACCTATGGCAACTTGCCCTGGCCCACCTCCAAGCCATTCGGGGCCCCAGGCCTCCAGCTCTGGGCATCCCTCGCAGTGGGCCCCCTGGCCCCTCTGACCCCTCTCTGGGTCCTGGCCCCAGCTTGGGCCAGTCAAGGGTACTCCCATGGTTGGGCGGGTCTCTAGCCCTTCACATTGTCTCCCTCTCTGGGTCCCCCTTCTGGGCCCTCCAATTCTATTCTACAGGGTAACCCACCCAACGGTGGGGGCAAGGGGTTAAGGCGCCCCGTCTCACCTTCTACCGGGGTGGTAACTGGTCTGGCATTTCCTGGGGGCTCCTGTGCCACTGGGAGCCCCACTAGGCCACTCACTCCCGGCAGGGTGCAGTTTTCAGGTCATGCCCAGGACCAGGAGCCTCCTGCCATCCCCTTGCAGCTCCCCCATAACTCCGGTGTTCTTCCTAACAGCTCTCCAGCCAGGCAATGTTGCTGCCTGGCCTCCAGCAGCCAGACTGCCTGTTTTTATATGGCTCCCAAAATGGCTGCCCTCATCAAGCACCTGGAGGCTGCCAGCTCCAGGGCCTTAAAGTGGCAGGCACGCCCAGTGCCCTGCCACAGAGATGCAGAGATTTTGGAACCAGAAAGAGCCTGAGGCACAAAGATTATGTGCAGGTAGAAAAGCTGCAAGAGTATTACTAGATTTATAATCAACCAGACTAATTTCTTCTCAGACCTTTTTTTGATAATTTTTGGTCTCTGCTCTGCTCGGTGCATGCCTGTGACTGGGAAGGGAGACTTTCCTGAGTGAGGGTTTTATTCTTTCACTTTTGTCATAACAAGTCCTATTTGTAGAACTAATGAGTGGAGATTATAAAATAGAATATTACAGGAGTTCAGCACTACCTTACCTTACATCATTTCATTGGCAACTGATTCCCCCCACCTGTCAAACATAGTTTCCTTTGGATTAATTACCCTGCAGCAGAATAATGCTGGCTGTCAGACTGAGCATTAATTAAAAATATTATTAGTAATGATGGGTGAACATCAAAAGGCTGGAATAAGCATCATGAACCATTGAAATTCATTTAAAGTTAGTCAAAATTACTCTGAGGTAGTTGAAGCTCACCTGAGCTATCCCCCTTACTATTCTCCTGTATAGTAAGAATCTTAGTTGGTGGGTTAGCATAGGACACAAGACTGGAAGCTAATTCCCAACAATGTTTGGTTTAAGGGCTTGCACATAGCTCTTTTATTGTCTAATGATGGCATCAGCAGATGTCATTTGAGTTAGGTACCTTGATAGCAGCTGTTTCACTCTCTTCTATAAATGGAATTAAATCCAAGCTAAATTCTCATCTGTTTAGTTTCTATGAATTAGAATACCATGTTCACCAGAGTGTGAAACATTTTAATTGTGTGTCATAGTATAGCCCATGGGACAACTTAGTGAACTATGGGCTGTTATATGACATGACATTATCAGAAGTTACTTCTTGACTGTTGTAAAGAAAGGCTGCCCAGAGCCTTTTAGAGCAAATTATGTCCTTGTGTTATTTTTATGACATTGGAGGAGTAATGCCAGCAGAAAACTTGGTCCTCAAGAAGACAGGTGATAGGTTGCACTTCATCATCATTCTGTTTTGCCTCCTTTCTCATTTTTAAAAGTTTAATTCTTGCTTTGCAAATGTTTGCTCACAATTGACCAAGGTCCTTAGAAGTCATATATAAAGGGATATTTTTCAGTTTTAAACCATATCTGTTTAAGTAAGTATTTTAAGAAACTGTAGGCAAAAGCGATGGAAAACATGGACTTTTCTGAAAAAATAACTTGGCATGGTCACCACTGCAGTTGAGCTTACTGAAGAAATGTGACACAAGGCTCTGATCTTACCTGATAACTGGATAACCTATGAGCAGCATGCTGACAAGGAGAAGGGTTAGTGGTATCCTACCTTTAAATAGAGGAATTAACTCTCGTCGAAGTAAAGAGGAATAAAGAATACTGTGGATGTGGGAAGGAAGGCAGGAAAAAATAACTCCTCATAAACATTAATCTTTCTTTTTTTCTGTCTTGATTTTCAAGTTCTCTTTTTACTGCTTTTATCTTTCCCTTTTTATGAGTTTTTCTCTACCTTTTCTTTATGCCATATTAACACTACAACAAAGAAAGACCAAATACTGTGACATTTATTGTAAAATAAGAAAATTTTCTAAGAGATGGATAAAAATAATTTATAGAAAAAACCATCAGGGAAATTTTGTAAGGGTCATAACCTTCTTCATATCATATTTGTTTGTGCAGCGGTTCTGTCAGTGTAAATCTTGAATATAGCAGAAGAGTATTACAGAGAGAATTTCATTCTTTTCCTGAGAAGTGACCTGATATCCATTCTTTGTACAAATACAGAAAACAAACAAACAAACCAACCAAGAATATATCTAGCTGCTCTATCCACAGCAAATGAGACTAAGAGGGCTAAGTGATCTATGGATTTTTTAACTTCAGGGGGTATAAAATTAATACATTTGATTGTAAAATATTTAGAACAGTCTGATATTGAAAAATGTGGTTTCATCAAAATCCAAACATTTCACGGTAATGTGCTATTTTAATGTAATTATTTATGGGCAGAAAAATCCAAGCAATCATTTTACCTTCCTTCTTGTGGACATGTCTGTGAAAGACACACAGGAAAACTTACTTGGAGAGAAAGACGAATGGAGCTGGTGGGAAGCTGCATTGAGATGAAGGGCACGGAACCACAGCTGGGAAGAACACCATGCCAGACGGGAAAAAGAGAGCCGGGACCGGCTCCCACACTGGCATGGATGTATTTTATGGCTGCGTGCTGGTGTCGATTCGCGGACTGGTCCATTGAAAGGAGAATAAAAACCTTGGCCAACAGGAGGCAGGAGGGACCAGAAGTGGGTTCCCTGGCGGCTACCGAGCAGCGCAGAGCAGAGTAAAGCCCAACTAAGGGATAGTCATGGTAGCACCAGGAAGGGGCTTTTGGGAATAATTTAAGCCCAGAAGGTTTACAATACTCACCTGAGACAGAGCTGTGGACTCCTGACGTTTCTAGACTGGATTGGACCCACCAGGGACTTGAGGAGAGAAGGAGAGACAGCTGTCTACACCATGGCAACTACAAGCCAGTGAGAGAGGAACCAGCACTGGGAAATGAGGTAACCCAGGGTCAGGAGTAGGCTAGGCCAGTCCCACTACGGCCTAAGCAGAGCAGGACGAACTGACATCCTCATACATTTATTCCTATTCAGGAGGCCAAGATACTGTAACCAAACCCAGAAAACCTGTACTCAACATCATTGGTTAGCATTAGGTGGGGTGTAGGGAAAGCAGAGCCCCATATGGGAAGATGTACAGGAAGATCGAAAGAGGGGATCAAGAGGGATGGGGCATACATCTTCCGTTGAAGTAAATAATTTTATTACAGCAAAGATATGGCAGATGAGAACATCTGAGGACCCTCTGGAATCTGACCCAGTAACACGCTGTCATTTCCCCAAGCAATGGCAGCGTCCGAAAAACCCATATGGACCAGAAGCACCGGTGAAAGGCATGGAAGATTACAATGTCAAAATGTTTTTCAACTTTTATATTAGAGTTAATTGATTTAAATATACATTAAATTGTGTATCAAACTATTCCAAGGGAAGTTTAGGTTCGGTATTTGGAAAAACTTTGTCACTAGGAGGGTAATAAAACACTGGAACAGGTAACCCAGAGAGGTTGTGAAATCTCTATTCTTGGGGGTTTTTATGACTTGGCCAGACAAAACCTTGGCTGGGATGGTCTTAATTTGAGCAGGGGGTTAGACTAGATGATCTCCTGAAGTCCCTTCCAACCTTAATTTTCTGTGATTCAATGGGCACAGAGAGATGTTTTTCAGAATATTTGTTTCATCAGAAATTTTGACACTTGTTTTGTATATCAGAATGTATTTTTCCCCCAAATAACAACATTTTTCACAGAATAAAAATTTAATGAATGAAATAATAGATGAACCAGTTCGGTTTATGTGAGGGTTCAGTTGGGACATATCTCAGACTAAGGATTCAACAATATGTGGGCACATATTACCGGAGCGCAAACTGGGGTCTGGGTCGGAGGGCTCCGGGACCAAGTTCTAGGAGGACCAAGAGGCAAAATCCAATAGGCATAATCCAGAAGGTGATTATACCAGTTAAATTTTTTCATCTGATTGGGCCCCTAAATGTGCTCTATAGCTGTGTTGTAACACATATGCATGGCTGTAGAGTGCTTTTAAAATGGCCCATCATGCGAAAAATGAACCCTGGTCAAATGAGATATTAGATGAAGACATTCTGAAGCCGAGCACCTTAGAGAACTTGTTCATTTTTCACGCTTTGCAGGGCTGGACTGGTGCTTGTGCTAGCGAGCATCAGGCCAGCCCTGTCCCTAGGGCTGTCATCAGGGGAAGGACGGGGAGGGAGCAGGTAGCAGCTGCTGGCTACTTTGCCAGGCCTGAGCTGAGTGGGGGCGCAGAGTGGGATGGAGCCCGCTCATCTTATAGGTCTGTCCTGATTCCCCACCCACACCTCAGCTGATTTCCACCTTCCCTCCACCCACTCCAGCTCCTGCCAGGCAAAGCAGCAGATGCATGTGTTAGCACGGCATGAGTTTGAGGGGAGCCCCTATACATCTGTAGGCCTCCTTAAACTGTGCCAAGGCATGTCTGCAGCTGGAAGCTGTAGGTGCACTTAAAAGGGGTCAGTGGCACTCTCAGCAGCCAATCCAGTTGCAGAGAACTGAGCAGTTGCCTTAGCCTGGGATCGAGGCATGTATGATAGCTCAAGTGCTTTACCCAGCCAGGTATGCTGACAGTTTAAATGGGGACTTAACAGGGAGGGGGTGAGGGCAGCTAGTGTTACATGTTACAGTTAGTATGATCTAAATCTATGTAATGTTATGCATCATTACCACTGCTGTGAGCAGTTAATACAAACTCTGACCTGCGGTACCAGACTTGCTGCTAGAGGGCTGTTGAGCAGGGGAATAGCTAGGAGTCAGGATGCCCAGGTTCTGCCCTTCCATGAGTCTACTAATGATCTATCATGTTGGCTGTCGCACTCTGTATAAGCTCACTGCATAGGGCCCAACTGTATGTAAGCACCATGAAAATGTCTAGTAAAGAGAGTTTCTACCCTAAAAGTGAGCAGGCCCTTGAAGCAATGTACCAGATTGTATCAGGAAAGAAAATGATACAAATTGGGAGGGAAGAGCAGGAGGCGAGCAGCTAGGGTTTTCCATAAACGCATCTTATGGTTCAAATCCTAGGTTTCACTTGAAGCAAGTAAAAAGGACACTGAGCTGTTGTTGTTGTTATTAATAATACTTATTATTTTATTTCTCAAAGCCCAACCTGCAAGAATATACTTCATGGTTTCATCTTTGATAGTTAACTTTTAACTTCTGCCATGTCGAGTGGTATTGTTTATACAGATGGAAAGCCTGGCAAGCTTCATGTGCACCCCCATCCCCCCGCCCTCTATCTACAAATTTGGATAAAGGGAGACTGCTTTGTCCGATGGGGACCTGAAATAAAGAGAGAGCATGATGTCTTTTCCTGAGAGACGTGCTTTATTGGAAAACTAAACTTAAGCGTAACTAGCTTTCAAATCAGGCAGTGAAAATCTAAAAACATACTTACATCTGGGAAAGATGGGTGTAGGCTTGAACCCAGGAGTTCTGCGCTCTTGTTCAGTTCTTCCAACAGCTCAGGTCCGCGATTCTTCCACTTCTCCCAGGTTTACAATCACTCAAGCACACATGCATGCAGGTATTAAGAACTTGCATCCATCTACAATCCGATTGGATATGTGTTTTATGAAAGGGATTAATGAAGATCCCTTCCTCAGTTAAATGAAGGATTTATGACAAATACTTAACAGCTGTTTTAGTAGGAAGGCCTCAGGTGGTATTCGTTATGTTTCAGTGCTTGATAATGAGTGCTATTCCTTATGGTAATGGGCTTCAACTCCTTTTTCTATGTGACTGTAGTCAAACACCTAAGTCAGTGCTTTCTTGTTTGCATAAGCAAGGATCTGGCATTGCAAATCTGTGTCTTTACAAGGTTGCTCAAAGTTCATTTCAATCTTTACATAATGGAGGATGTGGTGGATTCTTCTCTATTCCCTCCACAAGAAGGACGCCTTTATGCTAAGACTTCTAAAGTGTTCCTTACATGTTCCAGCTTCCCTTTGGAGTGTGGTGCTACAGCCCCTGCAATGGGGATTTGTGTTCCAATGGGAGCACGAAGCTGCCAGGAGCAAGGAAACATCCATGCTCTTGCTGTGCAAACCCCCTTTCTAGAATCCGTGGCTCTATGCTCCTAAGAGGAGCTAGAGTGCGGAGCCATCAGGTGGGAGAGGGGCAAGTTTCCTCTGTGTACTTGGCTTGGGGCTGTCATGCTGTGCAGAGAGCCTGGCTGTGCTGGCAGCCCCCAGGCAATACCACCCCCTGGGCAGTAGAGCTCAGAAGAAAAGAGAGATCATCCATGGAGAGTAGCGTATTACAGGATGCTGGACAATCCAGATTTTATCTCCGTGAGAGGTGACTGATGTTACTGCAACGCAACCTGTGTAGCAGTACCCAGAGATAACCTTCATCTGAAGTGGTGTAACTTTGAGATGCTCCAAAACCACTTAGCAGAAGTTTTCCTTGTTTAATGTACAGACCCAATGTTTTACGTACCTTTAGCACAGTGTAAGGGTAACATGTAAGAAGGCCCTCATTCTCAGCCCAAAGCAAACAACTTGGATTCAAGCCAACTTTTCCTTAAATTTTTTCTGCTGAAATGTGGACTTTAAAATTTTCTCTGTCACTTTCAATACCTTCTTGTTCAGAAGAAGAAACACTAAAATACCATTTGAAATGGCCTGAAAACAGCGTCTGCTCTAATTAAGAGTAAGGGTACTGGAAATTTCGTGAGAAGAGCTGCCATCATGTAACTGTCACACCTAGCTTCCCTTAGATGAGGGATGTGGGAAAAAAGTGTGAGAATAGATGATCAGTCTTCTTGAAGTAACAAGGCATATGATGGTAAATGAATTTGAACTTGCTGCTGCTGTTAGCACTATAGCTTCCTATCCACAGGCTTTAGAGGAGTCAAATGAAATATCTGGAGGAATGGCACTTATAGCAGGCTAATTTGCAAAGCTATGTTGCTTTTCCTAAGGGTAATAAAATGAAGAGCTCAGAAGTACGTAGCAGCTCATATGGTATTCTGGGACCTGCAAGATGAGTAGTCTTTGAAGATCTTAATTTAGAAATGAGGCTACCTGCTTTCTTTTCTTCTGTATAGCCAGGAACCCTAATGTATCGATTGCAGATACTGCAGTTACTGCAGTGTTGTATAGTAGCTATGCAAAAGCAGTGGACTTTAGTAGGGTTGTGTTCCCTTCACTTGTGGTTTCAGTCTGAAAGGAAATGGTTATGAAAAAGATGGTTTAGTATGGGAGGGTGTTACAGGTTACCTTTTAAAATATTTTAAATCTGTGGAATGGCAGACTGGTTAAAATTAGAATAGTTTCAGAGCTGTCACAAATTAAGGCTTAATGCCACCTGTGACCTGCGCCATTGTGATGTGCCTCTAGAGGGGCATGTTGATTGGAGCCTCTCTGCTTTGTGGCCCTCTCCCAGACCCCCTGGCTGGGGTACTGTGGGAGAGCCGGGTCAGGACCATGAGGTGGTGGGCTTCAATCCACACCCTGGCAGCTAAGTCCAGGTAAAGCCCAACCAGCATCTTGGTTCTGCTGGCTTCCCCCTCCTGCTTCCTTCCTTAGTCCCTGTTGACAGCCGCGGAGTGAGGAGCGCAGTGTAGAGCTGGGGAGAGAAGCAGCACCTTGGCTCGCAACTCACTTGCAGGCAATCTCAATTCCCTCCCCCCTCCTTCCCCCAGCTCCAGTCAGGGAGGGTGCTGTAACTCTTGGCACTTTATGGAAAGTGCCAGGAGTTAGAGTGGGGGCCTGAATGTCTGTCAGTGCTCCATGTGGCTTCCCTCACTCTGCAGCCAGCAGGAGCTAGCTGGAGTGTGGGTGGGCAGGGAAAAATCTTGGGTGGGGGGAAAACCTGCTTGTAGTAAGTACGTAGGGTGGGGTGCAGTAAAGAGAAATGAGTTAAAAAAAAGATTTTTAAAAAATAAAGGAGTAAAATCTTGTATGCACTTCACTGAATTGGAATTGTTGTGGCGGGGAGTTGGTTTAGTACTCACAACAGGGCAGAAATGAGATCCAGTGGGCTTGCTGTACATATGTTACACCAAGTCAGAGCTGACACCCAGTGGACTTGCTAGATCACTGGTTCCCAATGTTGTGCCTGCATGCACCATGGATACATCGTCAAAAGAATAAAAAGTAAAGGGAAGCTGCATTTTGAAGTTGCAGAGCTAATGCAATTTTAAGTAATGGATGAGATGACTGGATTGATCTAAATGCTAAACTTTAATATTCATATTGGCGCCCACTGCTTTTTCTTTTAAATTCAAATGTGCCCTTGGACACACAAATGTTAGGTGCCCCTGCACTAGATGCATGCCACTCTAGGGCAGAGCTGAGACCCAGCAGTCATGCTGCCTGGGTTGAGTAAGGCGGTGCTGATAGAGCAGTTTCAAATGAATAGTGGTTCATTTCAAATGAATAATGTGGGGGGAGGGAAAGCTAAGCCATGGTGCAGTGGTCAGCAGTGTTGGGAAGATGCAGGGTTAGTGGGATGGGAAATGCCTCCAGTGCTAACAGCCAATTGTTCACACTCATTAGCAGTTAATTGGCTTTATAATCACTCCCTTTGCATCAGTGTCTAGCCAACTGAGTGCTTGAGAGTGCAAGAAAGAGCAAACAGCAAACTGGTGAGATGCATCTAGGTGTTCATAGTGGTCAGGGTGTGCTGGTTGCACCCCTGGGGGTGGGGGTGAGTGTTGGCTTGAGCAGTAGAATTCAGGATTGAAAGCTTGCTCAGAGAGCAAAGGAGTAGGAAGGGATGGAAATGGTATTTTAACATCCTGGAGGAACAAAAATAGAGCATTTTATCTCCCCAGTAATATGCGATACCCTGGAAAAAACTTGGGTAAAAAGAAAATTTGGGTAAAAAGATTACCTTTATTTGAATTGGCTTAACTTTAAAATGTTTAGAAGGAAATTAGCACAGGTTAATACCTCTCAGTGGGGCTAGGGACAGACATTATATGCAAACCAGTTTAAGTGATCAGAAACAGGTTTAAACCTGTAACAAACCAGATGTTCAGTGCACATAGACCAGTTTGAAAATAACTGAAACTGGTTTGAGATAAACCTGGTTGAGACAGTATCAGACTTAACTGATGTGTGTCAAACCAGTTTATGCAATGTCTGTCTGTCTGAGACCCCTTGCTGGTCTAAGATAAATCAGACACCCTCAGCGTCTGAGAATGATCTCTGGGCTGGGAAAGGCTGGCCCTCCCCTCTGCTCCCTGGTTTCAGCTCCAGCAGAGACTGCTAGCTGCTCCCCCCTCCCTTTCCCCTCTCCCTGCTAAGCAGGAATTCACCTCCCCCCCGCCTTGTGGACAGGTGTCTGTGTATTAGCTAGCAGACCACATGCTGGCTCCGGTCTGTGCCAAGTCAACAGGTAGAATCAACAGGCAGCATCAACAGGTAATGTCCCTGTATTGTCTTCTTAATGAGGTGATAAATGCTGAGTTAGGGGTGATCAGAGTGTCTTGAGGTGGGGGGGGCTGGCTAGCCCCTCCCCCGCCCCGACAGCTCAGTGCTGTGGAGGGGAAGGGATAGATCCCCACCCCCAGCTTCTATCCTGAGCCACTGCAGGCATGTATCTTCATGTCTGGGATGTCTCTACAGTTATGAAATGATTTAGCCTAGCCAGATTAAACTAACTTGCAAAGATTGAATCAATTTAGGTGCAGACTTTTTGAATGTCTGTCCCTAGGTGGTTGCTCCTGTTTTGAGTACCTTTAAGACATTTTAAAAGTGACTTGTAACACCACCCTAAGGCGTTCCTTTTTGTTGTAGGCCTCGTAAAATGAAATACGCTCCCAGGATTGGTTGATTTACTTTTCTTTTTCTCCCTCATAACTGCTAGAAGCAAGCTCTTAGCAATTTAATGTGCACATGCTAAAATAAAATACCTAGAGTTATGTACAATTGTTTTTACTTAAGATTGGCTCTTTAAAGTTAGGCAAGGCTATGAATATGTAATATTTATAAGCCTGTTGAACTATAGCAACTTAAAAAACACAAAATATAAGCAGTCTGCTTAATTTGTAACATATGATGGAGTCTTTGGTTATTTAGAAGAGGCAGTTATTTAATCTGGAAAACTGACTGTTAACCTTACAAAGTTATATGGTCAAAAATAACATAACCATGCTTAGAATAGTGCCTTAAATTATACATAAAGCTTTTTCATTAATTTTAGTGATTATACATAAAAGTTGGGGATCTTGTATGACATTATTAACTGAATTATTGGAACCATCTTTGTTAAACCTCAAATATTTATGAGCTAATTTTTATGGTAACAAATTGGTGCCTTTCTAGAAGTACTATATCATACTATTTTAGCCTGAACATTAGGAACATTTAACTTCATAAATGTTACATTTATCAATAGCGAATCTACTTTCCATACCCCTCTGATCCCTCCTGAAGTGCATTCTTAGGGCAGAGAATCTGCCATTTTATATAACTAGTCAGTAAAATTTGGCCTGTTTCAAAGAATTGTTTAGCTAAATCTCTTCAAAATCTTGGTGCACACTGCTGCTATTCTCAATCATTTGGTGGTATGTAAAGCAAAGACATTTCTGAGCATTTCTGTACCCTCGGCAGCACACACACAACAGCATTGGCAATGTGATGCCACTGACAGCTGCTATTTTTGTGCCCCCATCAAGTCAGTGGCTGAGGCTGCTGCCCTGGCTACCACCCCTTTAGGTATGGTATTGGTGAAGAGGCCTTATAAGCAGTGATACCAGCTGTCACAATGGCATCTCAAGTCCTGTTATATTTGGTGCTGTTTCTTACCACTTGAGCTGCTGAAACCAAGTGAAATGTATAGAGATAGTCCTTGAAACCCAAAGAGCCTGCAATCTTAAACAGATGAGTCAGACCAGTAGTATAATGATGTAAAGCTGGGCAGGAACCAGGAGACCATCCCTGGATGTTGACCCTGCGACTGCTGACAGGTGCAAAAATAGCAGCAGCTCTACTGCTGGCCTTGGCCATGACTGCACTGATACCATGCTGTCAGCAGTCCAACCAATGACACTGTGTAGTTGCCACTCAGGGTGCTCATGTACCCAGTCACACCTCTGTCAGACAAAGGGTTAAAGAGTTAATACAAATTCTGAAATAAAGTGACTTGCCCAAGATATATATTAGGTCTTTGCAAGATTCAGTAATTCATGTCTTCTTAGCCCTGGTTTGATTTCCTAACCACTAAACCAGGAGTTGGCAACCTTTTGCCACCACGAGCCACTGCTGGTAACTTCCACATCTACCCAGAGATTAGCAGATTCTGCAAAGAGGCTAGAAAAAGACTAGGTGCTAGGACCCTGGGAATGCCACCTTTGCTGCAATAGAAAATATGAACTGAACACAGTAGGTAATAGGACCCTGGGAGACGCTGTCTCCGTGTGCTGCAGATTCTCTGAACTACTGTCTCTTCATGTGCCAGATCCCACCCACAGGCCTGAGGTTACAGAGCCCTGTACTAGATCAGCATTTTTCAACCTGTGGGTCACGACCCCAAAGTAGGTCACACAAATATATGAAAGGGTCGTGAGCAAACTTTAAAAACATGGCAAATTGTGGCTTTTCCCTTGCAGCCTGGCAGAGTTCCAGCCTACAAGTGGCAGCTATGGCCCCCCTCCACTCTCCCACCCCACGCACTGAGGAGCTGAGGCCTGGGAGTGGGGGGGGGGGGCACCGGGTTGTGAGTGAGGGGCTCTGGGTTAGGATTGGCCATTGATGTTTACAAAAGTGTCCTGATACTAAAAACATTGAGAACCACTGTACTAGATCATACTGAACCATTGTAAATGGTGATTATCTTCAGGAGTGGGGATGCTAATGAAAAAATGCTGGCCCACTAAACGTGTTGTTTTGTGCTTCTATATCTTATGTCACTCTGTCTCTGTGGTCTTGTTCTTCGTGTCTGTTTTAAACCTTGATTAGGGCTACCCAGAGGTGATATAGAAAGAATCAAGTCATTTATATTGATTGCATGAGTAAAAATGAACATTAGAAGTAAAATGTTTTGAAGTAGACACAAAAGGATGTTAAGGAGTACATAGATGATAACTAGTGAAATTGTATGAAAAATCAGACATTAGTATTTCCATTACACAAGCAAGTGCCATCTTCCCCTTTGAGTAATATTTTACACTAATGGTTTGTTTCTACAAGTGTTGTAGTCTTTTCTTTACCTTAGGAATTCTGACTATGTCAGTACTTTGATCTGTTTCCCTGCATAATGTTAAGTTCAAAAACAAGAAAGAAACTATATTCCCCTGTACAACTTTGCAAGTAAAAGCTCTTTCTACAATAATGATACCTAGGGGCATGTATAAACCAACTTTGGATAAACCAAGAGAGTGCTTTAAAGAAGCTCTGCCTACCTGCTACATGTGTTAGGCCCTGTAAAAAGGTAATGTAGCCTCCCATTTAAGACCCCTGAGACAAAGCTTATGGCATACGACTAGCACAGCTCATTACCTTTTTCACAGAATGTGATATATGGAGTGGTCATGCTGTTCTTCACTGGAGAGATACTGTGGCTCATAGGCAGTTAGACATGTCTTCTAGAATATAGGAGGTTCCTTCCCCTTTCTTAGTCCTTACACATGTGATGAAGCAGAATTAGATACACAAGACATCAGCATACATGAGTCCAGGTGGTGTTGGTGGGCTGTGTAATTAATAATTTGTTTGATAATTGGTAGGTAGCCCTTAGTTGATACGTTTTATGTTGATAAAACATGATAGTCCTATGATGATAGGCTTTTGGTAGTAGGGGTAGAAACCACCACAATGCAGATAGTTGCCTGATTGATGTCCCAGTGTGCTGTTAGAGTGGGAGAAGGCCTCTATATAATCTAATCATACAAATAGAGCTTGGGGTATTGCTTAGAGTGAGCTCCAAGCTCAGATCCAGATCTTCCCCAAAGTTAAGTGTTGTTCAGAACCAGGGATTGGGCAGAGGTCCAGGCGGGATGGGTTTAAGTCACAGGTGGGAAAAATAAAGCCCATGGGCCAGATCCAGTCCATCAGGTGATTTCATCTGGCCTGTGGGCACCCACCAATTAATTGTACCATGCCCAGGATAAGTGCCTCATTCCCTTCTTCATGCATGGGAGGGCCCTGGCCCGGCCAGCAAGCACAGCTTTAGGGAAGGGCTGCTACTGCCACTGCTGCAGCTCTCAGGGGACCTGCTCAGCTTCCCAGACTGTCTGTGGTTCCTCCTCATGTCCCTTCTACAACACTTGCTCCAGGTACCAGGTAGGGAAGCGGCAGCAGTGGTAGGCAGGCAGGGAAAGGGAACCTGGGAGGAAACATGCAGTTGGGTAAGGAGCCCCATCCTTTGCTTCCTGACGGAATCCCAGCAGCTGCACATGGTGCCAGGGAGTGGGGAAGGCAGCCAACTCTATCATGTGGGCTTCCCTCTGGTGATGCCCTAGTGCCGGGAGCTACATGTGACCCCCACTGGATAAGAGTGGGCTAACTTGACTCCGCTCCTTGCCACCACGTGCAGGTCCTGATATGGGCTAAAGCCATGTGTGACTGTCTGTGCTGGTCATGACCACCCCAAGGGCCTGCTGCTGCTGCTGCCATCGGCAGGGGCAGTGCACCATGATGGTTGGTGTGGGGGGGGGCTCCACATACACCCCCACCCTCCCTCACACTGCACGAACCCCACATACCTACACACTGCCCTCACAACCTCCTCCACATATACATACATCCATGCTGCACAACATACCCTCCTCCCCCAACCACACCCCACACATTCCCCCACATGCAATATACAATAGTAAGACTTTATTTTTGAGTCTCATGTAATCACCTCTATATACACTAAACAAACACAAATAAATCAGGACAAAAATATTTTTTGAAATAAAATTTCAATACATTATAGTAGATGTTTGACTTGTAGTATATTATTTCGAGGGGTTCTGGTTCTAAGGTGGCAAATCTTCCCCCTGCCCCGAAAGAGTATTTCTGGGGGCAATAGTAGGGACTCCTGGTATCAAAGGTCAGGGACCATAACTTGACAGAGAGGGGAATTCAAGATGAGTAGTTGCTCCTTAAGGGGGCAATCCTGAAAGCACAAGCAATCCCTTCTTGGAAGAAAGGTAGCAAAAAGGCACAGCAAACCACTCGGCTCTGCCGGGAACTTGTGGACCATCTGCATCTGAAAAGAGACACCTATAAAGGATGGAAGACTGGAATTACCACAAAGGAGAAGTATTCTACACTGGTCCAGACCTGTACGGAGCAAACCAAGAAAGCCAAGGATACAACCGAACTCCAACTGGCTACGTGAATCAAGGACAATAAAAGGTCCTTTTTCAGATATGTGGGGAGTTAGAAGAAAAGCAAGTGTAACACTGGACCCCTATTAAACGAAATGGGACAACTGATGACCGACACCCAGGAAAAAGCCAACCTGCTTAAAGGGTATTTTGCATCAGTTTTACACCAGCCCAAAGGGACCGTCCTGCTTAACATGATGTGGGACATCCAGGGTGAGGGTGAATTTATACCCTACATCACTGTAGACCATGTACACCTTGAGAGGCTGGACATCTTCAAGTCAGCTGGTCCAGACAGTTTGCACCCCAGGGTACTTAAGGAGCTGGCAGGCATCATAGCTTAGCCACTGACACAGATCTTTGAGAACTCATGGCACTCAGGCAAAGTGCCTGAAAATTGGAAGAAGGCCAACGTGACCCTTATCTTCAAGAAAGGGAGGGAGGTAGATCTGAGGAACTACAGGCCTATCAGTCTGATGTCTATCCCTGGGAAGATCTTGGAAAACATTATCAAATAGGCCATTCTTGACAAGCTGGCTGATGGCAACATCCTGAGGGACAGCCAACATGGGTTTGTTGCAGGTAGGTCTTGCCTGACAAGTCCCATCTCCTTCTATGACCAAGTGGCATATCAGCTGGACAAGGGGGAAGAGATTGACATCATATATCTGGACTTTAAAAAAGCCTCTGATTTGATGTCCCATGATCGCCTCATGGAAAAATTGGCCAACTGCAGCCTCGGCTACATCACAGTCTGATGGCTGGGGAATTGGCTCTGAGGTCGGACTCAGAGAGTGGTAACTGATGGAAGTGAATCATCATGGTGCTCTGCAACCAGTGGCTCCTTTCTTGGACCTATACTCTTTAACATCTTTATTAACGATGTGGACATTGGTGTCAGAAGCAGACTGACCTAGTTTGTCATTGACACCAAACTTTGGGGTAAAGAGTCCACACCTGAGAATAGGCTGGTGATCCAGGCTGACCATGACAGACTCAGAAAATGGGTGGATAAAAACCTGTTGACACTCAATATGGAAAAATGCAAGGTATTCCACCATGGGGAGAAAAGCGCTGCATCATGCTTATAGGCTTGACATTGCTATGCTTGCTAGCACCATGGACAAAAGGGTCTTGGGGGTCACGATTGACCACAAAATGAATATGAGCCACCAATATGATGTTACAGCTGGTAAAGCGAACAAAAGTCTGGCTTGCATCCATAGTTGCTTCTCAAGCAAATCCCAGGATGTCATCCTCTCACTGTACTTGGCCGTGGTGAGGCTACAGCTGGAGTGCTGCATCCATTTCTGGGCTCCACAATTTAAAACTATGTGGATAAGCTTGAGAGAGTCCAGAGAAGAGCCACATGCATGATCAGAGGGCAGGAGAACAGACCTTATGATGAGAGGCTGAGAGTCATAGGACTCTTCAGGCATGGAAAAGTGCAGACTTAGGGGTGATTTAGTGTCTGCCTATAAGTATATAAGGGATGTACACCAGGATTTGGGGGAATGCCTGTTCACCAGAGCACCCCAAGAGATGACAAGGTCAAATGGTCACAAACTCCTCCAAGATTGTTTTAGACTGGACATAAGGAAAAACTTCTTTACTGTCTGAGCCCCCGACGGCTGGAATAGATTCCCCACAGAGGTGGTGCAAGCACCTACTCTGGACTCCTTTAAAAAAACATTTGGATGCCTATCTTTCTGGGATCTTTTAACCCTAGCTGACTTCCTGCCCCTGGGGTAGGGAGCTGGACTCAATGACCTTCCGAGGTCCCTTCCAACCTCTGGAATGTATATAATGTCTATAAAATCCATGAGTTAGGGGCAGGACTTCCAGTCCCAAGATGGTGACCAGGAGGTGGGGTGTAACAAGAGGCAAGGCTATCCTCGTGACCTTTGACAACTCGCCAAAACTCATGAAGTAGTCCTTCAGCAGAAATAATCGCCTACCCCTGGCTTAGGTCCATCTCTCTGTAAAGTTATCAGAAGGAACAGAGACATAGCTATAATGGGACGAGTAGCACTTATATTACTTCTTTGTTTTAGTGCAAGATACAACTTCATTGGTCTCTAATTGTTTTTCATTTTCAGTTTTTGTAGCATCCAAGCAAATAAAAGATTAAACCAGCTATAGTCTTCTCTGAAAAGTGACATCTGAAGAAAAATGAATGTTACTGTAATAGAGTCCCCTCAAATAAAGCTTTATTCCTTTTCTGTTGGATGTCACCAAATGAGTTAGCTTTAAACCTAGAAAGGTGAAATACACGGTGACAGAATGCAAAGAGCTCCTTTTATTTAGTATTGCACTAAATTTCACTGAGAGCTGGTTTTCATCGTTTAAGATATCAAGACACAAGGGGAAAATCTTTCATGTTAGAGAGGAGGTCTTTGCAGTACAATGTACACTTACACTGCAAGTGCCTCCTTCAATAGGCTATTTAAAGAAGAGCATTCTGTATGGAAAAACACTGGGGAAGGACTCAGCATGCTAGTGGAGACATCATTTTCTTTTAGGGGGAATAACTATTTCCACTGTTAACAAAAGTCTAGCAATAATAAAGTAAGAAATTCCTATGTACTTATTTTTCTTGACGTTCTTCCCTTCAGTGCAGTGAAAGATTCAGAAATGGCCTGTTTTTCTTTCTTTTTTTGTTTATTTGGGGTTTTTTCCCTGTGTAACAATAGGACTGCTTCCAGCCTTGTAAAAAGGAAGAAGTATCACTTCAAGCTCAGCGTGCCCTTGTACTTACCTCAGCTCACGCCCAGTAGAGGCATCACATTAGTTTGAATTGACTCTTCTGATGTCTGTATAGATCACGCGCTTCAGCGGGGCTTCTGGGCAATTTTATCTAATAGGGGATTGAATCTGCTTTAGGCTAAAGTGCCAAAAAGCCCCTGACGTGCACGATCTACACAAACACTGGGGAGCTGGGTCAAACTAATGCACTTCCTCTTCTGGTAAAGTGCTGTTTGTTTCTTCGTTTGTTTTTCACATATATTAGCATCCTAAATGTGTGCAAGGCGAATAATTGACTTCACCTAAGCTATATTTGCCAAGTGTATCAACTTCCATTGCCATCTCTCAGAAACTGCTTGCTCATTCAGTTCATCCCCTTCTTGGCCTACCTAAACCTAATGGCAATGCACCAGGAACAGACACCTCTGTGTGAACTTCTTGACGCACGTTAAGTGGGCTGAAAGGGCTAAGTTCTGGAAATTTACTCCATCTCAGCAGCAATTCATAGAGGCAATGGCAGTCTTGCCTTTGGAGAATGCCTGAAGGAACAACTCAAGTGTTTTATGACAACAGTAATACTAGTAAGGAACGAATACAATGAAATATAAACATGCTGGTGTAGGGGAGGGGGGGTTCCCAGTGCTCAGTACTGGACCCAGCCTCCTGTACCTCACTCAGGGTAACTTGTCACACACCAAAGCACACGTGGCATGGCCATTCCCTGGGGACAAGTAGCTGAGATGCAACTGTGCACTGCTGCTACTTGTCCCCAGGGAACCAAACTTCTATGCTCATCTGGATGTGGCCTAGCTGTTCATGAGTCTCTCAAGGATTAGTCTATTAAGCCTGATGGAAAACAATTAATCTAGTAACTATTGATGCAAAACAAGACGATCGTGCCCTAGATATCCTTAGGAGTTCTTTCCAGCCTTTTTGTATCCATAAATGATAAGTCAGTACTGAGGGGATTTCCATTTCTTTCGATAATGACTTTTGGATCAGAATAGGTTTGAGACTCTTTTCATGATGAGGCTGTGGTGTATTACAGGCCTGTCCAACTGGCAGCCCAGGGCCTGCATCCAGCTCCCATGTGGCCCCCAGGTTCCCATTTGGTGTGTCATTCTCTCTATTGCTCCAGTAGCTGCTGCTGAAGTCTCAGTGTTTCCTCTCCCTCATCCAACTTCTGTATTGCACAGCAATAGCTATTTTCCGAATGTTGGAGTAGGAAACAATTTCACACTTCCATTGCATTATTAATATGTTCAGTAGTGCTTGAATGTATGTTATTTGCAACACAATCTGAAAGCAATGTTATTCTGATTCATTATCAAATCGCCACCCTCATATTTTCATTGAGAACTATACAAACTGTACACGGAGTAAAGAGATTAAGAAGTGGTGCTTTTGCTTTTAGCTCCAACTGGTTATTCTATATACTTTGGTTTTGGTTACTACTGGAAATACTGGCAAGTGTCATTCTATAAAGCTGCATGCATTTATCCCCAAAGCCCTCAAACCACACCTATTTCCTTATTTCTCTATATACAGCCCCACAAAAAAAACTTCTCAAAGCCACCATTGCACTGGTAGGTAAAGAACCTAGTTGACTTTGTATGCGTTTCAAAGTAACAAATTAACTTGTTGGGGTACCTGATATGTTTGTAATCTCTGGTCTTATAGATACCCTACCATAAATCAGCGAAATGAAAACACAGGGTGAGAATTAAGGCTGATAGTAGACCTTCTAACAATTTTCTAAACAAATGTCAACAGTGTGAAATATTTTGCTTCTCCTGCAAAAGGCAAAGAGCCTTTTATGTTAAGCAGCTATGGCTATTTGGGCCCAAAGTATTTGGATTTTCCATGGTCACTTTTAATTTAGTTGTATGATCTGGGTATGATAAATTTAATCCCAGTTCCCAAATGTTGTGCGTCTTTCCATGCCATACACGCTCCCTGCCCACCCAGATGTTCAAAGGATGCCATGAGCAACGCAGCAGCAGGGACCAGTCAGCTGATAGGCTGCTGATGTGTCACCAAGCTGGTAGCCGGGAGTACAGTTCTGCATAGGAGCCTATCAGCTCCCGGGGGGCACTGCAGAGCTTTCAGCCTTCCTACAGGGATCCCCGTCTCCAGCTGTTTGCACTACCTGGTATACACACAGCAGCTGGAGACGGCAGACCTCCCTGCTCCAGCTGCTGGCAGTGCAGACAGCTGGGAATTGGGGACATCTGCCTGCCTTTAATTGTACCATCGATGTAATGTCTGCCAGGGCCCCGAAAGGCATAGAGGATATATGATGATCAAGGCTGTAGAGTTAAAGAGAATGTGACATTTACTTCACAGTTTGTATGCACCAAGATAGAAATAGCTATTACAGGCAGATGAACATTAATAATAGCTTTTAGAAGTTAACGTAAAAGGACTTTGATTGTTGTATAACCTACAGTTGTTTCACATTCTCTAAGGCTTTTATGGACCTAAAAAATAATCCAGTTCAATGTTACTAAAAGAGTGTGAGCGTCTCTTTCCCTCTTTGCCACCAGTTTTCTTTTGATCTTGAGCAAATTACCTTTGCATCTGATCATTGTCCCATTAAGGCTCACTTGAATTTATGGTGTAGAGCAGTGCTTCCCAAAGTTTTCTTTAGCATGACCATAGTTATGGCCCGATTTCCTCAGTATGGCCCCTCATTCCCAACCCACGACTCCATCCACTTGTTGTGGCCCCATTTGGGGTCATGACCCACAGTTTGGGAACCGCTGATGTAGAAGGAAAGGGATTTGGGCCCTCATAATATCCCCTTTTTATTTACTAGCAACCCTCGCCATTTGCGGGGGATACATTGTGGAGAGCTCCGCAAATGGCGAAGCTCATGAATAAAACACTGCATTCATGAACGTCGTTGACGTTCCTGAACGTAGCACCCCTGGCAGCTGAGGGGAGGGGAGGGAAGAGGCCATGGCTGCATTGGCGATGGCGGGAGCCCAGTGGAGGGGGCGGGAGCCTGGCAGCGGCAGGTGTAGAGCTCCCAAGTTGCTCCTGTAAGTGTATTTAAGATGCGAGTTCAGCATTTGTGAATATTTGAAACTGCAAATGCCAGACCTGTGAATAGTGAGGGTTTCCTGTATCTCATTTCTGAAATGGCAGGTGAGAAATTTTTTATTACCTTTGAAAAACACTTTGAGATAGGCAGATGAAGTGGTTACGTACAAAACACCATGATAGTTGGAAAGCATATTATAACTGATTTACTGTTTCCATCTTATCCATCTGAAATTAAATATATTTGCTTTTCAGTTTTTTTCTTTTGATCATTTATTAAACCATAAATATATTTCTGAAGATCTACAGTATTCAGTACACGAATGCCAGGAGGGACAGACAAACATGTACACACTATGGTTTGATTGCACACTAGCCTCTATCACCCCTTAAGGGAATGTGCACAGGTCTAAGAATTCCCTTCACTTTTTGTTCCTTCCTTGTGCAGATGCCAAGTATGATTTGTAGCCGTGCCGGGGAGAAAAACCCCTCGAGTTTCGATAAAATGCTGTGAGAAATCTAATTTGATCTCCCTCTTCTTTCGTAGTGAGAGAGCAACAGATTTGGAGGACTTGGCTCTGAGCTTCCATCTTGTCTCAATGGCATATGAATCTTGCAAGGTAAAATTTCATTTAAGTGCCTACATTTTAAACTTATTATGCAGTTATTATATTAAAATGTTTTTAGAAGGAGAGGGAAAGCTTTACTGTCTTTAACTCTGTCTGGTTTCATTTACCAGACAAGTTAAGCCACTCATCATTTTAAGGTATAATTTTTGCATGGTTTTGAAATGCACAGGAAGTTTATGAAGTATTTGCGTGGGGTTTTCAAAATACACTGCCCTGGATGTAATGATAGCAGGGTCAAGCCACCATCGATTCTATTTGCAGTTTGACTATTTTTGTTAGGACTTCTTAGCCTAAGTTTCACTGTGTACAGATTCCCATATTTCTTACTAGGAAATTTATTTATTTATTTTCAAACCAAGGATTTTGGTTCCAACTTTTAACTGCATTATTTTTCTACATGCAAAAAAGTATTTGTGCCTTGAGCTAAGTATGCAAATTAGTAAATAAACAGATAATCCACTTTTCTGGATTTTGTAAAGGATCTTAGAAAAAATGTTGTTGGTAATAACTAGATTTTTCTTTGCTGTAAGGCTAGTTTCATGGCAAAAACATCTCCAACTACTTGATTTCATTTTGGAGTTAAAAGCAGATCAACTAGATGCACAATTAATTTGATTCTATTTTATTTTTTTTTGGAGACACTGCACTACTGAAAAAATGCACTCCTGGCATCTTGATTTCAGGTTCCATAATTTTTCTTGAGACAGTGATACTTTTTCCTCACCTTGTCTTCCCCTTAAAATAGCCCTTTCACTCATGGTAAGAGAAGAGTTTAAAAACATCTTTTAAAAGCTCAATACAAGTGCCATCTTTTAAAACTTGCTGCTCAGCAGAAGCATCACCCCTTCCTCACTGAAGTCTTCCTTTGAGTGGCATTCTTGAAGGTAGAACCTTAAAAGTCAGCAGAATGCTTCCCAGCACCCCAGTTCCCAAGAGCGGGAGAGTATCTTGCTCCTCAGGATTTATTAACAAACTGAATCTCAGGCCTGTAGATCTTAACTTCCATATGCAATCTCAGCTTCCATAATAGGAAGAGGAAAAGGCAAATCAGCCTTCACTGAGAGAAAAGCACTAATGAGCCATGTGGATGAGAATTCTAAACAGAAAAAAATAGCATTTCCTTTCCATCACTATTTCACTTTTGGTTGAGGCTGATTAGTTTGCTCTTAAGTCATAGTATCATAGTATCTAGGGTCAGAAGGGGCCTAGAGCAGGCCATCTAGTCTGACCCCCCGCCAATGGCAGGAACGAGTGCCAGGGTCACAGG
>JAGPOW010003395.1:35513892-35531667 GCA_030014935.1 Caiman crocodilus
CACCAGGTCCCCCCTCAGCCTCCGTTTACTGAGGCTGAACAGGCTCAGGTCCCTCAGACGCTCCTCATAAGGCCTATCCTGCTGCCCGCATATCAATCTGGTGGCCCTCCTCTGGGCCCTCTCGAGGCCGTCCACGTCCCTCTTGAAGTGCGGTGCCCAGAACTGGACACAGTACTCCATCTGCGGCCTGACCAGTGTCACATAGAGTGGGAAGATCACCTCTTTGGACCTGCTTGAGATGCATCAGTGGATGCACGACAAGGTGTGGTTGGCCTTCCTGACCACGTCCCCACACTGTCAGCCCACGTTCATTGTGGCATCAATGATGACTCCAAGATCCTCTGTTTCAACACTGGCGAGAAGGGAGTTCCCCAGCCTGTAAGTGTGCCTCTGGTTTCTCCTCCCCAGGTGCAGTACCCTGCACTTGTCAATGTTGAACTCCATCCTGTTCTCTTTGGCCCACCCCTGTAACCTGTCTAGATCTGCTTACAGCCTGTTCCTTCCTACTAGCATACCCACTTCACCCCACATCTTAGTGTCATCTGCGAACTTGAACAGGGTGCTTTCTACCCCCTCACCCAAGTCAGTGGTGAAGATGTTGAATAGTGCAGGTCGGAGGACCAAGCCCTGGGGAACCCCACTGCCCACATCCCTCCAGGTCGAATAAGACCCGTATAGCACTCAAACAGCAGCCTGCAGTTGCCCCCAAGTCTGAGTCCAGCTGCTTCAATCTGGAGTCCTGGCTGAACGAGCCAGTGGGATTTCCAGTTCCACTGTGTACTCCTCTACATATGACTTTCACATGCACACTGCTCTCTCCTCCCCTTCCCCAGCCTCAAGCTTCTTTTTTTTTTTTCCCCTTACTCTCAGCCCCTGGAGGTTTCTGGGATTTGAAGTCAAAATTAAGTCAGCACAGCTCTGCATATTGCCCCCTGGTACCTCCTACTGTTACACATGTTACATTCACATTACACCAGCTGCTATTTGGTGGCAATAAGTGATGGTGGCCATGTAAAGTATGGGCTAATATTTTTATTGATACTGAAGTTCTGACTACATGTTCAGTGCTTTAGTAGAGGCAAAGGATGACATGGTCTTTGCCCAATGTACTTGCAATGTAAGTGTCATCTTCTGCAAATTCTTTCATATCAGTCTACCTTAGAGACACCAACCAGAATAGCTACTCTCACATTCAGGGGTTTGAAGGATTAGGTTCTTAAAAAGATGGCAAAGCATGTGGGGAGTTTTGTTTTGAAGGAGCATAAATGCTGGCATGTGTTGTCTAAAGGGCTGTCTATATTAAGGTGTTAGTTGTTGCTGTAGCTATAGGGTGCATCTACACATGCAACTATCAAGTCGCAATAAACTCTGGCACAGTTTGCACCAGATTTTATTGCTCCTGAGCACAGCATTTACACATACTCCTGGGACTGCAGCACGTTGCGTCAGGACAGAGCATCCTTGGCTGGCAGGGTGGTAAGGGACCAGTCTGCCAGCTCAGGGCTGCTTCACCCTGGTTCACCATGCTGCAGAGGGACTGGCTGGGGCATGAGGGTACTGCCGTGCAGGGCTAGGCAGCAGACAGCCCCCACCCTGTAGTACCCTTGTGCCCCAGGCAGCCCTAGTCACTGTCTACGTGTGCATTTTGGTGCATGTAACTGCTCCATGGTAGGATGGTGCTTGTCCCAGACAATACTATTTTGTGGCAAGGATTGAGGAGTTAATTAGTTTACTGCACCCAAATACAGGCACACGTGTACACAGTGAAACTTTACTGCAGAGCTAAATAGCCTACTCGCAGTAAACTGCATGTGTAGATGCACCCATCATGAGGTACCTGTGCCAGTGCATATCTTATAATACTGTTTTATTGTAAATTGCATTGTTCAACTTAATTGTTGTTACATCTCACTAGGAAAAGAGGTATTGGTTCAAGCCACTTTTTACCATTATGCAGTGTAGCTACAGTAGGGATGCTGAGAGTAATATTTAGCTCTGATTTCCACCATTTGTACACTAAACCATACTCTTTTGTTTTGCATTGCCTCTGAAAATCAGGAAGAGCTTCACTAAAATCGGTGTCTGAGAGCAGAATTAAGCCAACTATACTCTTAGTAGAGAAAAACCCCAAATTCCCTTCATTATAAGATACTTGTCTGTACTTAAAAAAACAAAATTACTAATAGCTGTACTATACAATCTGTGATTCTTGATTAAACGATCTCAGCCAGGGGATTTGTAATCCTTTTGATTAAGCTTGCCTAATAAAAACAGAGAGCTTATCTCTGAGTGACAACAGAGAAAGCTTAGTTTGAAATGAATAAAGAATAGCAGATCTGCTCTTCTTCGATGCTCAGAATCTCTTGTACCTCAGACTG
Organism: Caiman crocodilus; assembly: GCA_030014935.1. Classification (NCBI taxonomy): domain Eukaryota; kingdom Metazoa; phylum Chordata; order Crocodylia; family Alligatoridae; genus Caiman; species Caiman crocodilus. The sequence continues at coordinate 35,516,271 of JAGPOW010003395.1, forward strand.
AAATGGAAAATTGGACAGTCACATTAAAATGACTATAGAAATAGGCATAAAAGTGGTATGTAATTTTTTTTAAAGAACCTGTGGGCCTAACAATATATTTTAAATGCTCAAGTCCTTTCTGAGTAGCTTAGTCCAAGGTGTTAAGTGATGGTGGGCAAAACTTCGGGTACCTAGCTTGAAAAATCCTGGAGAGGTCTTATTTTTAGAAAGTGCTAAGCATCTATGTTTTGCAAGTGAGGCTTCTTTAAGTTTATCACAAGTGAGTACCAAAACCAAAAAAAAATCATTAAAAAAACATTAACTTGATAATGTTAATTACAGAAAAGCATTCCAGTTGTCAGTTTGTCTCGGTCTCCCAGTACATGCTGCCTGTTTTGGGTCTCTTGTCTGCAATGTGGTTTGTGCAGGGCTGTGCATTGTGTTGATGCGTAGGAATAAGCAGTAGCAAAGTGGGATATTTTTAGTTGGTGTGGGTCACGCGTTTTGGGGTAGGCGACACGGAGGGGGAAAGCGTTTTTGATTACAACAAGGTTAACGGAGTGTTTTATCAATAGTGAAGAGTGGACAGCACTACAAATCAAAGAAATGCAAGCAGTGTGTACAGCTATGTGATGATGTAGTCCAGGGCTTGGCATAGATGGAGCCATGGATTTGACAGCATTTGGTGGCAGGGGCTCTGCCCATGCTGCTTCACAGCCAGGTAGCGGAAGCTTTCGGGGTGGGGGGTGGCATTGAGAGGCAACAGAAGTGCCTGCATTAGTGCCAGCCCAATTTGGACCCAAGCTGGGTCATTCCAGTGCCAGAAAATGTTGCTGGCCCCTAATCCAGTTTAATTGCTGACCCCCCTCACAAAGATGAATGGTTGAGTGGATTCTGCAGGGTTACAAACTTGAGATTCCAGGGGGTCGGCATGCAGTATCTTCCATTAGTGCGTGGACATTAACAATTCGAAAATGATGAACTATCCCTCAGTATTCATTCACTTCCACATTGCTAATGCCTGCTAACACCGCATCAAAATATTTGAGGACTATTTACTAATAATGCAGCTTAATGGCAACTGAAATTATAAAAAAATCGGAGCTGAATTGTTGAATAGATTCAGCCAGGAAAAAATAAAGAAAACTATTTTGGAGAAGCTGAAACATTTACAGCTAGTTCAGCATTAATGCAAGGAGTTTATAAGCTTTTGCAGGAGATGCATACACAGAGAAAATTTTAAAAAATCTGTTTTATAATCAGTGTGAGGACACCTCAAATTGCTGTCACAAACAATGACATATTCTATATTGTGTGTCGTACTTAAATAATGAAGTCTTTCCTTGGCTCTCCTTCATGCCTTGCTTACAGCATAGCATATAGGATCCTACAAGTCCTATCTGGTCTTATTGCTTAAGTCTTTTATTTTGCATTTTTCGAAATAGCCCATTCTTAGCTTCAGTGTCGACATTTTATATTGAAAACTCATCATGTTACAATATTGTGCCACAATTGATTAATCACAGAATATGTGGGTAGTAAGGAAAGGAATAACTTCCTATAAAATTAGTGTCACCATAAGGGCAATACTCTTACGATAAGTTAAATGGAGACCTTATGAAGATAAGATATGACACAATCCAAAACTGAATAGAGTGGGTTGATTTATTCTGATACTGGAAAATGAGTTCCTATAGCTGAACATATTTTCAACCTACTGATGGGGAAAAACTTTTTTCCTGTTTTCTGATAGCTGTTTGCTGATCTCCAAAGAAATATTAAAATGCAATATAGTATTTAATATAATGCTTATAATGTTTAATATAAATGCCTAACATTTTCCAGATAACCACAGTTTAACACCTTGAATTCTTTTAAACAATTTGAATACATGCTTCTGTTACAACATGTAGTAATGAGTGACCCTGGACGTTGAATGAAGGGACAGATGTCCTTAATGCTGTGGAAGAAATCAGACTTTGCGTTGGGGTTGTATTAGAATGGGCAGAGCCATCTAGGCCAATTCAAAGCTATACAAGTGATCGCAGGAAGAGGTCTCAAAGGAGCTCTGACCTCATGTATACATTAGACAGCGAGAAAAGATGCAGGGTTCAGACAAAGCAACCTTGAGAGAAACAGAAAGATGTTGGTCACTTGTTTGTCATAAGCGATTTACTTATTCAGGAAAGAAAACACTATGTTTTGGGAACAGTTACCAGCTTCTAGTTTGAAGGAGAGGAGGAGGTTAAAATCTGCACACGAAGCTTAATATATCAAGACAACACAGGACATGAAGGTTTTTCCTTATCTTAGAACATTTTGAAACACATAGCATCAGCATCTTCTTCTCTTCTCTTTGTCTCTCCTCTTAGTCAAGTAAGAGGCCTGGCTAAACTTATTTCCACAAAGTTTTATCTTGTTCTTGAATGTTAGACTGTTTGGGTTATATTTCTGGCTCTGCCAGGAGATCACTGTAGATGAAATAATAGGCCCTCTACTCTTTGGTTTGAAGTAGAGCTTAGTGCAAAGCTGTGTGCTGATAAACTTTCTTAAACAAACACACTGCTTTCTGCCTCAGTTTACCCAACATGGCTCCAAGAACTTCTTAGCTTCATCATTGTATGCTGGATACTGAAGATAGCCACACCATTTATTCCCAGACAGGCCACAGATCACTTATTCCCATGTCTGAGCACAGTCACCCTAGTATGTTAGTAGCATGACGTCCCCCTGCTATGACAGCCTTTGGTCCTGTGAAAAAATCATACTCATGTCATTACTAAGTAACAACTCCATTTAACATCCATTGGATGATTGCCTAAACAGTTTTAGTCATCTGTCATAGAGGCTTCCCACACAGAGAAGCGTAGAGAGTACATTGCTCTGCATATAGTTGTTGACTTGTTTTCATCTGTCTCATGAGTATATATTCCAGTATGCTCTTTGTAGTTGTGAAATATTTCCTGTAAAAGCTGATCTTGCAATTACTTTTCTGAGCTTTTCTGTAACTGTAGATTGCAAGCAGCCAAGTTGTCAGATGAAACTGAACAGCAGTGCTGTTTTCTCTACTTTGTTGTACTTGGAATTTGATGAATGCTGCTGAGAAGAAGATTGATATACTTGACATTAAATGTTGAAGAAGCATTCTCGGCATTCATAGGACATACTGTTGGAGGTCACCAACTGCGGGGCAAAGAATAGAACAATTATGGGTCAATAAAACCTAGAAGAAACATTATTTGGCATGGCTGAAGTGCATCACTAAATTGGAGATGAATACAGAAGAGTGCAGATGCTGTCATGGCATTTTGAAAAGGAACTATTGCTACCTAGGAGGCAGAAACAGACACCTGTCTGCAAGAAGTTAAGCTCTTAGGAAAAGGTATAAAAGTATTGGCACATAGAGTATTATACCAGTCCTATCGTGCTCCTAATAGAAAAAACATTCATAATTAGGAACGAATATGTAATGATTAAAGAAGTCTGATGTAAGTAGAATATAATATATTTGTGGTAAATCTGGTGGCATTAGAGGCAGAACATTCCTGTCTCAAATGAAGAGTCTAGGTTGGAAATCAATCTTGTCTTCTATTTTACTGGATAGATATAGAGATTGCCTTTGAAATTTCTTTTCTAACTTGGGCAAGAACCCCTTCTTTGAGACTTCCCCTAAAAGGGAAAGTAACATAGTTTGGTTTCAGCTTCAAAGACCACTTTTATTTCAAAATGATCTGTTTGCATGCACAGCAGCTCAAGGTATGAAATAAAAATTCAGGTTTTTTGTTGCTACAAATATTTCTGCTTGCCTCATTATGATCACGGATTTGGAGTCTGTTGTATGTTGCCTTTGAAAAGTTGGCCCTCTAAATAAGATTATTTACAAATAATTAGCAAATTATTAATGAGAAAATGATTTAGAAATAATTCCACATATATATACACATTTCGTACATGGTAGCCTCACAATAGCGTCTGTATATTGAACCTAATGCAACCAAAAGCTATCTAACGAGTATCAATTTATCAAAATATATTGTCTCTATACATATGAGATAATGAAACAGGAAGCAGCAACCACGTGAGTTTTATGATGTCTGTCAGATGTTAAGATCAACATTAGGCAGGCCTAAAAGGAAATCCCGGAGTTTACTACAGGAGCTCTGTCGGTGAATTTCTGCTTATTTCCTGAGGTTTGAGGCAGGCAGTTTTTATACAGAATAGACTCCAGTAGACTGCTGACAGGTTTAGGCACCTGAGTGCCAATAGTAATGGGAGAGCGTAAACTGTCTTTGCAATATCTATACTGTTTAAACTCCTGCTGTTCCTACTGCATCTTTCTGCAGCTCTGATTTTCACGTATGATTGACTCCATCAACTTCCTATTTGTTGAATTTTGCGTGAATGCTAAAGGTCTGACTACCAGCAGGTGTAAAGCAGCGTAGCAGATGTGATTTCATTTGTGTTTCACTGATTTACATCGGATGACAGTCAGAGCTTGAATCAGGCTTGGAACTTGTAGTGAATGGAGAAGTTTTCAGTTTTAAAAGTTTTCCTAATGAAATGTGAAGTTTTTCCTATCGCTGTTTTTCGGTGGAAGGCGCTAGATTTACTCGCATTTTTTTAGCATTTACTTTCCAATCAGGGCTGCCTCTTGTACCTGTTCTATTATCAAAAGAACCTAAAGTTAGCCAACCAAATTTTAAGAAAATCTTGGTATTTAACTCACAGAGGCTACTTTTGAAAATTCTAGCCTGGCTACTTTTATAGCCTTTATAACTCTGGCAAGTCTAAATGGCTTGAATGATGAGAAGGTTTCGTAGAATAGATGCATCAGATCTCTAGTGTGGGAAAAGGAATATGAGCAATAGTCACAAAGGGCTTGATCTTGCAATGATCTCAGCAGAAATAATTTGGTAAGAATATTTAAGTGAGCATGTGAATATTTATGTGCTTAAATGTGTGCTCCTTTACACGTACTGTACATTTTTTGCTGCTAGATTCACTTTATATGTAGTTTCTAAAATTATAAGCTATCAAAGGTGAAAAGACAATATCTGACAAGAGTATCATATGTTTCTGTTCTTCTTTCTTTACTTCTAGATTTCTCACTCTGGCTAGGTAGTCCTCACATGAGCGCCTCATCATTACTTTCATAGTAGTTAGGGGTTAGATCAATCCTCAACACCCTTGTTGGCTTGGGATGCGTTATCCCATTTCACATATATGGAACTGAGATATAAGGTAAATCAAGTGATTTGCCTGAGGTGCCGTAAGCAATCTATACCTGTCTGAATCCAGCATTAAACCCAGGTTTCCCCGTTCCCCAGTTTTGTACTGTATACATTACACCATTCTTCCACCACTTATTTAGCTTCACTTGTGATTTCTCCCTTGCAACTGAAAACGAGGTTTATTGTTTATGAAGTGTTGGAGATGTACGTAAGCATTGTAAACACATAAAATGTGAAGGTACTCTGTCCAAGGGGGAGAGGAAACCAGGCAATGGTTTTGACGGGGCTGAGAACAACAATAGTTGATGCTTTTGGTAGCAATGTTGGGATGCTCTACAGGAGGGAAGTGACCTACAAAGAGGGCCAAAAGCTTGAAGGGTAATTTTAGCATACCTCAAAGATGATCCAGGTGTAGACCAAGGTGTTTTAAGTGAAAACAGGTGATAAATACACAGAGAGGAAATAGTTATTAAAGTAGTGATACAAAGGAAGAATCAGACCAATTGAAAGGGAAACGCAATATGTGGGAAAGAGGAAAAGATGTCAGATCCTGAGGTGGAAATTAAAATGCAGGGGTGAGGAGGGAGAAAAAAAGCACTCTGTGGAAAGAAGAAACTTCAACATTTGGCATAGCAAATAAATCATATTAATCTGATCCACTTTAAATGAGAGTCTATACGCTATGCATAGCAGCTCTATGAGTTTTCTGGACTCTGTATCTTCAGGGATTACTCTTTTGCTCTGGACGTGATCTGCTTCTGTTCCATAAGCAACAAAATATCTAATCTGCTGATACACCAGCTTTATTTCATCACATTATTGCATGCTTCAACTTTGCTGAAAAATTAATGATAGGAACTCATCTTACTGAGGGAGCATTCATTGTTCAGGAATAAATTATAAGGAAATACTTATTGTTGCTGTAGTCAGCAAAATATGTATTTGGATTTAGCAGCAGGTAGATAGATAATGGCTAACAAAACTACCTCCAGTGGACAATGACACATTTCTGGATTACTAAATAGTCTGCAGTCTGAAATCAAATACAGAAGTAATTGAATCTTGAAAAGAATCTTTCCTGGAAGATTTATGAGGATAGAGGCTTGGTGTTATGAGCTCACTAAATAAAAGGGGACTGTAAAAGCCTTTCTTGTAGTTGTAGTCAGTGTCTTTAGGGGAAAGTAAGCTTTCTTTATCAACTGGCCAAATCCTGTAGGCATTCAGCACTCCTTGGGTCCGATGTTTGGATTCTACCCCTCAGTCTCAGTTGAATAGTAATGCTCTGTTTTGTGTTTTACAGCCTTTCTTGATTGGTGATAGTCAGTGGGAGTCTACGAAGCTGACATATACCGCTTGATGACCTAGAATTATTTACTGGCCTTTACTTTAGTCTTTATTAAAAGGCTACTTAAAAACCAACCAACCAACCACCCAACCCACCCACCCCAACTCTATGCATTTGAAACGGCTCTTGCTGAAAGAGAGTAGCTTTTCTTGCAAAAATTTCCAAATGACAAATCCCCTTTTAAAAATTCTTCTTGTGAAATGTGACATTTTCTATGGGGAAATTTGAGAAATGAAGTACATGAGAAAAACATCTTTTCCATGCTTATCTGTTCTTTTCCACATATTACTTTTAAAAGTTGAAATACTGGTTTCTCATTAAATGAAAACATTATTTCCTCTTACTCTCTTTTTCCTACTTTCTCAGAGAATAATTAAAATAATAGGCATCTTCTTACAATTAGAAGCACTTTTTTAAAATAAAAAAAATAACTGATTCATTTAGTGTGAAATATATTATTATGAGAACTTTTAATTTTAAATTTTTGAGTAACTCCAGATAGTAGACTTTGGCCTACAGGTAATACACAACCCTGTGGATGCGGACATTGTAGAGCACAAGAGAAGAGATGGGAGATGATTAGCTGCTTTACTTCCGTCATTTATTTAAACCTCTGTTTAGGTCTCCAGAAGACTTGCACACCATATCACACTTATTCCCTCCCTTCCCCCCTTCTTTTGTTTGTATTAGGATAGTTTTGGATTACAATGTAGTGGGTCTGACTCCTTCTTTTGGCCATTAGGAAGGCAAGTCTCCAACTGACACAAGGGCCTACTGGGGCTTCTGTTGGTGTTCCTTACAGCACCATGGAAGAACCATTTGGTGTTTTAAGAGTAGGCAGTAGGAATTAAAATAGTGATTTGTAGGAAATTTTGGTGCACCATCTTGTAGCTAGTGTTCAGGGCAGATAAAACGTCAAAGGACCAGCTCCCCAAACTAAGACACTCGGGATTCCATTGGAGCCCATGAGAAACCTGAAGTCTTTGAAGATTCTGTCCCCATCGTGGCTTGGAAAAGACGGGAGAATTAAAAAACCCCACATATAGATAAATTGAGGAGAGTACGCTCCTTAATCCTGGACCACATAAATGCCTGATTACTTATGTTAATATGGGTATGGCCTACTTTATTACCAAAACACTTCTGTCTTTGTATACCTGTGTGTCCTGTCCAACTACCTTTTCTCTTTTCCAGGATTGCAGAACTCTCAGTTGACATATAATCTCTAAATTGCAGCAACAGTAATAGGAGTCTGTGCTACAGTTTTGAAGGTTCAGATTGTGCTGAGAACAAATAATAGGATGGTTACAGGTGTTCACAGGGTGACCGTGGTTTTTTGCATACCGCACCTTTTACCAAAGTTTAACCTTCCCAAACTGGGGTGCATGTCTTAAGCAGGGCAGCTGATTTTCTCCTCAGAATAGAAGCGTGAAGACACTATAAGATGGCTTCTCCTTTTCCCTCCAACAGCTGCATGGAGATGTGGAGGGTGGAGTTCAGCAGAGCCTGATCTTGGGGGAGTACAGTGATGCAGTTACACCCCGTTTGGATTTCTGCTTCCCTAGCCCCCAGTTTAAAATCAGCTGTCCAGCAGTAAAACCAGCAGTAGTGGTAGTAGGCAGTGCTGAGAGAGTTGGATGATTTCATGGTTCCTTCTAATGGCTCTTCATTCTATGAGTGTTGATGGTCCTCTTTTATTTCAATTATTTCATTAATCAGGCTATCTTTTCTTTGGCAATTTTGCTTTCTTCAATTATTCCATAGCCTTGCAGACTGTTTTTAGCTCTTTTCAGAATCCTAGATTCACCCATGGAGTCTTGTCTTCAGAAATAGCTACAGCTTCAATTTTTAGCTGAGCAGTCAAGAGCTGCTGCCAGTTCAACTTCAGAAAGGGTTAAACCCTTCAGAAAGGTTTAATATTGTAGCTTTCACCACAGCAGGAAAGGGAGAGTGAACTGAGCTGAAGATCAGGCTTTTTTCCTCGTCTGTGGCCTTCAGTCTGTTTAAAAAAAAAAATGTTCTGCTTCATTCTTCCTTTCTCAAAAAATGGTTGGTTATTTTTGCTTAATTAATTGCCATTGCAATCATAATCTGGATTTGTAATTTATTGCTCTGCAGAAATACTGAAAATGCATATGTTCATCCCCCTACTCTTTCAAAATATATCAGTAGCATTACTACCACAGTGGTTCAGTGCATAATGGTATCTGTTAATGGAAACCTTGGACCTAATGGATAATCAGTTGAAGTATTATTGTTTTTAGTTCAACTTTCTTTTGTAAATGTTTGTGTCAATGGATCCAGTCTTACAGTTAACAGAACTAACTGCTATGTATGCTGTATTTGAACAATAGATGGTGAACCTGTTGTAAGTTTCACCCAAAGTAGAAAGGATAAACTGGAGCAAGGTGAAAGGATAATGATTGAGAAAAATTGACAGGAACTTCTCAGACTCAATTTTTTTCTGAAATGTAAATTAAAAGTATGATCATAGCATTAAAATGATCATCCTGACAGTATTAAAAGTCCGGAAAGGTTCTACTTATAAATATGACAACATTTGAAGATGAAAAACAGATTAATAACTTGTAGCTTCAGAAACAGTAATTACAATATGAGAACTGAGAAAATTCTATCAATGTAGATGGACTTTAGGATAATCCCTCACCCACCACCATTTCTTTCTATATTATGGTTTAGTTAAAAGTACAGTTTCAATCCTAATTTGAAGAGTAACTTCAAAAATAACTGTTTATGGTCCTGTGTTTCTCTTGTGCATACAGTTTTTCAGATTGAGTGTCTAAAGTTAGGTCCCTAAATCTTCATGCTGGTGCAGAATGGTACTTTCAATGTCTGTGCTCAATGTGAAGATAGGTAAAACTGGTTTTTAGGTATCTGAAAATGGCAAACAATACAACTGGCAATGCTTAGTTGTTAATAGAATCCAGTTCACTTCTTACTTAAAAAGGTTTAGGCTAGAGACAGACATTCAAAAAGCCTGAGCCTAAATTGATTCAATCTTTGCATGTTAGTATAACCCGCAAAGCTTGAACTGATTTGGACGTGGATAGATGTTGCCTTATCATTCCAGAAATGCAGGCACATGCCTGCCGTGGATCAGGCTAGAATCCGGGGTGACCACTAGAGCAGCTCTCCCTTTCCTTCCAAAGGACTGAGCTGAGGAGGGCAGGGCCAAACCCTGGCAGGATGCTCTTATTATTCCTCCACCCCCATCTGAGTAGCCCAGCTACGGAATGTTTTTCACCCCTAATTCAGTGTTTATCAACCCTTTAAGAAGACAAAGCCTCTCTCCAAACTCTTCCTAAACAGCTTTTCCTAGGAAGGACATTAAGGTACCTGTTGATTAGCTCCAAAAAGCCTGTCCACCTTTGTTGTCTCCCACAGCATGGGCCATAGCCAGCATGTGGTCTGCTAGCTAATGCTGAGATGTGTCTGTGTAAAGCAGAGGAGCGGGGGGAATAATCCCTGCTTAACAGGGAGAAGCCAGGAAGATACTCTGTGCTTGCAACTTTCTGCTGGAGCTCCAGCCAGGGTTCAGAGGGTAGGGGCCAGCCCTGCTGTGGAGCAGAGAGCTCCACCCAACCCAGAGACCATGCCAGGCATGCTGGAGGACTCTGATTTATCTTAAAACAATAAGGGGTCTGGGACAGACATTGCATAAACCAGTTTGACCCAAGTCAGTTAAGTCTGATACTACATTCAACCAGGAATCTCTCAAACCAGTTTCAGCCATTTTCATTCCCAGCGCTGGTGAATGTGTATGCATGCCACAGATGGTCTATGATCACACATCTTAGACAGCCACATGACCATAGCCCAGGTACAGCAAACATTTGTATGCACCCTTTAAGTCTAACATGCACATTCTATTGACAGCTGTTTGAGTATTTAAAACAAGAAACTTTATTATGCATGGATTACTAATTTTATTTTCAACCAAAGGAGCACAAATAATCACACAGAGGGCACTATCAATAGAACCCTGTCTCCAGAATTGGAAATTCTCAGATTGGAAATTAAACCACAGAAGCAATGAATAGTACTGAGTTTGAGAATTACATGTTGTTCATCAGTCTACTGCCAGTCGACATACGTGGCATGAAAGCTGAGTCTATAACTTGAAGGTAATTATGTACTTAGCAATTGTAACAATTTAATTGATTTTGCAATATAATCTATTTTAAAAAAGCAAAACCACTGTGAAAAGTGCAATAGGCTACAGATGCTAGTTTCTACATGCAGAAGGGTGTTTGTGGCCTGGGGGCTTAAGGTCTCCCCATTCTAGTCTTCGCAGAGCTGTTGTGTGATTGCAGTAACTTTGTGTGTCAGCTATGGTGGCTGATTATTGAAAGGGCTTAAAGAGAAGTGATGATCTCAACCATTTCTTGTCACATTTAAAGACATCACTTCAATCTGTCTTAATGAAAAGTGATATAGGTCAGATGTAGCTAAAAGCTGATAGGCCTTCCATTTAGGGTATAACTTCATTCTAAAACTGTAGTCATTGCACACCTCTACATATGAGGTCCGCATAGCATGAAATATTTGCTAGTATCAACAAAAATTTAAATAGGAAAAGGTTGGTAGAATTCATTTCTGGGTTTGAGTTTATTTTCTTTTTTAGGTAAAAGGAAATTGTTCATGACCAAAGTGATAGGATTGTTAATTAAGGGTAGAGATTGCCATTTGTAATATTTTGTCTAGAAATAGATTACATCTAGCTCTTTACTCATCAGTAAATCTCAGTGTACTTTAACCAAGACATTTAAAATCATCACCCTCATTCTATGGCTGGGAAACCTGAAGCACAGGAAAGGGGAAGTAACTTTGCGTAATGCAAGGTGACAGAACTCAGAAGAGAGCCTATACCTCTTGCGACCCAGTCTAGTTTTCTGTCTGTGAGGCTTTGCTAAGAGAGCGTCTGCCTAAGAAGGCACACTCTGATAACTCTTACTTAAAGAATGTTGAGGCTTTGGTACTGAACTTAGTCTTACTTCTTTTACTCTTATTAGTGTTGACAACTTTATTTTATGTTATTCTAGATATTCTAAGGATGCATTATTTATTCTGTAGCAGTGACATGAGGAGCAGTATATTAATGTGTTCATAATTGCAGGAGTGATATGGGTAGGTTTAAGTATATGTTATCGCGTACCAAGGTCCGGTGACCTTAGCGTTCAATCTAACATCAAACATAAACACAAGGTTTATATTTTAAAGGTGTTATTTGTCCCATTGAATAATTACCTTCAAGTGTACATGACATTTATTTGGTTATGTTACTGATGGCTACTATTCCATCCTACCATCATTGGAACAGTTCATGTGCCTAGATGCATCCTTGAACAAAACCTGTCTCTTCATCCCCTCCCCTTTCCCTTACCAGTGGGTTGTTATGTAGATTGTCTGCTTAATATGAAGAAAGCTAATGTGAAGTTGCAATTTGATTATAAATTCCTTGGGATAGGGGCATCTCTGACCATGCTAGAATTTTTTTGTGAACTTTTGGACCATAATGGAGTATACTGGAGAATAATAGACATTACATGTTTAGTGTGCAATTTTCTGTAGGCTAAGAATTCACATTTACATCATATTGCTGTATTCACATCCCTAGAACTGTTAGGAGGACTGGTTCAACACCCTCAACTCTCCCTGGAGAAAGTGGGAGTTGAGGATGCTTAACACCTAGTAGGATTAAACTCTACTTGCTTAAAGGGATCCTTGTTCTTTGAAGTAATCTTCTTTATAATGAAGCAGAGCAGCAGTTGTACCATGTGGAGCAAGATGGATTGAAAGGTTGTTATATCAAGTGTAGGAGTCCGAAAATCAGAGCTTCAGTGCCTCAGTCAGACCTGTATGGATTTTATATTTGCATTGTCTTGAATGAAATTGTAGAATCAGTTGTATTACTGTATTAAGCAGCATACTAGCCTCATCTTCGTTTTTTTCAAAAGTTAGCGTGATACTGAAATTATCAAAATGTAGAATTCTGTTATCCTGGTGTAATATAATTCGAGTGATACGATTAAATCAGATGTTAGGATCTAAGTGTTAAATAGTTATGCTTAGAAGGACAAATCCAAAACAGTGAGCATAAACTCTAGGCTAAGTAAAGACATTCAGAGGGGTTAGGAGGAGGTTTGACCGTGCAAACTATGCATAAGTTCAGTGCATATGGACCAGTCTAAAAATGGTGGAATCTGATCTAAGATAGACCAGAATTGGTGTGCACTCAAATCAGATTGATGTAGGTTAGACTGGTGAATTGAACTTTTGTACAGTTCCCAGCACATCCCTAGGGCTGAGAAAACCCAGCTGCTGGCCCAAATCCAAGGGCTGTGCTTTATCTACCTGCCTCCCTAGCACTGGGCTATTTTTACCTCCGTGGTCCTTCCCCATCCGACACAGCAGCTGGTCCCCCCCACTCCCAATCTCCTATCTCACAGGCCACTCTTGGTGCCAGTTTTATTAGTGTTCACCAATGCTGGCACCTGAGGAAATAAACCCCAGTGGGGAGATGGGCAGGAGGGATGGGGGCATAGGTTTTCCAGGGGTGGGTTGGGGGAATAAAAATAGCTCCTGGTCCCCCACCAAATCCCCCTGCAAACTCTGTAAGCTTTCTTGATCCCACAAAATCACCCTGAACCCCACCAACTCCTTATGGTGTCTCCCTGAACTCTGACTTGCCCCTTGATCCCCCTGCAGATGCTACCTGCACCCTTGGTCCCCCAAACACTGCTGTGGATCCTGCCTCGACTCCTAATGCCACTGTGGACTCCACCTGCCCCCCCCCCCCCCCCCGGCGCCGCCAAATCCATCCATGAACTTCCCAGTGCACCCCGATCCCACCCCAACTCCCCCACCCCCACCAGCCCCTGCCATCCTGACGTACCTTAGGTCAGATTATTATTTCTTATTTGATCTAGCCTTCCTGGATATCTGTACTTAGCTCTAATGGGAAATGTATTCAGTCCAAAATACAGAAAAACAATGCCGCCTCCTATTTATTCCATATCTCTCTTTTCCTCAATTTCAAATGCAGTAGTTTTGTTTTTCTCCTTGGATTATTGTTTCCTGAGTTCAACTTTCCACCGTGGGATGGCAAATGTTCTCAAAATCTCAAAAACTGAATTAAAAAATATATATGTGGTGGAAAGAACACATCCTCCCTTTAATTCTGACTTTTATGTCTATGTAGATGGGTTTTTACCATCTGAAAGATGCTGGTTTTCAGGGATAATATACCAGCGATTACTTCATATGTGCAAAAGCATCTGTGAACTTAAGTCTTCTAGTCATCTTTTAACTATTTCATTATTTTGACTTTTGTTACTCTGGCAAATAAATAAAATTACTCGCAGGTATTCTGAACCCTTCATATTTGACTATTCATAACTGTTGCTTGTGGTGTTTTATCACCCTGTTCTTTATAAGAAGCACAAGGACAATTATAAAAAAAAACAACAAACAGATAGGTAAACTAAACCTGTTCAGAGGTTTCCTTTTCTTTTTTTTTTCACTTCTTTCCAGGGCTTCATAAAGTATCCTTTGAACATGAACTTTGATGAGACCAAAATCAAATTCAGAATTCAGCTTGAAGAAGGTTTTTTAAGGTCTTTCTTTTTTTTTTGAGACAAATTTTGAAGTCCCAAGACTTTGTTTGGAAGTTATATCCCTGGCAATGCCAAACAATTCTAATTTGCTGGGTGACATATATCTTAGACTAGTTTAAATGGTCCCTATTTGTTTGCACATGTTAACTTGAGAAAAACACTGTCAATCTAAGAAACAGCTGTGCAATAGGAAAAACCAGTTTTGAATAGGAATTTAAGCTAATCTGTCCCCTTTCTTGTCCATTCCCTTTAAGAATCATACTGCTTCTCTATTTTGAGGTGGGAAAAAACAGCTTTAAAAGCAATACATTTTTTGTGCCATGTAGGGGAAAAAAACTAACATGAGGTTGTTACATATTCTCTTATTTCATTTTGCGATAACCTCTGCTGAATAAAGATTTGTAATTACAGTCTGTGCTCCAGAAATAAATTCTCATATAAAAGAATGCACATCTTATATTCAAATCTTGTAACTACACAGTTAGCCCAGTAAAAGATACCAGCCTAAGAAATCGTTGACTCTTCCTTCACGTCATAACATCATGTCAACCTCATTCTGAGGGGGAAGAGCTACAGAGTTCTTATAATCAATCATCTACAACATGTGTCTCAAATATATGGCCCACATATCAGATCCAGCTGCTATTGCTGCTCTGTGTGGCCTGTTGGGCTAAGGGGAGTGAACTGGAACCTGGGGGTGTGGCTTGCTGCAGAATCAGGGGCCCTTGATGAGCAGAAGCTAGAGGCCAAGCAACGGTTGATACAGCTCTGGTTTCCCTGTGCCTACTTGGCCAGTTACCACTACCACAGTGGCAAGCAGCCACCTTGTAGATCTTCAAGTCTGACCCCCTGCTGGGCAGGAGGGAAACTGGGCTCACGTGACCCCAGTCAGGTAGGCATCGAGCCACTTCTTAAAGGCCCCCAAGGTAGGAGCCAGCACCACTTCCCTTGGAAGTGGTTCCAGATCCTAGCTGCCCTAACTGTGAAGTAGTTCCTACGGATGTCTAATCTAAACCTATTCTCCAACAACTTGTGGCCGTTATTCCTTGTTATCCCGGGGGGTGCTAGGGGAAACAAGGTCTCCCCCAAACCCTTCTGGTCCCCTTTAGTGAGTTTATAGATGGTCACAAGGTCCCCCCTCAGCCTTCTCTTGTGAAGGCTGAACAGGTTCAGGTCCCGTAGCCTCTCATTGTAGGGTCTGCCCT
>JAGPOW010003395.1:35531767-35579254 GCA_030014935.1 Caiman crocodilus
ATGGTCACAAGGTCCCCCCTCAGCCTTCTCTTGTGAAGGCTGAACAGGTTCAGGTCCCGTAGCCTCTCATTGTAGGGTCTGCCCTGCTGTCCCTGGATCTCGTGGGTGGCCCTCCTCTGGACCCTCTCAATGTTGTTCACATCCCTCTTGAAGTGGGTTGCCCAGAACTGGACACAGTACTCCAGCTGTGGCCTGACCAGTGTCTTATAGAGGGGGAGGATCACCTCCTTGGACCTACGTGAGATGCGTCTGTGGATACATGATAAGGTCCGGTGAGCCCTGGTGACGGTGACCTCGCATTGTCGGTCCATGTTCATCTTGGAGTCAATGATGTCTCCAAGACTCCTTTCTGCCTCCGTGTTCTCAAGAAGGGAGTTTCCCATCTTATAAGTGAGCTGCTGGTTACTACTGCCCAAGTGCAGCACTCTGCACTTGTCTGTATTGAAACACATCCTGTTTTTGTTAGCCCACCCTTGCAACCTATCCAGGTCTTTCTGCAGTCTTTCCCTCCCTACTAGCATGCCCACTAGCACTTGGCTTGTGCTTCTGCCCTCCTTTCACCTCTGGCCACATTGATGCCCTTTGCTGGAGCTGAAGCCAGAGCTGCTGCTATCACCGCATGCTGTGAGCCCACTACAGGTGTATGCCACAGGCCACCTGATTCCTTAGTCTCCATTTGGGCCACATAGTGCTTTGCAGTCTATATCTGGCTTGGGCACAACATGATTTTGACACCCTGATCTACAATAATCAAGGTCCAAATAGACCTTCAGTATAATCAAATATCACTCCATTAATTTTGGCCCCTGAGTGTCTAAGTAAAAAAATGAAAAAATGAGGTATTTGTTATTGATGAGAAAAAGAATTAGTCAGATTAATTGAGCTCAGTTTGTTTTATTATTAAGTTATTCTATGATCATTAGAACTACATTGTTGTCCTAATTGGTAACACACAAAGAAATCTGGCTTTGCATTGACATTTCAGGTGATTATTGGAGTAGTCAGAAAATTGTTGTAAAAAATTTAATGTGGGGTATTCACTTTTGACATTTTATTCACAAATTCCTTACCTTATTTTTTGAGCAAATAAACTCCTTGTTTTACATATTTTCATGAATATGGAGTGTGAGTTAAAGTACCATCATTCTTCCCATTGATTCAACAGAATCCTTTCTCTGTGCTCTCATCCAGGCTGATCTCCATGATGATCAGTGAAAGGTTATCTGGGAGAGAGGAAGGTAATCTTTTTCCAACAGCGTCTGTACTAGTTTATGTGGAATGATACTGCACAGTCTGTCCTGCTGAAGTGGATTCAGGTCAGCTTTGAGTGGAAAATAAATCAGAACAGTATAGTCCATAGAGCATAATGCTGCTTGTAGAAGTGAGGTCTGAGAAGTGGAACAAGACTTTGCTAAGGCATGTGAGTAGATGTCTATGGCACCTGGCAGACAAAGTGCTTTGGGTATATCCAATATCTTTTATTAGACCAACTAAAACAGTTGAGAAAGATTCTTCTTTGCAAGCTTTGGGTACAAATACACTGCTTCTTTTTGTACCCAAAAGCTTGCAAAGAAGAATGTTTTCCAACTACATGGCAGGGTTTTAAACTAACCAGCAACATGGAGTGGTATGGAGAGGTCCCTGATCCCTGGCTGTCTTTTCCTTAGCACTGGCAACTGGAGATGAGATAGCTTTAGGTGCTGGAGCATGGGGGCGGTGTCAGTTGATAGATTCCACACACACATGCATAGTGTGACAGCTACTTTAGCAGCACCCTTTGAACATCTGCATGGTCAGAGCTTAAAAAAAGGACCAAATCTTTGATACTGAGCTCCCCACCTACAAATTGTACAATCGGAGTCTAGTGCAATTGAGGGTCTATCCCAGGTCCCCAAACTGACCCTGACCCTGCTCCACATGCAGTTTTTGGGATTCAGGATAAAATTCTTCATATCCAAGTTGCACAGTTCTATTAATGTCTGCCAGGGGCCTGCAAATACCCCAAGAACCATATCTCTTCCTATAAATCTGGTACTATGTACAAGAAAGGAGAGCACATTTCCCTAGAAGGAGACTTGGAAAACACATACTTCCATATTTTTCCTATGCATTCTTCTGTATTTGTACATGATTTGGTCATTTACTTGCAAATTTGTCATTTCCAAGGCAGCAAAAGTGTCTTATATGTTCATATCCATAATCTTAGTAACCCACCATTTTACGGTGAATGGTTTATTATAAAGTGACAAAAGGGAAGGACAAATCAATGCCAACTGTTTAGATTTTAATAGAAATGTTCTCCCATAAGGCTGTTTATAATAAAAAATGAGTAGTCAAACAATTGTATATCAGAGAGGTTACTGTTTGGAATAATCCAAAAACCACTAATAATCCAATAAAAGGTGACAATAAGCCTGTTAAAAACTCCAGGAGATATGAATCTTCAATTATCTTCCCCTATGAAATATTGTCTTCAAGCTCCCATTCTTTAGCTATCACTATTTATGAATCAAAGAACTTCTTTGTGTTTTGTAGTAAAGGAAAATCTATGTATTGCCTTCAAAACTGACCTACGTTTTTGTTAAGTAAAACTTGATTCTTCTCTCCCATTATAAGAGAATTCACAATTTTAACAAATTAATTTTTTTCATGTAGGCAGTGAAGTATAATACATTTGCTTTATCATATTACTTATTTCTGATCTGAGAACAAGGGCAGCTATTGTTGCTGCTTTGCTCTATTTTTCCCTTTCATATAAAAGTATGTTTGCAAGTGAAGGTACGATGGGGAAGAGGAGCAAACTCTGATCTAAAGATGATGTAATGCTCTCTGCAACAAAATCAAGATTGTCTTCTCACATTACTTGCTGTCCCCCTTCACAATAACATCCATAAAAGAGAGAGAGAACTATCAAAACCCATTTAGCACTAAATTTTGAAAATTTTGCTCCAAATGGGTCTTTAATTTTGGGCTCCAGAAATTCTGACACCTTTGTCTTAATTCATGCTTGGCACCTTAAGTTTATTTTAAAAATTAAATAAAATATACTTCATTAAAATAATCCATTCAGAAAACAACCAGCTTTCATCTTTGATATTAGAATGAAGTCAGCAAGCGTGCTCGCTCCTTATGGAATATTTAAATACTATGGATTTAATTTCTTAATTAGGAACTTCTGTGTTCAATTACCTCAGTAGCAGTTTTGACATGTACTTTACTGTAAGAAGGAACTGACTTTTTGCATACTAAAAGCCATCTGTTTTGGAAGCACCTAAATTAGGAGCTGGATTCCTAGAATGGTTGTCTAGATTGAACATCTAATATTTAAAGTATATGTAGGATTAAAATTATGCACATTAGAAAATTAGGGACATGATATTAGAAATACTCAGTGCATCTGAAAATTAGGGCCAGTATGTTTGGTAGCTGCTCCTGGCTAGAGAAAGATGGAGAATTTTCATTCTTTACTGGGATCCAAAAAACTTCTGCAACTTTTACAGAAGGTTAAAATTTATGAACCATCACAGTTTCCAATCAAGTCTGAAAAGCTATAGATAGATGGTCCCATTCATCTTCTCTAGTCAGGCCAAGTGCAAGATGCATTAGTAAATGTTGGCTAACTATTGCAAAAGAACACTTCTTTGAAGTGCTATCCATTTTCTTGGGGAAGCTGAGTTAGTGACATCAGCTGACTTCCCCAGTACCTGAGACTCTGAGGTGAGGTAGAAGTATATTGTGTATTGTAATAGGGATCCAGAGGCTCTTGTTAATTTAAGGGGAAAGTGCAGCAGGCTAACCTTGCTGTGTAGGTAGCCATTGGAGCAGAAGTTACCTGGATTGCAATAAGCTTGCTGTGTGGGGTAGATTTCCAGAGGGCCTGAGAAAAAAGGCTTTAAGCAGCTGGGTTATTCTGCAGCCGGGTTACTCTGCAGCAGAGGGTAGGCTGGGCATTAGAAAAAAGGGGAAACCCCTGTGTATGACTAAGGAGTCATTGAACCAGAAGAGGGAGTGCTTTAGGGTGTATAAACCCATTGCCTGAAGCAATATGGTCAGTCTGGCCTGCGTATTGCAGGAAGTGGAACTCCTGCAAGAGGGACTGCAAGAAACAGCCTGGAAGACATTCGAACCACCCATGAGAGCTGGGAGGCAAGACCTCAGTGGAAAGGAGCCTTTGCAGGATACCATTGATTCAGAATGCGGGAGACTTTTTGTTTGGAAATGATTGTTTGTATTTGCATTGTGGCTAAATTTAACACTGGAGGACTGGATGTGGATGATTAAAAGGACCAGGCAGAAGGCCACAGAGGAGTCTAGAGCCCAGTGGACTGCATGGGGCCGAAGCTCAAACCTTTTACTGGCTGGGAATAGCAGCCTTGCAGGGCCAGGGACTCAGGAGGCTAACCGCGGTTAAAGGGCCAGGGGCTGGCACAAGACACGAGCAGACTTGCCTTGGCATAGGGCACCCGAGGGCTGGGTGAGATTGTGAACAGTCTTTCCTGGGCCGGAGGCCAAGACACTGAGACAGAGCCAAGGGGTCTGGAGACCAGAGCCTGAGACGCAGAGGGGTGAGGCTTAGAAAGCCAGGCTACAAGTAAGCCAGGGATGGAGGTCTGTAGCTAGAACAGCAGTGGGCTTAGGCTACTACAGAAGCAAAGCGCACTGAAAAATAGCATCTGTGAGGTATAGTAGTAACTGTAAGGGAGGATAGAGGTCACATATTTAGCCCTTAAAGCAATTAGGGCAACAGGATCAGAGCCCGATGCCAGAAGACAATGGGTGGCAGCATCTAAACCCAAATTAGGTGGGCCAGGTTGAGCCGAAGAGACTAACTGACTATAGAAAGAGAGCACCCGGTGCTCCCCAGTGTCTGAGGGCAACCTCCCTCATTATCTTTTTCTAGGCAATGGAGATGAGGAAGCTGGATGACACCCTGAGAGGATGGAGTGGGAGCCAGGCAGGACTAACACGGCCACTAGGGAATGTCATGGCCCCCCTAAGGTGTGTCTTGTTATAATATATCTCTTCACTCACGTTAAAAATACGTTGTTTAAATAAATTTAATGTGTTTTGACAAACACACTCATGTTTTAAGTTTAAATTCCCATTCTGTTGGATTTTGTATGCCATATGCATTGTGATAGCCTAGAGGCCACCACCTTGTGCTTTTGGCATTGTACACATTTTCAGTAAAGAGATCCCATGTCCAAGAAAACTATCACTCTAAAATACATAATATTTAGTAGGGCTGTGTGACACTTTGGGTGGTGATTTGATTCAGAGGAGATTCGGCCCCATTTGGTGGCCAAATCTCCAAATCCAAATAGAATCAGGGGGCCGATAAAAAGGCCCAAATGAATTCAAAGCTCTCTGAATCATCAGAAAATATTCAGAGAGCTTCAACGATTTGGGCAGTCCCTGCTCGCTGCAGCAGGATGCTGGAACCGGACTCCATGCGGGTAAGTAGGGGGTGGGGGAGAGGAGTGGGGGAAGGGCATCCCGTGCCCTGCCTGCTCCCCCAACCTTCTCAATCCCCACTTGCTTTGCCGGGCCCCTTCCCCCTTGGCCCCCATGGCTGCCCTGCCTGGCCCAGCTCCCAGTGTTTAAAAAAAAAAGCCCCAACTCACTGGGTGCTGCTGGCTAGGGGGGTGATCCCCGCTGCCCCCCACCCTCCCCAGCTCCTAGTCCTTCAAGAAAAATCAAAACCCTGAACTCACCAGCTCCTGCAGTGGCCTTTGGGCTATGGGGAGCTCATGGAAGACCTCCCCCCACATGTGGCACGGGACAGTGGGGATTGTGCCCCACCAGTAAGGAACTGGTGTGTTCAGGGTTTCTTTTTTCTTAAAGAGCCTGAGCTGGGGTGAGCGGGGCGATCATAGAGGGCCTGGGGAAACCGGGGGTGCTGGGGGTAAGTACAGAGCCTCCCATTCTGTGGGGGCAGTGGAGATTGTCCCCCCATCCCGGCTCCCTGCCCAGCAGCACCCAGTGAGTCCGGCAGGGGGAGTTCCCACGTGCCGGGAGCTGGGGTGGGTGGGGCCATTACCGTGGCTGGGAGAGCGGGCAAGGAATGGGGCTGGGTGATTCAGAGATTCAGCAGCAGCTGAATCTCCAAATCATATTTGGCCAAATCAATTCAGGGTAGTGATTCAAATCACCAAATCAAATCACTGTCCCCCGAATTGACCGAATCTGAATCCAAAGCAAATGCTAGCCGCTTTGCACAGGGCTAATATTTAGCACCATAACCACACGTGGTTTAATGGTCTCCTAAATTATAAAAGAATGAACAGGCGACTCAACTTACCCATTTTCCTTTCATAAAATCTCTCTTGGACTATAATTTTTGGCCATTATGAGAAACGTTCTTCTAGCTTCCAGGAATTGTGTAAGCAGCAGAAATAAGATATTCTCTGTTGCTTCTTTGGTCCTTGGCTTGATTGTTCCTGCATAAAGAGCTGTGTTTTAATCATATGAAACAAAAAATATGAAATCTCTCCAATTGAAAGCTTTCACCTTTTTGATACAAATTCAGGAAAATGAATGAGGGGGTAGGAGAGAGATGTTGCAGTTTTTGTTGCCTTGAGAAATGGAACATTTCTTGATATAATAAATGTAAGTGGTTAAGTAAGAGTGACTTATCACCTTTTTCCCTGTCTCTCCTCTGAACAGAACTTTGTTTTACATAGAAGATCAGTACATTGCTATTGTTATTGTAACTTGCTGCCACTCAGCCTCTGAACTGTATTATTAGGAATGCATTCTTCTATTTTGGGAACGTTTTGATTTAGTGTATAGGAGATCAATTCAAATAACTCAGAAAGTACATAAGTGAGGTTTCTTTTTCTGTCCTTTCCTAGCCACCCCACTGAAGGTCAAGGACCTTGTCTTTGTCTTCCTGTTCCTACCTCTGCAATTGGGCTGTTTGCAGAGGTGGATCCAAGGGGTTGCAACATTGTGGCCACATGCTTTTGGCTGTGGTATGTTTGCACAGTGAACTGTGGTCAGAGCAGGCTGCTGCTGGAACTTGGCACATACAGTAAACTCTGAGATCACTAGATTACCAGTGAGATCTTGCTGAAGCCATCACTTTTTCGTGGCTCCAGAGCCCAAGGAGTAAGTCCTGGCACAGGTGCAGCACAGCCCTACAAAAACTTGTGCATTTTATTCTCCTAGCTCAGCCAAGGCATATGCTTAAGAGCGGGGCAAAGAGAGAGCTTTATGGATGTCCTCAAGGTCAACTTAAAAAAATGCAACATCAATGTCAACTCATGGGAGACTAGTACCCCAAATGAAGGAAGAGTTTGCTGTAGGGGTCTCAGTAATTTGGAACCTCACAACTATAACAGGAGACAGAAAAGTGGGGGCTGCAGAAACAGCATGTCATGGACCAAAACAAGAACCCAGCACCACCGACCCCACATGGAAATACATGTCTGAGCTGTCAGTCCTGGGTAGGCCTCATCAGCCATCTTCGGACACCCAGATAAGACGATCGTGGAAGACAGTCATCCTCAATTGCCAGTGATTGCTGAAGACCAACACAGCAACTCCACAAGCATGGCATCTGACCCTGGACCTGCTGCTGGCTGTTTGTGTTTTGGCCCTAGGGTTTTTGCCTCAACAGAGTTTTCACCACCATTACCCTGTTAAATTAGCTGCCTAGTTATCTTTTTGCTTTCCTCCAAGAATTGATAGCTGATGACTAGGGGCACGTCTATACCTGTTCAGCAGTATCCTTGAGAAGAATTCATGCCCACTTGCTCCCACCTGAGAGAGGCACTGAGACTGTTACTATCATGATTTCTGTCCAGGGCAGCATGGTGTACCCCCTCAAGGCAGTGGGAGTGAGTTGTCAGGGCATGCTTTTACTTAACAGAAGTGGTTTACTGGTGGCAGTCCCTGAGTAATGCCTATTAGACATAGTTTATTATATTTCTTTTGTCAGAAAATGTTGGTTCATTGGAAATTGTTTATGAGAAGACATTGATTTTAATTAATCTCCTAGCTGGAAACATTAATAATTTGGTAATCTTGCTTTGACATTTTTTCGATTGAAGTTTTTCTTCCCCAAAAAATAAGTGAATTTAGCCTGAAATTTTTCAATCTGCTAGATTTCTTATTTAATACTTAATTTTTACTCAAAAGAGTGTAAATAGTGCTTCAGGGGTATAAGTAAACAAGCAGGTTAATTATCACTTCATGCAAAATGATTGAGGAGTATTTCTTTTTATCATAGTTTATAGACATAATAGTGATGACTGTCACTCCTTTTTGAGTGTGACTACTACCTGCTAGTGGAAATCGGTTTCCATAAGTAGGGTTCAATCAGCATTCCAGGGCAAGTCGGTGTCTCCATTCCCTCCTCCTGTCAGCCAAGGTAGTGCGATGATGTTCTGTTGGCCACTCTGCTTCCTTCATAGTGGAGTGCCAGACTCAACTATCATGGGCTGAATCCTCCCAGGACATTAAGTCCAGCCTGGAAGATTGTATGTGCTGCTTAGTGAAGTCCTCATAGCACAGTTTAGGACAGTCAACCATCTTTTTTCAAATTCATTGTATAGAACTCTCTTAGGCAGTCAGTTGTTGTCCATACATATAACGTGGTTAACCCAAGTCATTTACCTACGTGCTATCATGGCTTCCATTCAGAGTACTTCATTATTGGTCATTTTGTCAGAGCATTTAATTCCCATTATGCTGCGTAGGTGGCATTGTTGCAGGCACTTGAGGTTTTTTTGATATGGCAACGATAAAAAGAGCAAGTCTCTAACAAGTATAGGAGACAAGGGAGCACAACAACTCTGGCATTTGTAGAGTAAACTTGGCATTTTATATACGCTTTGACCCCCCCCCCCCACAATCTTGTCTATATTCCTTTTTCTAGGCGACCACCTTTGAAATCCTGGGGTAAAGCCTCATTTTGCCAAAATGAAGTAAATAGGTCTAGCACGGTTTTGTGAAGTGTAGGACCACCACATTTAACTGGGATTTTCATCAGCTCCAGCAGCCTTTCCATTTGCCATTTCCATAAGTGCATTCTTAGTCTCCTGCAGAGTTGTTGGGTCTTTGAGTTCATGTTGAACTGGTCTTTGCTCGATTGAGTCTACTGTTTGAACATTTGCACTCAACTCACAATTGAAGAAAATTGTTGCAAAATGTTCTCTCCTTCTTTCTAATATCATACTGTGCTCAGTCAAGAGGGTTGTGGATGGTTATTGGCTCTTCATGATGCATAAATGGACTTTAACTCCTGAAAAAAACCCTCAGGTGTTAGTAGCTTCGGCCACAGCTTGTTGTTCTATCGCTTTGTTTCTCCATCAAGTGTCCTCCGTCTCCTGCAGCTTTTTCTGCACTTCATGTTTTGATTCCTTAAAGGTTTCTGCAGCCACCGGGGAGGAGTGGTTGCCCAGTTGAACTTTGTGCATGGCTCTGTGGGCCACAAGAAGTACTTGAATATTGGTGTCATGTGCATCAAACCAGTCTACATTTCATCAAGTTGGGACACCAAGGATTTCTGTAGCTGATGATTGCACTGCAGTTAGAAAGATGGCCCACCTTTCATTATCAGTTCTGCTTGCTCTTGCATTGGCACGGTTTGATAATGCAGCACGAGTGGAAGTTGCAAACTGCATTCTCCCATCTTCCGTGCAAAGTTTTAAAACATCGACGTGTCAGTTCAGCTTTGGAGCAACCTTCTGTCTAGGAGTGTGAATCCTGATGTTCAGTTTAGTATGGATAAGCTGATGCTCCACTAAGCATTCTGTGCCTTGCATACCCCTGCAATGTAAACATCCCTCAGGTAAGTGCAACAAGTGGTGACATAGTCTAGAAGGTGCTATCGTTTTGACCGAGAATGCTGCCAAGAGTAGAACCCCTTTTCTGGCATGATGAAATAAGTATTCACAAGGGCAAGATCAAACTCTGTGCAGAGCGTTAGGAGTAATTCTCCATTTGTGTTTAGAGCCCCACGCCCACATTTCCCCGTGACTCCGTTCCAAGTGGTGTAGTTATCTCCAGTGCGTCTATTGAAGTCACCCAGTAGTAGGATCTTACCTTTGTTGGGTACGTTTCTTAGAGTGTCAATCAGCTAGCTGTAAAATTGAATCTTCATTTCTTCAGGAGCAAGTAGTGCTGGGGTGTAGGTGCTTGTTATTGCCAGAAAATTGCTGTGGGACAGTGGTATCTGCAATGTCATTAGGCACTAAGATATTTACACAGGTTGCTGTGGTAGTTTATTAGTGATAGAGTTTGCTATTGCAAGTCCTACCCTGTGTAGGCTGCTGTTTTGATCTGCCTTGTAATCTGACCAATAAAAAGTATAATCTTTTCTCTAAGCACACCATTCGCATGTAGTCTAGTCTCAGATAAGGCAGCAATATCTATTTGATACCTGTGTAGCTCTTTTACTACCAATGCAGGTTTTCTGCAAGTTCAATTTTCCTTTGAGTCAAGTAGTGTACAAACGTCTCAGCATCTGATTGTCAGTTTCTGGTTTTGTAGTTGTTTCTCCTGCTTTAAAAGGAGATCCCTCTGATCATGGGAAACCAACCAGAAGTCGGTGAGCCATTTTTAACCCCAACTTCTCTAGGAGCCTTCTTGGATTCAGGCAGGTGGGTCCTCCTAAATAGGGCTGCCTGGTCACCTAGTTAGGACCTTATATTCCTGTCGCCGAGTGAGAACCATGCGCCAGTTACACGTAGGCCGCTCATCTGGCGATGGTTTGATAGAGGCTGCCAGCTCCTTAGGCTTGTCAGAACTACCTAGGAAACTCTTGCCATAAGTCTTTTGATGAAGAGTTAGTGGATGATTATAGCGAAGTACTGGGAGGGTGGAACAAGTTGATACCAGTAAATTGTTCATGCAGACTAGTGTAGCATGCGACTTGCAGTTCGTAGTAGCAGGGTGGATGCTCTAGGATGCTGCAGACTTTACCCAGTGGAGAACCAAGGCTTGACAGACGGAGAGTGCTGCGCCTGCCCCTCAGTGCCTGCTAACTTGGCTATGTGGCTCCTGCGGTTGTATAAAGAGGACAACAGATTCTGGAGCTTAGTGGCCATTGATTCATTTTAGGATTCTTCCACCAATTTGCACCCTAACTGTTCACCAACAAAAGATGTACTCCTTTATTCACCAGTCCCAGATCCAGTTACTAGATATTTAGCTGATGAGGACCTATAGGAAGGGTGGAAGTGGCCTCTCAGATGACTTTGGGACGAGGCTTTAGGCAGGGTTTCCCCTATCCCAAAGATATATAGTATACATACTACAATTGTATATGACTAGCTTAGGGAACGTTTAAATAATACATTTCCATGTATATTTTATATTAACTGTGCTATATTCTAAATGTAGAATAAACTGTGGCATATTCTAAATGTAGAAATGCAGCTAAAATAGGTGGACAGTTATTTGTTTGGGAGTTATTCTGTATTAATAACGGAGCAGGATTAGAAGAAGCATATCTGATTCCCACAGAATTTAGGGCCACACCTTCCATCCAATAGGCATTTTTTTTGAAGAATGAAACAAAGGGCTAGACCTTTTGCATATTTTGAGTTCAGTGGGTAGTCTTCATAAACTGGGAATTGTATGACTGGGTCTTAATTGGGAGTGGGGAAGTAAATTTAATTTTTTAACAAAGTGCCAGCTTGTTAGTGTGACTTGAAGAAGAATAATGGAAGGCAGGGTTATTTTTTTTTCTTTCCTCCAAGTATTGATAGCAGGTGACTAGGGGTATGTCTTTACATGTTCACCATGTAGATGTTCCCCTTATAGACTAACCAGGATATATAGAAGGCATAAGCTTTCATGAACTTGAGTTTACTTCATCAGGCCTTTAGCTTCAATCTTCAGCAAATGTCCATAGTAATCTTTGTTGAGTGAGCTTTGAAAATACTTCAGCTTGTATCGTTCCGTATTTTAACCTTCTTAATAAATTGGATCCTTTTTGTGAATCTAATTGCCCATTAGACATGCAATAAAAAAAAGCAGAAAAAACTTTTGCTAGAGAAATATAATACCTCATTAGCCCATACTATTTCATTTTAGCTGCAGACATGAGTGCTACCCACTGTGAACATGAATCTGTGACAGTCTTTCCAACTCAGTAGAAAGTAAATCAGAAAAGAAAAGCTTCATCCACCTAATACATTCAGGAATGTCAGCTACTCTGAGGGTGTTCAGTCCCAAGTGACATCTCTTTTACTGCATACAAAATAGACCTTATCCCTTCTGCCTAGTTGAAGTACTTTAGTCCATTGGTGACAAAATACCACTACCCTCCAGTATGCTGGGATCGAACATCTGCTTTTGAGATGTGTACGATGTTAGTTTTCCTTTAAGGGAAATAACCCTTATTCAGGGTATACAAGCAGTGAGAGACATCTTGAACCCCTTGATGGTCAGTATAGTTCTCTTAGTAAAAGTATTCAGCATTCTTTCATTAATCAACCTATGGTTGTGATATGCTTGTTCATAATTGGCTTCAGTGATTTTTAATGTACGGTTTATTTAGTATGCATAAAAGTAATCAGGTAAGCCATGAGATTTCACTAGTCCAAGATATTTATGTTGCTTTCATTCATCTTAGAAATGGAGTTGTGCCTGAATGTACTTGAAGCAAAGGGACAGTACAGATCAGACACTGGACGTGAGAAGCTTGGGCCCATCTATTATTCCAATTCAGCGTCTTTATCCCAATTCCATCTAATTCAGTCTATTATTGAATTATTCCAATTTCGTCTAATTCAATCTATTGTTCCAATTCAGTGTCAGTACTATTTGTACAACAATACAAAGCTCTTTCCGTTCCAAGTTGTCAGTTAACACATATGGCATGTTTTGCTCTAGGCAAATTGACTTTTCCTGAGTCTTAGATTGAAACAAACTCAGAAATTCCAAATTAAATTTGCCTACAACTGTTTGCCTGGGATCTGAAGTCATAAATCTCTTTGTGAAACCCCTGAGAATAGGAGGGGTAATTACTCAAAATTTAGCTAGGGTCCAGCCCCTCCACTGACTGAGAGTCATTCAGAGTTTTAGGAACTGAGTTAAGTTTCAAGTGAGACTTTGATGTTGGGTAAGGAGAAGACAGAGTTACTGATGCTGCTTAAAAATTTCACCATAGTTTCTTTTTCACTGTTCAGGCTCAAATATGTTTACTTCCTGTTAGGGATTCTGGGTAATATAGTGCAACAAGTATTTCCTATATCAAGTTCTATAATTAGAACTACCACTAGAGGGCATTCCAAGATCTCTGTAGCCATGTATTGCAGCCTTACCTGCACAAAAGATGTAACTGAGATAGTTATATTTGCTTAAATAGTAGGTTTCCTTACAAAGTGTGACAGACTTGGGTTTTCATCTTGAAAAGGAAAAAAATAGTTCCTGGTGACCTATTGCATTTCATAAATGTGTGTTATGTACATCCGTTAATCTATCAAATTATGCAGCAGTTCTGTAATACAGATTTCAGTAGGGACTAAGTGGGTGTGGCTAAACATGCTATTAATTCGCAGTAGGCTTTGCCTGGGACGTAGCCAGCATGACTGTGTGTTCCCTTGCTCTTCCTGCAGCTCCCAAAGTCTCTTGGATTTCCAGTCCAGAATTATAGCAGCAGGACTCTGCAGAGTTCCTCTTCACTTCCCCTTCCTGCTTCCAGGTGCCTCTGAGACTTATAGTCCACAGTCGCAGCCAGCAGTAAGTTTTTAGCAGGACAGGACACCTCTGTACTTGCGGGGAAGGGATGTTTAACCCCCTCCCAGACCTCAGCCAGGGTTTGCCTGGGGCAGTCCCTGCCTACCGCTTCCCCCAACCTTCTCTGTGGGAGCAAACAGTACAGCCCAGCTCAGGGCTGGAAAGCATGCTGGGGGACTATGATTTGACTTGAAGCAGGAAGGGGTCTAGGATAGTAGTTTCATAAACAAATTTGACTCAAACCAATTAAATCTGATACTACATGGAATCAGGTTTATCTTTAGCCAAGTTCAGCCATTTTGAAACTGGTTTATGTGCACTGAACTTCTGTTCTGCTACAGGTTTAAATCAATTTCTGATGACAGCAACCAGTTTATGTGCAACCTCTGTCCCTGGCTGAGAAGACCTAAGACTGCTTTAAATTTTACAAAAATTAAATTATGGCCTAAACGGCACGAGGGTTGCGAAGCCACAAGAGTGATATAAACTCAATGGAGCCTGGCTTGATCATGCAGTATGTTCAGCCTGCAAGTGCTCATGCTTGTAGATCCAGAGGTCCAAGGTACTTTCCCTGTAGCACTGTAACGTTCAAGTCAAAGACTTGAACATTATACTCAGCAATTTGTGGGAGGTGCTTAATGCCACGGAGGTTTGGCCTCTGTATTCTGTGCAAAAGGTATATTTTGTTAGGGTTGGGTTAAATCTTATTGAGTGCAAACATCACCTTTCATGTAAGAAGGTTGTAGCAAACCTCTTGGTTCCTTTATGGAGCTGTAAGTGGCTTTTATTCCAAACAGAATCACCCCCCAAAAAGGTATATGCAATGAGCATATGAGCAAAACGGTGTCACTGGATATTGTTTGTATTGGCAAAAAGAGCAGGGAGGCAGGCTGAGAAGACTGCAGCGGAAGCCCCAGGCATAGCCTGAGCACAACCACATGGTGTCCTGTGCTAAAGCTTAGGGAAAAAATTGTTTAATGATGTCTTGACTGAAAGGACCTTGGAAGCCATGAGCAAAGACACCATTTCTTGTTGTCTGGTTGTTCTTGTCTTTTGGTTTGGTTGGGTTTTATACCTTCTTTATTTAATAACAGGACTATATCAATGATACCTGCCTCCATGTTC
This sequence comes from Caiman crocodilus, assembly GCA_030014935.1. NCBI lineage: Eukaryota > Metazoa > Chordata > Crocodylia > Alligatoridae > Caiman > Caiman crocodilus. The sequence continues at coordinate 35,546,585 of JAGPOW010003395.1, forward strand.
AAGTTTTCCTCCAATAGAAGCAATCTTCACTACAGGATGATGTCCAAGGGAATCAAGTGGCATTAGGCTCTTTTTCTTTATTAACAGTTCTTTCATTTAATGTTATAAAGCTAGTATAGTACCTTGTGTTGATAGAACCATTAAGCCTCTACAGTGTACGGATAGAAAACAAGTGTGAAAAGCCTGTTTGCCTCAGAAGTGACTAGCCTTGCTCTCTTTTACAATCTATATGAGCTTTCTATCTATCCATTTTTCACATCCTGTAGATAGTGAACCAGCTTGAGCCATTTATCAATGTTGAAGATGCCTTTGGGGAAGTAGATTGAACTCCAGATACTCATCCTCCTATGTAAGGAATAATGCATAGATGTAAATATAGTGCTGACACACTACCCTGTTTGATCCTTTTTTAAAAACATGCCATGTTTCATCATTTTCATGGTAACTAGAAGCTGCTGTTTCCAAGGGAAACAGTGGCAACCTGTACTGACAGCTCCTGATGACCTGCCATAATGCAATCTTATCTTCCAATAGCATAGGAGACAATGCATGTCATCGCTCATTCACTGATGAAAGGCGCCCTATTGTACGTGTCAGAGAGAATAAGTACCGTGTGCTATCTTTGTGATTGTATGTGTGTGTGCATGTGTAATATAGCTTTTTTTTTCTGTGACTCCCACAAAGCTTGACAGAATCCATTTCCAAAAAGTCAAGTTTTTCTACCATAGTGCAGAAATTTTTCTATTAATTAAAAGCATTCTTTACACTGATGATGAATTAAACTATCATGATTCCCTCTTACTACATTTGGATATGCTATTTTATGTGGCTATTTTCTCTGTGCTATAATTTGAATAATTGTATTAATATTGCTTCCATCGATATTCTTTGAGGCTTACATCATCTCTATTTTAGTCTTAGCCACTTCACCTTGCTAACTAAAAATCTGCTATTCTTTGCCTAACATTTGTTTCTACAATTTTTGTTCAATCCTCTAAAGGAAACCACAAAGATGACTACTTAGGTCTCTGTGGAGGCCTGCTAATGGCAATGGGAATCTATGTGAGTTGAAGGGACCCAAATTTGGTCCAATAACTGTACAAAAAGCCAAGTATACACTTGACTTTATAACTTGAATTATTAAAGAATACTGGAAATCACATTGGTGTGTTTCATATGGCTTGCTTACAAAGTATTTTTTGTTCTTTTTTTAAACTATACTTGGATATATGTGGTTTAAGAACTGTAGTTGGAGCCAGGAGACCTGAGTTCCCTTCCTGGCTCTATCAGACACTTCTAGCTTATGTGGGCAGGGCACTGTTGGTTTAATTTTAAAAGTTATTGGTACATTTAGACGCTGCGAAAAATGGGCAAAACCAAACCTCTGAATAGTACTATTCATACTTACTATGAAGCTAACATCCATCAATGGATATTAATTGTTATGCTTTACATAGCACCATAATCTAAGAATTTCAGAGAGGAGGGAGAGAAGTTGTCTCTTTTCCCCCACGGGAGTTAGTTGCAGTTTTTGATGGACTCCTGGAGGACTTTTAGGATAAATGGCAATTAATTCAGAAGCTAAACTACTGTTGAAATCTTGGCGATTGCACTGAAACTGTGGATAGCATTCTTTAGGAGATGCATGACACATTTTAAAGAAAACATTAAGTGCTTCATATTTTTTCTTGTTTGGGAAATTAATATTTTATGATGTACTTTGAAAGAATTCGCACTGATCAATTCAAAACATTTAACCTGAGTAGTTGGGCTTGTAACCTCATATATATGTTATAGCAAGTAAGTTTCATGCTCTGTTTACTATGTTCCTTTGTCATTTACCTTATAGGATAGTGTGAATCTAAGCAGGTGATTTAAGCACTGCAACGTGCTTAATTACATACCTGACTTCAAATACATGCACTGGCTTCAAGAAGACCACGAGCTCTGAGTCTTGATCAATTTTAGTGATGCAGGATTGGACTTTGTTTTGTTCTAAAAATGGTTAGTTCTTTAATTAAAACTCCAATCCTGAAAAAACATAACCCAAATCCTGTAACTAACCAGAAATATCAAAACTGTAGTTTATCTTTAACAAGCCAAATTCTGCAACTATGGAAAAACCTATTTGTACTTATTTTCTTAGTGATCTGGTATTTGGAGAGTGTCATCTTGTATATGTACACTTGCCTGAGAGAGATTAAATAAAAAACAGAGGTTCAAGAATGTTTGAAGCTGAATTTAAGCACAAGTGAAAACAGGATGTGTAAATCCTTTTATTTAGGATATGCTTTCGTATATATGTTTATAGACAGCCTGAATTAATGGAAGATTAATATAAAGAAAAGAAGCTGAAGTACAAATGGAAAGGCTTGAGTCTAACAATCAGTGATTGATAGTAATGATACAGAAACGAAAACTAAACTCTGTCTGTTGCTGTTATATACTAATTATAAACTTTTTCTTAATTAAGTATATTTGTGGGAGAACTGATGTGGGAGGAATAAAACATGTGTTTACTTTTTAAAAAAAGGACATAACCCTGAAATATTCCTTAAATTGGTTTAATTTGAAATCAAAATAGCTGTTTGGTCCATTTGGTATAGCAGTATACAGTCTACTAAGAGACAATTAAACAAACAAAAAAATCTAAGCAAACAAAACCCCCACTGTTTCTGAATAATGAGATACAGAAAAATAGAATAGAAAGTATGTAAGCTACCAGAAACATTTTATTTTTGTTTCTTCCATGTTCTTTCACATGAAATGGTTGGTTCAACAAGGTATAAAATATGCAGTCTTTCAATATTGTTTGATGTTATTGCTTTCAGACATCTAAACTCAAAAGCCAGTACAGAAATCTTGATTTGTGAGAAATTGTGTCTTAACGTCAATGTCATAAATAGCTGTTGAATATGCAGAAAGGGAATTTTCAGTCCAGAATATACTCACAAGTCATGCTCATGGAAAACCTTATATTTTGTATGTGGGTATTTTGCATGTCTTAACCCAAGAAATGGAATCTTTTTTCACTGTAAATCATCAGTAGAGACTGTTTATCTTTAATTTCTCATTTTAATGTATATCGCACATATTAGCTCAAACCTTAAGCACAGTTCAAATTTGTCCTCAGACCTCTTAATTGATAAACTGGTCTTCTGTTTTGGTACCATCATTTGTTCATTGCATCTGTGTATTGCATTTTGTTATAATGTAGTACATAACCTCTATGATAACAGACTGTTTTGGTCTGTGGCTGGGACATAGTACAATCGAATTCCTATTCTGGTTGTGGCCTCTGGACAATACTGACATCTTTTTTTAAAATGTCATTTTTCAGGCAGGTTACTAAGTGACAGCAGAGTTGCAAAAAATGTAGGATGTAGAGAAATGAGAAACAAGGAGAAGTAAAATAGAACATGAGGTTGAGTGGTGCTGAGGCAGAAGCATTAGGAAGCCTGAGGTAGGAGACAAGGAGGTTGGAGTGAGCTTTGGAGACCAAAGAACTCATATGAGCTAGAACCAAAAGAGCTCACAAAGCCTGTGAATGTTAGGTTGTCCCAATCCAGCCAAGAGATCAGGGAAGCATTTTTGCTAATGGGTCCATGTTTAAATTTATAGTAAATTATTTTTAAGTGCAGAAATGTTCAATGTTGTAGAAAGCCTGGATAAAACTTAGTTTCAGGATGGAAGACTTGGAAAGAGAAATTTACACAGTAGACATGTGACTGGAACGTTAAAGCTCTTCAGAGAGAGAGCAAGCTAGCGAGATAAATAGATATAATCTTTAGAAACAAGGAGTTCTGACACAATGTAACTGAAATATGGTACGCATTACAGCAATGGACAGTGTATGGCTAACAGGCAAACAAAACAATACCTGGGGGGGAAAAAAGCAATATTTAGAGGACTCAGTTCAAAGCAATTCTGGGTCTGTCTCTCATTCGCGTGGCAGATCACTGGCAGTACCCTCATCTCCCCTACTTTTAGATACAGTGTATTGTAAGATGTAATTGGTGTTTTGGGCATTGTATTTTATAGTTGTTGGGGCAGGGGGTGGAATTGGCAACTTGTGAGAAGTCCTTGTGTAAACAGTGTTGGAACTGGATTTATGACCCAGATACCTTGTTCTGGGAGGATCCAAACCCTCAGACCAACCACAACTTCTCCATTAGATAATAGACAATTTTATTGATACATAGCGATAGCAGATAAGAATAATGCATGCAAGATAAACAAAATAACCTCCCCATTTCTATATCTACCAGTCCTAAAGTTGTCACAGAGGGAAGGTATGTCTGACCACTATGCAGGCTTCACCTGTGGTTCTTTCTTGAATGTCATATGTCAGCAGCCCAGAGGTCAAGGGCTGAGAGCCCCCAATTCTCTCCAATGGGGTGGATGAGGCAGGCTGGTGGTATGCCCTTTGATCATGGTGGCCTTGTGTTCCCCTCTCTGGGACCCTTTCCTGCTCTCAAATCCCTCCTTTTGTGATCTTTTCTTCCTCCAGAAGATGACAACTCTTCATCTCCGGGCATCATTGATTGGTCTCCCTTTGGTTGTCTTATCATCCATGTTCTGTCCTGTTGTTACATGAATTGCCAATTGCTCAAATCACAAACAAGACCTTATGAGGCAGGATAAGGCAAGATGCTGTGTTTATTGATTACATAAAACAAAAACGTATGAAGACTTCACACAGACAAACACGTTCTGTGGAGATGTTATAGTTACCAGTTTGCTTGCTCAATGTTAGTAGCGGGTGGCCAGCCCAGGCTCGTTGAGGATGATGGGAGTAGGGGTGAAAAGACGCACCTTTGCTCCAGTGAAGGTTGCAGAGTGTGGATTCCCCACTCTGGCATTGTTGGATCCCACTTTTATAGGGATTTCAAGTCTTTGTCCAAAGTCGAGGTACTTTTCTATCCGCCCGTCTCTATCCAGATGTTGTTTCTCACCATTTTTTTGTTATCTCAGCTCGAGGCCACTCCTGTCATAAAAGTCGGTCTTCCAGCCTTGAAGATTGTTTAGGCTAAATTGCAGGACATTCAGAATTCCTCCTTTATCCTGTTCCTTAGCCTCTCTTCTCTGCGCCTGGTCACGGACTGCTCCTTCAGCCATCCATCTAACAGTTCACGGTCTAATAAGTTGCATATTCAGTGCCTTAGTAGGCCTCCTCTTGCTTACACAGGCACACTGTAAATATTCCATAAACTTTTAATTCATTCAGTCAAAAATACTATTATCCTTAATACACTATATACAAATACATAGCTTGATTACATATTATATAAATGATTACACATTTTTTATTCGTATATGTTTGTATGTGTGTGTATAGTAACTCTAGTACTATCTATATAATGCTATTATTACTCAATTTAAACATAACCTTATTCAAATGTCAAGCTGTTTAAGCTATCATGTTCTGGCCTTGCATTACATATTGCTAAAGCTTTATTCAATGACACACTACACTGTCAGCGTATTTTTTTATTCCAGCAAACCCATCTTCACATGCACACATCTTAATTCAGTCATTTACTGGTGTCTTAATTTGTGCGTGCCTTGGCTTCCTAATTTGGTCCATCTACCAAAACCTGAAATCCCAAGCGTTCTGGAGCTGGTCACTGTGACGTAGCCAATGCGGCAGGTTCCCTTTTCACTGTTATGGGCACAGTGTGCAAATTTCCCAGCCTGTTTATGCCTGCTTATCTGTTGGCCTCAGACACAGTGTCTGCCTTGAAGGAAACTTTGCCACAAATAGGCTTTTAGAAACCAATTAATGCTTACCATTCCCCTGCACTGTTGTTCTAATACAGTATCTACTTTACCTACACGCCAATTCCTAAAAGCAAACCTTTAAATATAGTTTTCTAGCTGTCAAATAGTTGCCTGTGAATGTAGTGCCTGTACTTGATGGCTCAGAGGAGTTTTTCTAGTCCTAAGTACAACAAAGAAAAAATACAAGTGGAGAAGCTTAAGGAAACCAGAATTGAGAGAATAAAGATAAGAAGATAAAGGTAATTTTTTTTTTACTCATTCACTAGCTGGAATGAGGAAAGGTGAGGAGCAATGACTGAAATGTTGGAAAAGCACAACAATGGTGTTCGAGTACCGTGACCCCAAACAGAATGCGAATGTAGTGGAATTCTGGACCAGATTCTGATCCAATAAGTGAACTTAGGAACCCAAGTGCAATTGCACACCACTTTGTCTCCATCCTGAAAATTGATTCATGCATTTCTTTTTTAAAACACTATCATCCTACCCTGAAGATTCAATTGCAAAACAACCAGGAGGAGGAGACCCACCCATGTTTTGCATTAACTGCTTTTCAAGGACTCAAGGAAAGTGGAATCCAATTGCACGGTGGTACCCAAGTTCACTTATGCAGCTGAATAATGAGATTGAATTGGGGAAATCTAGGTTGGATTTTAGGACAGTCTGGTTTTTCACGTGGAACAGTGTTTTCTCATTGAAACAGAATATCTAGACAGGTCACAGAATCTCCATCTTTGGAAGATTTTTAAGAGCAGATTAGACTGATACTTGTCTAGGGTGGTTTAGACTGGGCTGTTCCTTTGAACACTGGAGTTAGACTAGATAACATCCTGAGATCCCTTCCAGCTCCACTCTTTTATGATTGTAGGGGTGAGCAAGCAATTTCATACTGTAGCATTTCAGAGAGGGAGGAGGAGGAAGTGGATTGTAATTAGCCCTGTTTCTGTTTTTCTGGAGAAAGCAAAAGAGAGAGCATTACTACAAATACCTAAGAATTATCCACATTTCAGATTTGTTCTTATTGTTCTTTACTTGTAAATAGGAACTATCAGGATGACAAGTCTGTGTGTGGGTGTCGAAAATGGTACTAGACTGGCAGGTAAGGTCAATATGCACCCCTTGAACATTTAAGGAAAAGCAAGAGTGGGTCATTGTACTCTGGAACTGAGGGAAGTGAAGTGGGACAACTGTTATAATTTAAAGATGCTCTCTAATTAAAGAGACTGGAAAAGGTGGTAATTGGGAGATGGTGCCTCAGTTAAACTAGTTAGTTAGAGAGCAAGGGACTGCAGAGCTGCCTACTGCTTTGCAATAAAGTTAATCATTCACAGTTCTTCTCATTCCTTGTATGCCTGTATTTATTGAACACAATGATCTCTAGAGCAACAGACCTTTGAAAAGAGCCAAGTAGGGATGCCTGATGGTTACTGCAAGAACAGCTAGGCTGATGAGAGCAAAGATGTAAGTATCAGTATTTGTGACCTGGAGAACAGGGAGGGGAGAAGAGGTGCCACTGGGAGGATAGAAAGGAGAGGAAGGGTTTTGTGAGAGCAGGGTGATGGGGTGGGAGTTTTAGCTGCTCCAGGAACTCAAAAAAGTCCCTCGCTGTTGCTGCAATAATGTAGTCTGTCAGCCCTGCTTGTTGCTGCTACAGCAGCAGCACGGTGTCCACGTACCCAGCTGTAGCTGTAACAGCTGTAAACTGTAACTCTGCTGTTACCAGAGTATAGACTCCCCGGCAGCCCGAAGTGGGTGCCCAGGGCTGATGCTAGGTTCACCCATCCCATGTTACGCTAGTGCATGAGTGGGCCATATATGTTTTCTTTAATTGTCAAGCAACCTGGGTCCTTGTACTTAAACTAGAGAAGAATGGGCTACATTTTGTGCAAATAATGATCTTACCATGAAGAGACAGTTCCAAATGGATGGTCAGTACATAGTATACGTTTAAAAAAGCTCCGGTCTTTAGAGCAACTTCATTCCTTTCCAAAAAAATAGCTCTTTGATACAAAATGGGCATGAATAGTCTGTATTGGTTCATGGAATGATTTTGCTCTAATTGGCTTTTCTGCAGTCAAGAGGTATGTGACAAACAGCTTTCATTAATTCAGCCCACCAGCTCTGTTTATAAAGGTTGGTATATTTTCACCAGCACAATGTTTTTTATTTAGTATATGGAAAATTATTTTGTAGTCAAATGTTATTACACACTGAAAGACATTTTAGAAATAGAACAGAAATTACCCAGACTCATTGTATGAACAAAATTATATGTAATAAGAACCAGCATGCAGACAGTTTTCATGTGGCTTTAATTATTTTAATGCAGAATTGCAAAGAGTAACACAATGAGATTGTAGAGTAGCACGTCCATCATGGTTTCCTGAAAACATGGCTAAAGCATAAGAAAGACAAGAATATAAATAATGTAACATAAAAATAGGCCCCAGGACATGAAGGGAATTGTTATTAACATACCAATAAGTATAAGTTCTGCAAAGAAATGATTGATGATGACAAAGTCCATCTTCTGAAAGGAATAAAGGAAAAAATGGATGAATATCTCTAATATAGGAGAATTAGGCCCCCTCTACACATGACAGGTTTTGCACAAATAATTGCTTAATTGTGTTAAATACCTTGAGGCTAGCTACACGTGCAAGTACTTGTTACATGAGAAAAAGCTCCAACCAGCTATAAAGTTAAAGCTCAAAAATGTGTGCTAACTTTATAACTGGTTGCTATTGAACTTTAATTTGCTTGTGTAGCAGGTTCTCCCCTGTGGTTGGAAGCCCCATCAGCTGATAGGACTTCTGGCCACAGGGGTGCACCAGGCCCAACATAAACCCCCCAGGAGTGGGGAGTAATGGTAGCTGCAATCCTCAGGGTTCAGGGGTACATGAAACCCCTGAGACCTGGAGATTGTGGCTGCCACAGTCCTTCAGCCCTGGGTTATGTAAAGCCCCTACACCTGGCTTTACATAAAAGGGGGGCTGGCAACCATGGGAGCTTGTGTCTTGCTGGTGTAGTGCAAGCCCAGGGTTGGATTCCCCTTGCAGCAGAAGTAAAATGCGATGGGATCTAATGCACGATCCCACCGTTGTGCCCCCTGTCATGCATGTGTGGCTGAGCAGGAGGTGTAATTGTGACGCGTGCATTAGATTCCATTGTGTCTTCACCTGCATGTGTAGAGATGGCCTTAGGGTCAGGTACAGAAGGGTTCTTTGTTGAATGTGTTTGGGAAACTTGTGATTTGAATAAAAATACTGCAGCTTTTGACTCCCTTTATAACCAGAAGATCATGCATACATAAACAGAATATGCATTTTATGTATTATCCTTCAATTCTTAATTATAGGCCAATGACTTGAGGATAAACTGAGATCTGATAGTAATGAGATATATTAGCTTCTGTCCCTAGAATTAAATGCCTGCTTTCAGCATATTTCTTTGAAATTCTTCAAAGAAGTTGAGTCCAATACTGCAGAACCATTATAAGCAAATGAACCAATGTAAACATAGTTGCTCAAGTAAAATTAAATGTTTGAAACTATTATGTAGAATGATTGCTTGTAAATATAGTATTTTTTTATTTGTTTGTTTTTTAAAGCCATGGTACATACTTTTTATTAGTAGTAGTTTGAAGACCAACTAGTTCATCTTCCTAACATATTTAATTGGTCCCTAGAATAAATTCTGGCAGGTAGATTATATGTTGTTTTTTCATGGTAATTGGGTTAGAGACAGTTTTTCATTAGGAGTAATTATCTCAGAGTGAGCAGTCATTCTTTTTCTTGAGAAGTCTTTGCTTACATCATAACTGGACACACACGAGTGACCAATCAAATTACATTTTTCTATTTTTGAAGGTAACTTAAATGATGCTTTTTTTCAGCTTTGCCTAGCAAGGAATGAGCAGATCAATATTTAAGCTCAGTGTAACAGTCAGCAAAATACCCTGGTGATACCCAATTTAAAGAGCTGTTTATCCTTATAAAGCGTTGAGCCTTCCTGCATCTTCATTCACAATACTAAAGTATAGACATTATATTTATATAATATATATCATCCAAATATAAAGAAAACAGTTCAGTAATTTTAAAAAAATGCCTCTCAGTTTTTCCCCTAATAGGTTAAAGCAAGTGGTAAATTAAATGTCCAGGCACATATGTGCAAGAAAAAATGTTGTTCTTCAGAGCAAATTTGGACTATACCGCTTAATGTATTTGTACTATCTTCACTCCAATCTTAGTAAAACACTTCCCTCAATAACCCCATGAAATGATATATTCCAAAGGTTAGTTTGTATTGCCTATTTATTTATAATACATTGTTACTTAATGTGATCAAGCATTCCCTTCTAATTTTCTTGACAGCTGCTTCGCTTAAAGTAACCATTTTTACCCAGATGCATATAATGGCATCTAGGTATTACTTCTATAGCCTATCTGTGGGCATCTCTACACAAGATGCTTTAATGCACAGTAGACTAATAGTACAGTAAATTGTGCACAGTAGTTACTGCCCAGTAAATTAGTCTATTGCACAGTTAGATATTAGCTGTAAATAGAGGTACTAGATTAACTGTGCCATAGTGCCCCACAGTAGCACTCATGCAGACACTGACTGGGAGCAAAGATGATGGTGTCCGGTCCTGCTCTTTGGAATCCCTGCCCACCTGGAGGTGTCCTGCCAGTGGGGCAGCTGGTAGTGAGCCCTTGGCTGGGCAGCGAATCCCCACCCAGCCAGGGGCTGGCCTGGAATTCCTCTACTAGCAATAGAGCTCCTGAGCAGCCAGCTGCTAGGCAGGGAATCCCCACCCCGCTGGGGGCTCACTGCCAGTGTCCCCACTGGCCAACTGGGGAACAGGGCTAGGAAGCAGCTGTTCAGGAGAGGACACGTTCCTAGCCTCCTGCCCTGATCAGGAGATTGAGCCAAGGGGCTGGGAAAAAGCTGCGCAGGAGGTGGGGCAGCTCCTCCCACTTCCTGGAGATCAGGCCTGACCTGATCTGTACAAATTTTCAAGGTGGTTTAAGTTGTCCAAAAAATGGTGGGCCTGATCTAAATGAATTCACCTGAGGAGGTGAACCTACCTCAGGAATGGGTTAACCCAATCTATCAAATGCCCCAGGCACTCACCCCAGCCCCAGGGCTGCGCTTTTCCTACCCGCTTAATCCTGACCAGGATATCTTTAGTCCCTCAGCTCCCCCCTATCCCACCTCCAGATGGACAAATATCCCCACCCAACCCTCTGCAGACCCACTAGCCCCCTCAATCCCACCAATGCCATCCACACCATGGGTTGGGTTTGCTACTAACCCTATCTATCCGACCTGCCTCAACCCCACCCCTGAATTACTTACCTCAATTTCCCCAGGCAGCTCCTGGGAGCAGCAAACACCTATACATACCACTTCTTGTCTTTGTTCATGCATCTTAAGGTAAGTCATGTGAACATAGACTGAGTGCAAGGAACAGCTCTCCGCACTCTCTGGATTTCAATACGCATTTGTTTGCCCAGTCAAATTTTTTGTTAGATTCATCTGCTGTCCTATTGACTAACAAATAACCTTAGGTCCTCAGCAAAGGACACCATCTCACTTATTTACCCATTCATCCAGATTATCACACCAGGGCATGGTAGAAGCAGTAATGAACAGCTCAATCAATTGGATGTTATCACTGATGTGGGGATATTGCAAGATGAAATGAAAGACATAGAGGGAGATTACTTCTACTCAGTCTGTCAGGTCACATCCAGCTTTCACTGAAGCCCATGGGAATTTCCCCGCTGATTTTATTGAGCCAGGAATGAAGGGTAGTTTTTTTTTAACAGGCTCCTGACTTTGTTAGGAGCCTCAGCCTTATATTCAGTGGTATTTCAGTATCTGGCATCCAGGGCAACAGTAAAGTTTCCAGAAAAGTTAAGAATGAATAACACTTGGCTATCCACAAAGCACAACACTGAAGAGGGGAAGAACACGGCAGGGTTTGGTTTGGTTTTTAAGTTCAACCACAAGCAATTCTCAGGCAGCACACCTTCAAATGAAATTTTGTGTTTCTTTTCCTGCTTGGCTGCTTCCCTCCTTCATGCATTTCAGGCAGTTGGACTACTGTGAACATTTCCTTAAAAACCATTAAACTACTTTTTTTTCCAGTACCAGGGAATGCAGTGGCTGGAACGTGCTGTTGGAAAGTAACAGCATTTTAAAACAAGCGACTGAACTATGGAGGCAAGTAAGGTCAATAAGCACCCCATGAACATCTAAGGCAGGGGTGGGCAAAATACAGCCCACGGGCACTCAAAGGTGGGCACTACCCACTGCAGCACAGCATGTTCAAACTCCAGTGAGAGGTGTGCCCACATCAGGAGGCTGAAAAGCTGCAGTGCTTCATTTGAGCCGGTCCCAACAATCCAGTTCTGGCAGCTCTTGAGGATGGCCATCTTGGCCTGACCCAGGAGAACGTTGGCCAGGGAGATGGAGCCCCACTTGGCCGCCCAGTATGGGTAGGGGCATAAGTAAGTGTTCTTCGAGAGGCTCCTGCCCAGTGCCTGCAGTGGTGGCTCAAGAGCAACAAAGAGTGGCTGCAGGTGGAGACAGTTGAGGAAGGAATGAAAGAGGCTCTCCTCAATGCCCCCAAGCAGAAGGGGCAGGCTGTCAAGGTGGTTGGATCAAAGTGGGATGCAAATGCACCAGTAGCTAGGAGCCTGTGCGGCAACTGCCACTGCAGGTCGCCAGTCTTGGTCATTGGTGGCTTATACAGTATGCACCAAGTTGGGTGGGCTGGTGAGGAATCTGGCAGCCCCAGGTGCCATCACCATGGTGTATCAGGGCATCCTTCCAGCACCTGGGTGAACAACCCAGGCACACAGGCTTCTAGGGGGCACGGAAGCAAAGGGGCAACCTGTATCACTGTCAGAAGGCATGGGGAACATCAGCAGTGTGCCAGGCCTGCTGGCCAGCTCACCAGCCACAGCCAGGGTGACTGGCAGTGAGGGGGAAGGCCTTGCTCAGGGCATCTGCAGCAAAGGAGACCTGGCAATCCCAGAGATGGTCATCCAAGGGTGGCTACTGCCTCTGGTGGGAGGGCAGCCCATGCTGTGGATGGAGCGCATGCCCATAGTCAGGCCCTTGGGCGAAAGCCAGGTTGACCGAGCAGGGTCAAGAAGATGGCCCAGGCAGAGGACATGTGCCCGGATGAGGGTGCCAGCTCTGGGGCTGAAGGTGGAAGGTGGCCTGCCAGGCTTGTACCACAGTGCAGTAGAAGGCCAGAAGCACCACCCAGTTCAGGAGCGTGAGGTCCAGCAGGAAGACTTGCCAGTCGAAGCCGAGGACCCCCATCCTCTGCAGGTACCAGCGTGCCAGTTGTCTCTAGGGCAGATGCTCCTCACTGTGGAGAAGTCACTGAAGGGCTTGCAGGTGGAAGGCGGCCACCTTGCTCACCAGGTCAACCAGGCTCTGGACCCCCTTGGCAACAGGTAGGTGAAGGATGGCCATGGGGTCAAGTGGTGCCCATCCCAGAAGAAATCCACAAGGAGGCACTGGAGTCTGTCGAGTAGGTCCAGCTGCAGGTTAAGGATGGTGCACCGGTGCCACAGGGTCACTGCTACCAGGTTGTTTGTGATGAGAACCTGTCCATGGTAGGAGAGGCTGGATAGGTGCCAGCACCACCATTGCAAGCGGGCCTCCACCCCCTCCTCAAGGCCGTCCCAACTGCATGCCATGAGGGTTGGTGGTCCCAGGAACACTCCAAGGACCTTGAGGTCCTCACAGCATCAGGTGAGGTCCACACGCCAAGCAACAGTGTATCACTCTTGGCCTAATTGATACAGGCTGAGGAGGCGTGTTCATAGGCTGGCAGTCTATCTGGATCCACGTGGGACCCACATGTTTTCCTGGGTGATGAGGAAGATTGTTGCATTGTCCCCATACCCTGCCAGAGCAAAGGGCCAGTGGATGGGCCCGTAGCTGTTGGCAGGGCCACACCACTCAGATGGTGCTGCCGTGCATGCAGCAGTGGCTTGATGGCCAGGGCATAGAGCATGCCTGACAGGGGGCAACCCTGATGGATGTCCCTGCCAAAGGCCTCTAGGGTCTGGTGGCCACCTGGTCGAAGGCCTTCTCCTGGTCCAGAGGGATGAGGCCAATGTCCAGGCCAAAGAGTTTACTGGCTGTGTCTAGTTCATGCAACAAGAACAGGTTGTCTTGGATGGTCCTACCCAGCATGCAGTAGCTCTGCCCAGATTCAGTGATGAAGGCCATGACAATGTGGAGGTGGGTTGCCAGCACCTTGGCCAGAATCTTGTAGTCCACACACAGCAGGGAGACTGGCCACCATTTTTTAATGCAGCCCAGATCTCCCTTCTTGGGCAGCAGCATGAGCACCACTTGGTGGCACCTGATAAGTAGGACCTTGTCAGTAAGATTCTCCTGGAAAACATGCAGGAGGCAGGAGCTGAGAAGAGGCCAGAAGATCTTGTAGAAATCAGCAGATAACCCATCGAGGTGTGGGGCTTTGCCAGAGGTGAGACTTGCTGTGGTGGCTGCCAGCTCCTCTCCAGCTTGCCAGCCTCCAAGCCACAGAGATGTTGCAGATTCTTGTGAAGTTCTTACATGGCGTCAGGGCAGAATGGCGTGTCCGCAAACAGGTCATGATAGAAGGCAACAGCGTGCTCATGCACTTCACCCGGGTCCCTGATTACCCAGCCCTTGAGGGTCTTGAAGTGATCTAAGATTTTACTCACTGCCCTCCACTGCTCCAGGTCAAAGAAGAAGTGGGTTGGGGCACTGGTTTCTGCCAGCTCTTGGCATCAGGCATGGATCCTCACTCCATGGGCTGCACTCTTTGCAAAGTTATATAGGCATTTTCTACAGAACCAAAGGCTCTTGCACAGCACCGTGTCACTGCTGGCAGCCAGCAGGGCAGCCTCTAGCTCTGCCACATCTTCCTCCAGCTCTTGGATATGGTGATGCAGTCCATTTCTGGCCAGCTGGATGTACTGCTGGCAAAAATCCCAGATCTGCCTTTTATAGGACAGGATGTGTCAGAGCTCAGGGATTTTGCTCCCAAGCAGCAGTCTATGGATTGGCCCTGTAACCATGCCTTAAGGGCGCAGGCAATTAGTAAGGACCTCATCCAAGAGAAATGGAAGCATGTTCAAGGCTACCACATGAAGGGCCAGCGTGTCTAGTGGCATTGCAAGGCAATAAACACCCCTGTCTGACACACCTGCTACCACAATCTCATTCACTAAAGCAGGGGAGCTGGGGAAGATAATGGGGACTGAATTCCCCTGGGCAGCATAGAGGACATGCTTGCAGCCTAGAGCACCCCCACAGCAGCAGCACACTCCTCCACTACTGGAGGGAGGGGCACAAAGCCGGAGACCAAAGCTTCGGTCCAGAGGGTTTGCTACAAGATTAGCAGGAATCAGTGATAACCAGCCATGAAGTCAATTGACTCTCTCAGTGATGCCTGAATAGAAATGCCACTGCCCCTGCCAGACAGCTGTTTTTAAAGTTTGGATGAACAAAGGGGGAGGGGTCAACTGCAGTATTGCACTCCAAGTTGGCTTAGCCATACACTGATTTTGAACTAGACAAACTAAAGCTATTATTAATGGAACGGGGAATGATCTCTTCTGTACCCTTGCCTTGTCTTCCTGTGTATATACACAATTGTTTTTAATTCTTCTATTAGGATTTCTTGGATAGTGGAAAGGTGTGTTAAAAGCACATAGTAAGTCTCCATTAAATGATCAATAAATGCTGTTGTGTAAAACTGTCTTATTTGAAATAATAAAAGGCAGTGCCTGGTGAATTGGAGGGGTGAGAAAATACTCAAAGCATGAAACTTTTTGTTCCAGTGTTTCAGTCAGCAGCCAAATGATAAATATTTGTGTCCTTATTGTTTTAAGGATTAGTAAGATAAGAGGATCTGGAACAAAGAGATAACTAGTAGAATGGAAGGAAACATTTTTTAAGAGAGCTAACTCTTACCTTCATTCATGCACATAGAAGATTTATGTGCTACAGGAATGTACGTCAGGAGTGGTTTTTTGCTTAAGTTTGATCAGGCAAACACTTGTGAAAGCTGAGACATTGGAGCAGAGGTCTTATCCTCAGGCTTTTCACTTTAGATACAGGTTTGGAAGGAATTTTCAGGACCCCTCAAGACTTTGGTTGTATGGACCAAAACCATGAAAAAAGGCCATCCAGGTATACTTACGTTAGTTGCTGTATTCTTTCTATATACCTTGTTTCTATATAATACTTGTTTCATGATTGTGTTTTGACGCTCAGAGGTTGTGGGAGTTCTGGCCTGTAGAGAAGTCCCTGGCTTTTTATTTTCACTCTTTAGGTATAGATCAGTTTAGAGTAGCTCAGCTGCAGGCTAGTGGTCTTTTGTTCTTATTCATTGAAACCCCAAGTTCTGCAAAAGTCTCGTGAGTGCACCAAAGATTTTCAAACAAAGATGATTAAGTAGAAAAGAAAACCACATCCTCTAATGGCCTTTCCTTTTAGCGAGTTAAGGTGATGCCTCAGGCTCTGCTCTTCACCAGTCTGTCTGGGAGCTCTAAACAGTAGGAGAGTTGCAAATTGCAGCAGCATAGAACTGCACTGCCTTTGGAGTTATTCTCTAAGGCTATTGAAGACACAGCTCTTTCTTAAAGATATCAACTTCCTGCTCTCTTAGCAGCCTCTTTCATTTTAGTTCAGCTCAGAGTTCCACATTTTATGTCAGCAGGAGAATACAGCTTCTGATGGCTGAGAACAGGTCAGCTCCCATAGAATTAGCAAAATGCTAGAAGGGAATGGAAGCTTCATTTGGTGAAGAAGACAGAAAATTTAATAGCTGTTTGCTAACTAGCAATTAGAGTAAATAGAGCAAGGTGTGTACAGTTGTATGTCAAGTATATTTTGGCTTCTCTCTTTTCTAAGGGGATTTAAACTCAAGTAGGAGAATAAAATAGAACTCCGATAGGACCAAGAAGTAGAAAAGAGAAAAGGAATATTTCTCTTTCCCCAAGGACAAGAATAGCTTAAGAGATCCACTCTCAGCAACCCCTACACAGATACAAACTTTAATCCCCTCTACAGTCATGAAGGGTAAATCTCTTATCTTCCCTGAGAGCCTTACCTATTTTCCAATTGGAATTGCTTCTGCTAGAACATCACTTGTTGGAGAGGTATACATTTTAGATATACACATACAGCTTACAGAGTGTTATCCTAGATACATAACAAGCCTTCTGCACTAGAGTTGTATTCTCCAGCATTGGAATGGCCAGCTATCTAATTTACCCATACCTACTTACTTTTAAATTTAGACTGTTCAAACTAATAGGATCATTTGTTTTCAGGCACCCAGCTGCTCTCTCATTAATTGCAATTTACGGTCGCACTCTTAATTTATTCCTCCCAGGATATACACATCTGCAATGTCATTAATTACATTTGTCATACTATTAGCTTTACATTTTTATAAACCACTGCAGAGATGACAACTTAAATATTTAAGCAAGTGGCTATTGGATGAAATAATACAGATATAACCATAGACTATGAAAAAAGATCCAGCTCTTTAAAGTGGATATAAATTCCCCAAACAGTAACTATTAAGATTTAATCACTGATGGCTCTGAGAGTGATTCCAGAAACAGACCGATTGTTTATGGTTATATATAATGATGAGATCCATATTTTAGTACTTATGTACATTCCTTGTCCAATGGAATCCAATGCCAGGAGTCTGTGCAAGGCCTTCTCTCTGCAACTCTCTTCTGGGTCTGATGGAAGAGACAAGTGGTTGAAAGGCCCTTATTTATATACTTGAAACTTGTCTCTAGCTAGTTCTGGCTTCTTAGGGGAAGAATTCCTGAAAATCATACCTCCAGATATTCAGGACAAAGGTGCATCTTTTAAACTGGCAAAGAATTCATTTACCGCTGTGCTTAATATACAAATGATGAAAACGTCAAGTTCTGTGAGGCGTATCAGGACTAAATTACTCATCAAGCCTCCTTGCCTCTCTGCCCCCGATAGTTATATGTAGCAGATTTGTTCTGAAGTCTCTGGCTCCTGGGAATAATGCAGAAGAGGAAGTTATGAGGGCAGACAGAAGTATGTAGGAAATGGTGTCTTCAGTTCAGTGTCCTGAGCCCGTGCCAGAGCACAGGTTCTCTCTTGCATATTGAGAGGTAATCATGGTACGTATGGGAGGATCTGAAGTGCTGTTTTAGAAAAACAAAGCACAAAAGACTTGTAGCTGTTATTAGGGGAAGTGATTGCAATCCGGCGGGAATTGGGCAGGTAGCTCTGAGTGATAATTCAATTCTAAATCGCAAAACCCTACCTAGCTTATAAATTGCATAGTTACATGTGGACTTGCCATTAGCATCCCCCTGTTAAAGAGCAGAGCTATGCTTCTGTATTTGTTTAGGAGACCTGAAGACAATGTCCCCCTACTCTCTATTTCACTACTTCATACTTCTTGCTCACCTGGCCCACATACGCCCCTTAGCATATAGTTCTGCAAATGGCAGGCAAACACGCTGAAGAAATGGCTTTTTTTCTCTTTCTTTCTTTTGAAGCTCTGTGTTGCAAACAGGTTTTCTCAGTTGTTTGACCAAGGAGTAAGCTATACGGGTATTAGCCTGGACGTAAAATTGTTCTTTATGAGAGCAGGTTTTCATAAGTTTATTCAACATCAAGTATTTCTTTCCCTCCTTCCCTCTTGCTCACCATGAGGTCTTGTTCACAAACAGTGCTGTGGATATGCCTGGAATGAAGTTTTAAAACAAAGCCACTTTTCTAAGCTATTAAAATAAATGAGTGCATTTGAACAGTTTTCTTAACAGTAGATAAAAAAGCCTTTCCCTCCTCTCACTTCCCCCCCCTTTACTTTTTAGCCTCAATAACTCAAATTGCTGAAGTCATTTTCTTAAAAATTTCTGCAAAACCTTACCTTTAGCCTTCAGACCCAGCAAGCCACATTTCAATTCAAGCCATAATGTTTTGAGAAACTTTTATAAGGGTCTGAAAATGAAGGTTTAGATTGGTAATGCCTTCTCAGTCACCCTGAACTATGGCATCCCAATCATCCATGGTTAGTTTCAGTAACTGCAGTAAAGGCTTGATTTCAAGTTGATGGGATTATTGTCATTGAGGCTACCTATTCCATGACTGGCTTGCCTGAAATATCTACCCTGTCCAGTTTGCAGGCTTAGGAAGTGGGTTAGGCTTATGTCTCCTTGCCCCTTGGCTTAGTTCACCAACTACTTAAGAGTACTACTCTTAAGTATCAAGTACTACTTGATTTAAGAGGTCATATAGAAATAGCCCTAGAATCCTTAATTCAAATCCACAGAGAAACCTGGAAGAGACCATGATTAATAATGGCGCTTAGAGCAGAACAGTCCAATGTTGTTGTGTTCTGATAACGTGGAGACTTACTTCTAATTTAAACAATTATGTTAATCTTTTATGTATATTTTAATTAATACTATTATTAAAAGGAAAAAAAATAAGCCCCATTCAAAACAATTGTGTGTCATAATAAACTGGACAAATAAAGTTTAACATTAATGATGAGATGATACATAACAAAGAAAAAAGATAAACTACTTAGAAATTATGCTTCATAAATCTACTCTGTGACTTAGTCTTCTTACAAATGCTAATCACCTGCAACCAGTGATCTGTCCAAAGACTAGTGTAAAGTTCATTGTTCTGTTTTCTAATAAGAAATTTTAAAAGAGTAAGATTACAATGTATTTCTGATCCAGACCAATTTTTTGGTAACATCAGCTTTATTAGTCCTTTGGCCCTAGAGGGGTTTAAAATGATGAAGTGACTTAGTGGAAATTTTTTTTATCCTAGTTCATCATTAGAAGCCTATAGAAACAATTGGTCCCAGAGGAGGTTGGCATTCTAGTTTTTTTCGTCATGGACAGCTTTCACAGTTGCTTTCTCTTTAGCACTAGAGGGATATCTAGGTTACAGACTTATCAGCGTCACTACGTAAATAAATGCCGATATCTATGGTTGGCACTAGTTTGTAGTCTTCCTTGCCTCAAGGGAATGACTGCTTTTAAATAAAATGTATCTGTCAGTGAATCATCATGCTTGTAATTAAGGTTTCAACAATGAGTTTCTTTACAACAGAAAATCAGCACTGAGGAAGAATGAGCAAACATAGTTGAATGACAGCGTATTACATTTGGTTTAATCTCTTCTTAACTTCTGTGTAAAATGTTGATGGTTATATAACACTGAGCAGAGAGGAGCAACTGTTTACAAATAATAAGTCTTTGCTATCGGTGCATACTACTGTTACATTTAGGTCAATCTAACCAGGGTTAGATTGATTTAAATGGCCTGTTGTACAAACATTCAGAGGATTGAAATAGGCCAAAAAGTGTACACCCAATCTAAACTACTTCATCTCAGGAGGTGCACTACATTAGAATGAGAAAGGGTAACCCGATCTTGGAAGGGGTTAGCCCAATCTAGCGAGCATCTGCATGCATTCACAGCACAGCCCCACGACTGGGAAAGCCAAGTCTCTTAGAATCTTAGAAAATTAGGGTAGGATGGGACCTCAGGAGGTCATCTAATCCAACCCCCTGCTCCAAGCAGGACCATGCCCAACTAGATCATACCAGACAAAGCTTTGTCTAGCCCTATCTTAAAAACCTCCAAAGATGGAAATTCCACTACCTCTAGCATTGTAGTAAAGCACTGTTCCAGTGCTTATTACCCTTCTAATGAGAAAATTTGTCCTGATATCCAACCTAAACTTCCCTTGCTGCAACTTGAGACCACTGCTCCTTCTGTCATCTGCCACCACTGAAAACAGTCTATCTCCATCGTCTTTTAAACCCCCCCCTTACGGTGGTTGAAGGCTTCTATTAAATCTCTTTAATAGATTTAATAGAAATCTCTTCTACAAGCTAAATAAGCTCAGTCCCCTCAGCCTCTTCTCATAAGTCATGTCCCCCAGCCCCTTCGCCATTTGTCACATCCTTTCTGTAGCAGGAGGCCTAAAATGGGACAAAATACTCCAGATGTAGCCTCACCAGTGCTGAATAGAGAGGAATAATCACTTCCCTTGACCTACTAGCAACACACCTATCAATGTAGTCTAGTATGCTATTAGCCTTCTTGGCAACAAGAGCGCATTGGTGGCTCATATTCAGCTTATTTTCTACTGTAACCCCCAGGTCTTTTTCTGCAGACCCAGCCAGCTCCTATATACTGGTGCATAGGATTGTTCTGTCCTAAGTACAGGACTTTGCACTTGTCCTTTTTGAACCTCATTACATTTCTTTTGGGCCCGTCCTCCATTTGTCTAGGTCACTCTGAATCCTAGCCCTACCCTCATACTTATCTACTACTTCCCCCAGCTTGGTGTCATCTGCAAACTTTCTGAGGGCGCACTCTATGCAATCTTCCAAGTTGCTGATGTAGACATTGAACAAAACTGGTCCCAGGCACTCCACTGATCCCTGGGGTATTCCACTTGATACCATTTGCCAACTAGACTTTGAGCCATTCATTACCACCCTCTGAGCCCATGCTCCAGCCTGTTTTCTATCCACCTTACAGTACATTCATCCAGCCCACACTTCTTTAGCTTTCCTGCAGGAATGTTGTGGGAGACTGTATCAGAAGCATTGCAAAAATTGAGGTAAATCACATGCACTGGTCTCCTTGCATCCAGAGAGCCAGTGATGTCATCATAAAAGGCAAGCAGGTTAGTCAGTTATGCCTTGCCCTTGGTAAATCCATGCTGCCTGTTCTTAATCACCACCTTCTCCTCCAAGTGCTTAGAAGAGTATTCCTTGAGGATCTTGCCCCAGCTCCAGCCCCAAAGCTGTTCTGTTCCTACATACTCAACCCCAATCCTGACTGGACTATTTTAGCCCCCCACCCACTCTGAACAGGCATCCCACAAACCTCCCTCCCTCCCTCCCTGCAAGCCCACCTCCGGCTGCATCCCCCAATCCTAACAGCCTCTCCCCTCCCCTTCCCTGGGTTATTTAGCTAGGACTCCCCACTTTGCTCTTGGCAGCAGTGAACACCTGCATGTTCTAATCCTGGTCTAGGGTTAGGCAGCATACATTTAGTGGCCTAAACCTAAATTGGGTACAGTGGATGCTTGTTCCCATGCTATAACTGCCTCCTCAGAGACCAAGCATGTAGCTTGAAATTAAGGGTGAGAATGGAACTCAAATGAACATGAAGTCCAACCCTCCTGCTTTGGGTAGGAATACTGCTGAGATCAAATGATCCTAGCAAGGTGTATGTCTGGTCTCCTCTTGAAGACTTCCGAGGTTGGGTGGGGATTGTACCACCTCCTTGGGAAGTCTATTCCAGATTCTGGTAACCCATACTGTGAAGTTCTTCCTTACATCCAACCTGAAACCATCCTCCAGCAGTTTATGACCATTTCTCCTTGTCCTCCCCTGGGGTGCCCTACTGAATACTATTTCTCACAGCTCCTGATATTCACCCCTTACATACTTGTAGATGGCCACCAAGTACCCCCTCAGTCTTTTTTTTCCCAGGCTGAACAATCCCAGATCCCTTAGTCTTTCCACATAAGGTTTGTCCTGCAAGCCCTTAATTATTCTTGTGGCTAAGTAAGGAGGACATATCACTTCCTTAGCCTGGCTTGCAACACATTGGCAACTGCATCCCAGTATGGTATTAGCTCTGTTGACTACAGTGTCGCACTGGTGGCTCATGTTGATCCCATAACCCCAAGGTCCCTTTCAGCCATCGTACTCGCCGGGACATCTCCTTGAAACCTATATTCATACTGTTAATTACTTCTACACAGATGAAAAAATGATTTTTCATTTTCAATAAACTGCATTTATTCTTATTGAACTGTATCCAGTTCCACTCTGCCCACCTTTTCAGATTGTCCAGGTCTGCTTGGATCTGCATCCCATCCCCTAGCATGACTGCTTTTCCCTATACCTCAGTGTCATCCACAGACTTGGCCAGCATGCTTTCCACATCCTCATCTAAATCATTGATAAAGATGTTGAACAGCACAAGGCCAAGAACCAAACTCTGCAGGACATCACTGGCCACTTCCTGCCAAGATGATACAGACCCATCCGCTAACTCTCTGGGTTCAACCCTTAGCCAGTTCCCAGCCCACCTGACCGTACAGTCTGCCATTCCACAATTCCCCAGGTGTTTTTTATAAGAGCATTGTGGGAGACTGTATCGAAGACTTTTTAAAAATCCAAGTATATGATATCAACCATATCTCTCACATCTAAGCAGTTTGTTACTTGATCATAAAAGAAGATGAGGTTGGTCAGACATGACCTGTGCACAATGAAACCATGTTGGCTATCCTTCAGGATCATGCCTTCTACCAGTCTCTCACAAATGAACTTCCTGATATTTTTTTCCAAAATTTTGCCTAGTACTGAGGTCAAACTGACTGGCCTATAGCTTCCTGGATCCTCCCTCTTCCCCTTCTTAAAGATTTGCACCACATTGGCCCTTTTTCAGTCTTCTGGGACTTCTCCTGAGTACCACAAGTCTTCAAATACCTTTCCCAGTGGTCCCACAATGACTCCAGCCAATTCTATCAGCACTCTCAGGTGTAGTCCATCTGTTCCTGCCAACTTGAAGACATTCAGCCACTCTAAATGCTCCTTCACCGGTTTGACACTGACCATTGCTTGGCAATCACCACCTTGCTCCCCTTCTCTCCCCTCCCACCCTTCCCAGCACCTGGCTGGTATCCAACAGGCGGGTGATCACCATTTTGTATTTAGGAACACAGACACAAAGTATTCATTAAAGAGTTCAGCTGTCTCCTGACTGTGTTATCAGCTGTCCCATCCCCACATTCCCCTTGGTCTTCTTCCTGCTTCTCCTGATATGGCGGTCTGTAGTAGATGCCTACCATCAAGTCCTATTCCCCTTTCCTCTCTGTGTATTGACCCACAGTGTCTCAAAACACCTTTCTCTTATACTAGTTTGGGTCTCTAAGGAGGCATACCACTCCTTTACATAGAGAGCTACACCTCCTCCCTTCTTCCCTACCCAATCCCTTCTGTGTAGCCTGTAGTCCTCTATGCATACAGACCAGTCATGCATGATGTTCCATCAGGTCTCTGTTACTCCAAAAAGATCATATTCCCTATTTGCTAGCAGGAATGCCAGTTCCTCCTGTTTATTCCCCACATTCCTAGCTTTTGTGTATAGATACTTAAATTCAACATTGGTAGCCCCCAGGTCCCAGCCACCCTAATGACACTCCAGCCCCTTGGCATCTCCCTGATCCCCCTCTCTACATCCTTCCTACTTGGCTGTCACCCAGATTGCATATCCATCTCCCAATATACCTAGTTTAAAGCCCTCTACAGCAAATCAGCCATTCTGAAAGAAAACAGTTTGTTCCTCCTTAGTGTGAGGTGGACACCATCTCTTCCCAACAAGCCTCTATCCTGGAACATCATTCCATGATCATAAAACCCAAAACCCTCTCTGTGGTACCATCTTCTGAGCCTCCAGTTGATATTCTAAAAACAACTGTCCCTTCAGGAGCCCTGATCCCTGACTGGGAGGATGGAAGAGAAAACCACCTGCACCCTCAGCACCTTGAGCCCAGCCCCCAGAGCCCTGCAGTCGCTCTTGACTTATCCATTGTTGTCATTCATACCCATGTGGATGAGCAGCAGGGGGCAGATCACAGCAGCTGAGTCTCTCAGGTGCAGGAACTTGCTTCTTGCCTATGCGGGGGGATCCCAGTATTAGGCTTCCCTTGCCCCAGCAATAAGGTGGAATAAAATCTAGTGTGTGATTGTGTGGATTATGTATTAAACCATATTGCACTTTTGCCTGCACGTGTAGAGGGGCTCATATAGCAAGGCAAAAAAAAAGGGTAATGCATAAGGAATGCCTTATCCTTCAGACTATTTAATAGTATGGTGGATTGGATGTGTCTTGGTTAGGGGGTCTTGATGGTTGGAGTGGTTACCTTTTTCTTTGTAATTTATGAAAGCTTGTGTCAGCTTGCTAGATTTGGTTTGTATGAATGAGCAGACCCTGGTGAAATTCAGCTCTTTTGGGAAAATTAGAGGGGTGGGGAGGGGGAGAAGCTGTTTGCTTCAAAAAGAAAACCTGCTTCATATGGCTCACATCTTATGATCATTCCAAAATGGATTTTCTTCCTCACTGAAGCATTGAGTGCTTTTTATTTCCAGCTGAAGTAGTCCCATAAGTCTGACAGATCCATTGAAGCCAATGGAGTTAAAAAAGGTCTACACATACTAAGGGTAAGATTTAAGGGGTTTTAACAGTTTTCTGAGAGGGCTTTTTTTTTTGCCAAGAGTCCTTGCACAGTCTTGCTTCAAGAATCTTGCAAGCAATAAGGTGTTGTTTTTTATCATTTAGTTTTCATAGTCAATCTTTAATGTATACAGAGGTCACTAACAGATGTTTCTGAGATTAAACTGATACTAAACATATGTTTAGTAATTATTCCTTTTATTTCAGATGAAGCTTTCAATCTCACATTCACCTACATGAAAAAATGGAAAAAAATCAGCAACTTGAAAAAAACCCTTGGTTTTCTTTAGTGGGGAAAAAAGTTGTTTGTTTTTTTTTCTTATTTCAGTGGGTTTTTTTCTTACTTGGCTGAAAACAAAGAATAATGTTCACAGCTGGAGAGCTCTAATTTTGCTATGCAAGTAGTGTTAAAGTTCAAACTTCAGATTGCTCTACTTGACCCAAGCCATTTGTTAAATGATATGGATGGCATAATCAAATGTAGTGGCCCATTCCACTATCAGATCCACTTAGTTTTTCACATGTTGCTCAGTTTCTCTGAAGGAAATGGAAGGTTTAACAGTCTCCACTTTTCATACCTCCTTGTATGTAAAACAGGGGTGGTTGCACTTCAGCTTTAGAAAGCAGTACGATCATTTTTTTAATTTCTCTTTCCACTTCAGATTGACTGATTTTAAGAAAGCCCAGTGCAAAGCTTATGCACTCTGTGCCATGTCAAGAAAAGCATGGCTGTCTGTTTGCCTGGGGACAAGTAGCAGTGACACACCTTGTGGCATTGCTGCTTGCCCCCATGGAACATCTATACCACATACCAGGTGCACATCAGGTTACCCTGAGTGAAGTAGGGGAGACTGGGGCCAGCAACTGTGCTGGCATGAGACCGAGACAGGAACACTATCTGTACAGGACGTATAAGTATAGCCTAGAACTTAAGGCAAAAAAAAAAAATTAAAAAAAGATTTGGATGCCTAATAGATAGTTTATGCCGAATTTAGGTGCATAAGACTCCACAAAAACCCCAGCTAATTGCTTTGGTGTATGCGAGTCTATCAGAACCTTAGTTTGTACCCTAAAGTCCCTCTTATGTCCAACATTTGCTTCTTCACATGCCAAGAGACATTGCTGTCTTGCCTGAACTGAGCACCATGGTGCCTACCTTACACCTAATGCCACATGGGATTCCTATTTGAGGCAACGCTGTGTTTCAGGCCACCTGAAGGTGTGTGTGTGGCATGCTTAGACCGTGCTTAGCAGATAGACTACACTGATACCAGTGCAAAACACAGCAGCCACAGACACATTCATTCAGAAATAAGGAAGAGGAAGTACTGTGTTTGCCTTTTGTTTGATAACCTCATGGTTTGAGTGCTCATCCACAGAGTAGGACATACAGGTTCTTTATCCTCCTCCTCTTCCTCATGAGGGGGTTTAAATCCATATCCCCCACCTCACAAGAGTTACCCAGTCATCAAGCTCTAGTTCAGGCTTGGGGAGTAACACATTCCACTTTCTCCTCCTCTGTTAGAGCAACAGTGTTGAAAGAATGCAAAATTCACTGGGACAGAGAATAAGAAGCAAGAGGATACATGACTTGTAGCCTAGAGATATGTGCACTCCTCCGGGATGGGGAACCCCTCTTTCAGTCATTGCTTAGGACTGCCTCTGCATGTGTGTAAAGTGATTGGAGAGCATGCATAAGTTGCGAGCAGGGAGAAAGGACTGAAAAGCAGCCAGTTCTAGACAAGAACCTCAGCAGAGTATCTCTGGCAATGTCAGGAAGCAGCTGAATTACCCTTTCAAGCCAAGGTAAACAATTGCCAGCATTAGAGGCTAGCAGCTAAACTAAGTTCACAGTGCAAAATTCCAGTTGCCTGGAAGCCAAGTTGGAAAGATGCCAGAGTCTTCTAGGAGTATGGCAAGTCCTTTGTTCCTAAAGCTTGTTTCAGTCTACAGCCTTGTTAGTCTTAAATTGTGGCAAATGGGACAGTAGTTGTTATTTATAGAAATAATAAATTGCATATTAATCAACTATGCAAACTAGGATATAGAATCATTTGCATAAGACTACTAGATTTATCAACCTGTATAGTTGCTATGATAATTTCCAATTCCAAGTACATGGGAGACACGAATCAGTTGGAAACCATTGTAATCTGGAAGTTAGACTTTTTAATGGCTACAGCTGCATAGCTATATATCAAAGAGAGATATTGTTTCCTGTTCAGGTAAATACAAGTAAAAGAAAACATGTATAGCCACTACAAAATGCAGTAGTACACAGTATACAAACTTAGAGATGACCCAAACAGGCTTAGTAGGAAAGGAAATTTTAAATAAAAGATCATTTAAAAATATATATATATATTGAGGCCCACTCCTAGAAACAGTTACACTCATATAGTTACTACCGTATAAATGATTCAAGTTAATTGAAAGGGCATCATGCTATGTTACTGAAATAGGTTCCGAATAAGATATATTTTTTAAAATCTAATTGGTAAGGGGCTAATTTCAGTATATGAACTGAAATTGGGATGTAGATATTAATTGCAGCCAAGGCTGGGGATTTTGACTGAGGTGTGCCAATGCTCCTGCTGGGACTAAGCCCTGGAGAGTCTTACTTAAATGGTCTTGCACCATTGCTCTGCCTTGAGTCAACCAACTGCTACATTTGGGATCAGGAAGGAATTTTACCCCATGGTTTGAATGATACAGACTGTCAGGATTTTTACCTTTCTCCATAGTGAGGACCATGGCCCTTTTCCTTGCATCTCTGGAGTACGTTTTAACAATCCTTGCAGTGGTGGGACACTGGCAGCCCTTGTTCCCCTGCTCAACCTGTGGCAGGTTAGATTGCTGTTGGTGTGTTTGAATAATACGTCTTACAGTTGTGTGACAGGGTTGATTGTGCAGTTTTAGCAATAGGTTAGATGAGGACTTGTATGGGATGGTTTGGATAGGGATGAACCTGTCTGAAGCAGGGCACAAGCCTAGTTTTTCCTGTAAAGGTCCCTTTTAGCCTAACTTGTTTGTAAGTAGCTATATATGCTGATCTAATTGATGATGATACAAGATTAGATGTCATGGAGTTGAGCAATGTGTTGGTTGTTCTTTATTAAGAAAATGAATGGGTTGCCATTAAATCTGAGTTTATTAAATTGATCCCAATCTATTCAACACGTGGTCTTTATTTCGACAGGATTCAACACGTGTTGCATTCTGTGTTTTTGTTCTTCAGGAAAAGCCCAAATATTTAAAAAAAATGATGCATCTTGTAAAGTTAATGGCACAGTTCTGTGTGTGACATGATGGATGTCTATACATGTTCTCTAGGGTGGACAGAGGATGCTTAATTAAAGCAGCTTTGAGAGTTGCTGTAATTGAAGCTCCGAGACCATCATGTGTATTCAACGTCCCAGACTTCAAAATGGTGGTGGGGGCACTTTAACTAAAGCTTATTCAATGAGCTTTAGTTAAAGCACCCCATTGTAATTTTGAAACAAAGGAACGCTGAATACATGTGATGCAGTGGTTGCTGGATCATGCTAATTAGCACACTCCATCAGACTCACAGCAGACTCAGTTAATCAGGACTGCCCTGACGTGCTGATTAGCACGCATCAGAGCAGAGGTCCGTCATGTGTATAGGTGCCCAATATGGCTACACTTAGTATCACATCCAGACAATATGTGTTGGGCCTGCTCCTTGCTAATGCCAATGCATAACTTGTTAGTTATAAAAACAGGAAGTGAAAGAATGGGTTATGGAGACAACTACCCATTTAATCTTA
The DNA here is from genome assembly GCA_030014935.1 of Caiman crocodilus. Taxonomy (NCBI): domain Eukaryota; kingdom Metazoa; phylum Chordata; order Crocodylia; family Alligatoridae; genus Caiman; species Caiman crocodilus. The sequence continues at coordinate 35,575,486 of JAGPOW010003395.1, forward strand.
GTGCTTGTCTCGTTAGGCAGGTCATTAAGCAGGTCATTGTTGAATCACCTTATACAAAGTATGGTGGGGAGAATTGTACTATTGTTGCTGACTCTGCTAGTACTTCTCTGGATAAATAGTAGATTACAGCTTCCATTAATTTTTGGCTTGTCTCTCTTTAAAAAAATTTCATTATAAACAGCAACTGTTTTGGTTTTTTTTATTTACTGTTTCACCTTTCTTTAGAGGTTTATAACATGTGCATAGGTCAGTCTGTCCTTCAACAAGGCTAACTTGGGAATCAGGAAATATAGATCTTAGTCATAAAATGCAGTCATACATACAAGAGTCCTGCTAACAGACTCATTAGAGCAAAGCATCTTAACCTAAGAATCTCTAATATTTGCAGATGCTAGAACACATTGGAAAAATATAAATAAAGCCAGACACACAACCTGTAAGTGACCAAGGTAAATATCATTGAAGCACAGTCAGCTTTGATTATAATAATAGGTGTATATATTATGTTCTCAGCAGAGTAACCTCAAGGCACTTCTGAAGCAGAATCAATAGAGAAACAAATGTAGCATTTACTCAGCAAACTGGGTATTATTTAACTTCAGTACAGCATATGTTAAAAGTGAAATACATATAAATAGATACATTGATTTTGCAAATGTGGGCTGACTGTGTGAGCTTGAGACAATCTGCATGTCCTTTTGTTTGGATAGATTTCAAGTGTTTATAAAATAACGTGCTGCTAGGGCCTTATTGCTAATAATGCCATTTCTGTGTAAATGCCATGTTCCTTTGAGAGGAGGAAAAAGGTAGGAATTTGCTATGAATTGTATGGAGCTTGTATTAAAATAAATGAGGCCATTTTGTCTGTTTAGGCTATAACTCTGTGGATAGCAATACAATATTCTCTGCCTCTTACAAGCACAACAGTGTTTCTTTGTAGGACAGGCAACTATGTTAAACATAATCTTTGCAAAAAGCACCATTAGAAGCTATTACTCTGGAAAATAAAATGTTAGAGCTAGAAAATGTAAGCACAACACATGAAAAAGCTGTCTTTCCAGAAACTGCAATGTGTACAATACTAAACATGGTGAAATGGGGAAAAGAGAAAGTAGCAAAACGTTCATCTTATAGATAAACCAGCAAGAATCCCTTCCGTGATCTAAGAGCCTGTAGTGGGAGCACAGGCAAACAACATCCCTAACAATGTAGACATCTCTAGTTGATATGGATAACCTCTGAAAAATAATTAATTAAAATATCGTCCTTGTCCTTCTGCTTTCTAATGCTACTAGCCAAAGCACAATTATCATTCATGTTCCAGTGTTAGTCTTGCTTTTCCTAACAGCAAATCCTCTATTATACTCTTTTTTGTTGCACAATAAAATGTGCCACCTGCTAAAACCAGAGATGCTACTTGCTACTTGTAGGGTCCCTCTCCCTCCATGGTGGGGGAACTAGCAGGAACAAGGAGGCATTGGTACTACACAACATAACTAATGGTTTGTTCCTCCTTTCAGCAGTTCAGGGTTGGCACATTGTTCCTTGCATCTACAAAGTCTGGGCTCCAAGAGGAGCCCTACTGTTACTGTGGTCAGTTGTTTTATGGTGGAGCTGGAACGCTAGGTGACTTTTTAGGTTGCTTAACATTGAGGGCCTTGTTAAATGGTAATTCTGGGTGGCACCTGAAGCTCTCAACCCTGGATTGTCTGCTCATTAACACCTGAAACTAGTTTAAAGCCTATTTTAGGTAGTTTAACGTTACACCACTCCAGGACTGGTTTAAATCTGACCTGTGTTACCCACCTCATGTTCTATTAATGTGTAGCCACTCACTACAGATAAACTCCCCAAGTTACAGTCCTGCAGCATCCCAGGATGCAGTGTCCTCTCCCCCACCTTCCTGTTCTGTATAGACAAAACTTTCCAACCCCTGAACTCTACTGCGCAGGGTGCGTTTTTGGCACCAAGCCCAAGCCTACTTCCCTTCCCACCCTAGGAATGTAAACTTCCCACTCCTATGGATGCAGCCTCATGCAAACGGCCTGGAGAGCACATCCCAGGTAGCCATGTTACAGGCCATGAATAGGTCCAGGAGTGGAGCCTACAAGGAGTGGGGGAGAACAAGTTAGGGGGCTGGAATGGGTCCTCTTGAGCTGGGGCTTCCTTCCCATGCCAGGGGCAGTAGCTCCCCCAGCCTTTTAGTGGCAGGTCACAGCTGCGCAGGTGTGGAACAGAAAAGGTGTTTACCTTCAAGACTAAGTACAGCTAATCGGACAGCCCAAGACTGAATCAAATCAATCTTTTTAGGTTAGTCTAAGCTGCGTATATTGAACCAACCAATAGGCAGGTGAACAGACATTCACTTTTTATTCCAGAAATGCAGCCACATGTCTGCAGTGGCCCAGGCCAGAAGCTAGAGGGTGCTAGACCATGCCTCCCTGCTCCGCTGGAGCAGACAGCTTGGGCCAAGGCTAGCCTCCCTACCCTGTGAAGGGGGGAGGTTTGTGAGGGAGCTACAAAGCATCCTGAGATGCTGGGAGACTGAATTAACTTGAATCTGGTGGGAATTTGGGGCAGAAGTTTAATAAACCGATTTAACCTAAATCAGTTAAGTCTGATACAACATCCACCCAGGTTAATCTTAAATTGGTTTAGGCCATTATGTGCACTGAACTGCTCTTGTGTAACGGGTTTGAACAGGTTTCCAAGCACTTATACCAGTTTATGTGTAATTTCTGTCCCTAGCCAAATTGTGATCGCTCCAAATTTAGGTAACACTAAAACCGGTCAATATTTGAGCGGCTTCAAGTGGAACGTGTAACAAGGCCCTAAGATTTCATCAGAAGAGATGTAATATCCTAAAAACATGTGAATAAAATCAGAAGTCTGTACGTTCTCTTTTCCTTGCTCTTGCTGTTAAATATAAAGAACCAACAAAAATGTTTTTTGAGCGTGTAAGTTCCTGTATTAGTGGAGCATGATAAATAAAGTAGATTCGGGAACAAAAGGTTATGATTCCTCCATGTTCCATGTCATTACTGAATCCTTAATCAGAAGCAACCTATTGTACTAGGTAATTGTTTTCCTTTTTGCAGTTATTACATTGTACTCATATGGCTAATTACCTAGTTGTTTTGGAATATTGTTAATATGGGAGCACAGGAAAACAATTACAATTCATTGTAAAATTAGACAGTCTTTTACAGCACAAGGTAAACCTAAGAGAGAATAATTAGTTGACTGTACTAGACTATGGCACTTAAGATATCATTGTTTAAATCAATATCTCCTTGGAAGTTTGAGATTTATATTGGTTTGCTAAAATGGTTTTTTGTTGTTGTTATGTATGTACTCACTAGATGCTTTGGCAGAGTTTCTAATGAGTACTGGGCTTCTAGTCCTTAATTTTTTTAAATGAAGTGTGTGTATGTGTGCGCGCGCGCGCGCTTCCTAAATACATCTACAAGGACAAGAAAGAAGAATAAGGGAAGTCTGATTTAAATAGTTTATTGAGTGTTCAGGGTGGTATCAACAGTATCCCAAAAGTGGCAAGGTTGTGTCGCAACGTGGGCCGCTCCAGGTGGCGGTGGAGGCCCGTCGTGTGAAGTGCACACCAGGCGGAGCGCCGCGCTGGGTAGCGGAGCCAACCCAGGTGTGCCCGGATCCGGGGTGGAGTGCGTGGGAGGGAGACTCCGGAGACCAAATTAATTTGAAGGAAGAAAAACTTTACTTACGAGATCTGAAGCAACTTATATACAAGAGGTCG
>JAGPOW010003395.1:35579354-35615360 GCA_030014935.1 Caiman crocodilus
CCCTTAAGGTCACAGGCTCCCTGCAACTGCAGTACCCTTTTACAATCACATTACTTAACTCTTTCATAACACACTAACAACAGGGTAACATTAACAAAGATAATAAGGCTTACATGAACAAAAGGGACAAGAGCAATAAGCTGGCAGGAGGCACCAATATTGATCTACCACAAGTTGAAATTCTACCCTATAGCTAATCCCCCCTAAAAGTGCCAGTAAAACATTGATAATATGTTGCACCAACTCTGGGAATTACGTACATTGTACTAACACACATACACACACATTCCTTGAGAAAACTTTTACTACCTTGCTTTATTTTTATTTATTCATTTATTTTCACATTCTTCTACTTGTAAGGTCACATGCCACAGCAACTTCTTGAGCATGTGCTTCAATTGTTTGTGAAATCAGTTGTTTAAGTTGCTACACATGTGTCAAACTAGCAGAGAAAATTACATGAGGAGAGCACGAGGGGAGAAGAAGAGTTATGTTAGAGGGTGTTCTAAATTACATCCAGGATGTACAGTGATAGGGTGTGCAGAGGTGTTTAACATAATATTTATTCCCTCCCTGAGACTGGACCTTACAGAAACCTCAGTTAATTGGGACCAAGTGATTTGGTAAATTGCATAGATATTAGGGCTGGAAGGGACCTCAGAAGATCATTGAGTCCAGCCCCTGCCCCAGGGGCAGGAACTCAGTAGGGGTCATAGGATCCCAGCAAGATAATCATCCAAATTTCTCTTGAAGGCAGTCAAAGTAGGCGCTTGAACCACCTCCAGTGGTAGTCTATTCCAGACCTTGGGGGCTCAGACAGTAAAAAAGTTTTTCCTTATGTCCAGCCTGAAATAGTCTTGGAGGAGTTTATAACCATTCAACCTTGTCATCTCTTGGGGCACTTTAGTGAACAAACATTCCCCCAGATCCTGGTGAACACCCCTTATAAACTTATAGGTAGCCATCAGATCACCCTTGAGCCTGTACTTTTCCAGGCTGAAGAGTCCCATAGCTCTCAGTTTCTCATCATAAGGTCTGTTTTCCTGACCTCTGATCATGCACATGGATCTCCTCTGGACTCTCTCATAGAATCCTAGAAGTAGGGTTGGAAGGGACCTTGTAGATCTTCAAGTCTGACTCTCTGCCTGGGCAAGAGGAAAACTGGACTCAATTGACCCCAGTCAGGTAGGCGTCAAGCCACTTCTTAAAGACCCCCAGGGTAGGAGCCAGCACCACTTCCTTTGGAAGTGGTTCCAGATCCTAGCTGCCCTAACTGCGAAGTAGTTCTTATGGATGTTTAATCTAAACCTACTGTCTAACAACTTGTGGCCGTTATTCTTTGTTATTCCCCAAACCCTTCTGGTCCCCCTTAGTGAGTTTATAGATGGTCACCAGGTCCACCCTCAGCCTTCTCTTGTGAAGGCTGAACAGGTTCAGGTCCTGTAGCCTCTCATTGTAGGATCTGCAAGGCTGTCCCCAGATCATGCAGGTGGCCCTCCTCTGGACCCTCTCAATGTTGACCACATCCCTCCTGAAGTGGGGTGCCCAGAACTGGACACAGTACTCCAGCTGTGACCTAACCAGTGTCGTGTAGAGGAGAATCACCTCCTTGGACCTACTTAAGATGCATCTGTGGATGCACGATAAGGTCCGGTTACCCCTGCCAACCATGACCTCACATTGTCGGCCTATGTTCATCTTGGAGTCAATGATGACTCCAAGATCCCTTTCTGCCTCCGTGCTCTCAAGAAGGGAGTGCCCCATCTTGTAAGTGTGGTGCCGGTTACTACTGCCCAAGTGTAGCACCCTGCATTTGTCAGTATTGAAACGCATCCTGTTTTTGTTAGCCCACCCCTTTAACCTATCCAGGTCTTTCTGCAGTCTTTCCCTCCCTACTAGCGTGCCCACCTCACTCCATATTTTGGTATCATCAGCAAATTTGAACAGTTGCTTTTCACCCCGTCATCCAAATCACTGATAAAGAAATTGAACAGCGCGGGCCCAAGGACTGAGCCCTGGGAGACTCCGCTGCCCACTTCCCCCCAGGTCAAATATGACCCGTCCACCCCCACCCTCTGAGTATGACCCTTCAGCCAATTTGCAATCCATCTGACCATGTAGGCATTGATGCCACAGTTGCCTAGTTGTTTAATGAGGATGGGATGGTTGACAGTGTCAAAGGCGTTGCTGAAGTCCAGAAAGACTGCATCCACAGCGACACCTGCATCCAGTGCTTTTTTGACCTGATCGCAAAAGGCAATCAGGTTGGTCTGACATGACCTGCCCCTAATGAAACCATGCTGGTTGCCCTTGAGTATCATCCCTGATGCCATCACAGATGTGCTCCTTGATCATCTTCTCAAAGAGTTTCCCCAGGATTGAGGTAAGACTGAAGGGCCTATAGTTGCCCAGGTCCTCCAGCTGTTTGAAATTACCTAGGAGTTTAGGGTTTGAAGCCTGTTTATTCCTAGAAGAGAGGTAGCAGAAACCAAAAACAGGTAGACAAATGAAATGGTCTAAGGTGCATTAATCATTTTGTAATCTCTTTCCTATCTTAGTAGTACCTACAGATAAACTACTTAGTTTTAAATTTTTAACCATTTGTAAATGTTTTTATATGTCAGAATGTTACCATTTTTCTTGTATGCGATTTTTCTTTCTCTAATATTTTTCTGCATTGGAAATGATGATTCATGATGTAGTTTGAAGAAACAACTACGAATAAAGAGCAATTTTGTGTACTCAACACACAGCTAGGCAGACTGTCAAAGCAGTATTTAAAATGGTGCAATGCTGATATTGTGTAGCTTGTTTATATAATTGACTTTGTTTATGCAATCGTCTAGATTAGAACGAAGAAAACAGTTGAAAAGATTATTTGTAAACAAATTGGATAAATCCAGCTTATACACAGTTCAGCCATCTTCATACCAGCATGCATTTATTTATTTTTTGCCAATTTTCATTCATGCATATTTCTGTTCACAAGAAGATTGTGGGAGGAGCTTTTATCAGTGCAAGCATAGGTATTTGGGTATAAATGTTTGTTCATGTGAAGAAACATCACTCTAGAAATTTTTGCTGACCATACTGTATATGATGGGTGAGGACGTGGGGTAAGGAAACATAATGTGAAGTCTATTAAATTAATAAGCTGCTGTGCACCATCAGTTCAGCCTGGAAGATAACCAAACCATCCAACATTAATGCATCATTTTTCTCAAAGACGTCTCTAATTTCTGTGACTTTTCTCATCTGTGTGTCACCCCTCTAAGTGTTGCTTAGTCTTGACATTAGAGTTCCATATGCAATGATTTCTAGTTGTTGCTTCTATTTATAATAACCAGATTATTCAGTCATGGACTGGAAGCCTTCCCATCTGACTTGGGTGGCAAATCACACAAATCAAAAGTCCTGGTTATAAATACTGAAATCCTTAAATGATTCAAAAAAAGTAATTTGTTCCAAATATTATCTTACTAAAACTTCCCCGTATATTTGTCTAAGAAATCACAAGCAACAAACCAATCAATAAAGAAAACCTCAATTCACAAGCAGAAAAAAGGAGCTAATCCAACAGAAAACTCTACTCTTTAAGGATAGAGTAAACTACAATTAAGAAAGAAGAGTGTGATAAATTTATCTAAACTCTGATCAGGCAAAGATTTTTTCCTCAGTTTTGGATCTTGAGAGGAAGAAGAGTTTGTTAGCTATTGTCACGCCGCTGAACCAGAAAGTGAAATGGCTACAGAGAGCATTTTGTATAGTTTTGACATCTGATTACTATTGCCTGTGAGGATGAATGAAGGACTTTTCAGTGAAGTGTTTCTTCCGTTTTGAGAATGTAAATAAGTCCCTTCAAGACAATTAATTTATGTTTTCCTTCCTACATTCAGGAAGTAATATGCTTCTGAAGAGTCAGTCAGTCTTTAACAGTGTTAATGTTGTTTGTGTATTGTGTTTGTGTGATTTTCCTTGCTTTTATGATATTGTAATTCATTGTAGCTAAGTTTATTGCCGAAAGAATTATAAATGTTTTATAAGTGCCAGAGTGTGAGTACACTGATGTAAACAACTTTTAATTAAGATCCCACTATTGCCCATAAAATTAAGGGACTTCCCTACTGAAAAGCCTCTCCAATAAATTTTATAGAACAATCCGAGTAGACTTTGCATAAAGAAAGGATGATAGCAAATATATTGCCAAATACATAACTATTTTTTCCACTTCAAAGGGTTATATTTGTATAGGAACCAGAGGCAGCATTAACATAGGACTGTAGATCACATACATTCGTTTAAGTACCCATGAGATTTTATTTTTCCCCTTAGTGACTAGAAAATTAACTGGAATGCACACTTATAGTGAAAAGACCTAAGTCTAGAGACAATTGTATTGTTCCTTACCTAAAATTCCTTTTTCATCTACAGTGGAAAGTTATTCTTCACTTCTTGTTCTAGTCTGAACTGTTGTGAGGTATTGTTGTATTCTGGAAAATCAGTGCTGTATTTCATTTCTGAAGTGCTGCATTTTATTGTGTATATACTGAAATCCTTCCTACATGGAATGCATTTAGGACCTGATCCTTCAGTCTGGTTTACCTGGCCTGGGATTCTACATAAAGGTAGCTAGGATCTGGAACCAACTACAGTCAGGGCAGCTAGGATCTGGAACCAGCTTCCAAGGGAAGTGGTGCTGGCTCCTACCCTGGGGGTCTTTAAGAAGAGGCTCGATGCCTACCTGGCTGGGGTCACTTGAGCCCAGTTTCCTCCGGCCCAGGCAGGGGCTCAAACTTGAAGATCTACAAGGTCCCGTCCCACCCTACTTCTGTGATTCTATGATAAATGAAAGGTCAACTATGCAGGATTGTGGCTAGAGTTGGAAGATTAATCTTTTCATTTGGCTTAGAAGCTATTATATCAATGCAGTATAAACATGGTAACACTGATTTAACCAGAGTAAAAAAAAGAAGCAGAAGCATCCTACATTGTCTGAGAGATGTATTAGCTGACCTGCAGTAATGGACTATTTCTGTTTCCAGTTACTATGATCGTAACTGGAAAGTATTTCTCTGCTTATCTTGAAGTAAATTGGCACCGTGATTTAGATAACATGACAGCCCTGGTTTCCGTCATAGAGGTCCCCTTCTACATATGCAGGGAAAGGCATGATGGGATCTAATGCATGATTCACGCTATCATGCCTCCTACCATGCCACACGTATGTAGCAGGGATTATGCTTGTGGGATTATGCATTACACCTTTTTGTTGGTGCAGGGGGAGCCCAAACACTTCATTCAAATAAAATGGAGACACCGCTTTATACTTGACTTTTATTTTAAAGACTGATATGGACTGTTGCACAGAGGGGAGAGAGAGAAAGTTATAGGCTTTCAAAGTCCAACAAGTCTTTATAGATATGTGCGCACACTTGCTTGCACTCTCTCTCTCTTTCCACCCTCCTCCGCCCCTGACTCATGGCTGCTATACTTCCAAAGATTCCTTGTGCAAAGCAAATGCATAAGTATTTCCCATGGTTTTGTGTTCACATATAAGCTGCAATGCTAAGTCCTTTCAAATGCCTGCTAATTTTCTTTGGGATTTCTCCAGAGCTGCTAGAAAGGTGGTTAATATTAATCTGGTCTCGATAGAAGGGCAAACTTTGCAAAGCTGAGGCAGGGAGGTGAAAATTACACCTTCCTACATTACCAACAGCTTGCTGTCCTGAGTTAAAAATTCTTTCTTTGGACCATCCATAGGGTTTTGGCAAGAAAGGGGATCCAGATTCAAACTTGATAGAAGAGCTCCACCAGTAAGTACTGACTCAGAGAGATGCAGAATTTGAAGACATCTCATCTGTCCTGTGAATACCAGCCTGTTTTGCCTCCCTCCTCCTCCCCTCACCCCCCCAGAATAGAGTTTAGTTGCTTCTGGTTCCTGCAACCTCTTCTCTCTCAATAGAATTCCTTGCATCCTGGAGATCTCTAGGATTTCTGCTTGCATGCATTAACCTAAGCTACTAGTAAAAGTGGTGAAAGGTCAGCCCAGAGATTGTATAATACATAATATTTTGTAATATTACATCTTGGCTGCAGATGCAGACAGATGTAACATTTGAAATGTTTCCAGGTGTAACAAATTTGAAGACACTTAAGAAAATGTAGGGTTTTCAGCCACTGGACAAACATACAGCCTCCTGTCCACCCCCTGGCTGGAGCACTCCATACTCACCGTGGCTGAATACAGCAACTAGTGGACACAGCAAGGGCTGTGCTGACCTATGGTTTCATACCCATGGCAGGAGGGGGAGAGTGGAGCTGGTATCAGTGAGTGCGTTCCTGCAGCTCTGCCTCCACTTCTCAGATTGCCCCATTGCCACTGGAACCAGAGGCCAGAGACCCATATCCCTTCCCCCACGAGAACCATCAGGCAAGACACAGAGAGGTATGGGGCATTTCCCAGCTGTGGTGATAATGGTGATGAGATCTCCCTATTTCAGCTCAAGGGGGAATGGGGATCTTCCAGATCCAGCTAAGGTCTCTCAGCTCCAGATTCAGGGGGCTCTAGGAAAATGGAGGGGGATAAATGCAGCAAAAAGCATACCCACTGTGACAGTCTGTCCTGCTCTCCTTCCCTCTCCTCTAGTGTAGGGAGAAAGCAGAGCACTCTGGGATTCTGGAGAACCACTACACCCTATACATCATGGAGAAACAAGGAGTGAGACACATCTTAAGAGTACCCCATTCCAACAGTACTGTTTTGGAGAACTTTGCTGATATTGCGAGTGCTTCGAGGGGCAATTACACCTGTATGGCTTACTCTTTGAAGCGCTTCAAAGCTGTTGGAAGTGCTTCGAGTGAGATATTTGTCTGTACTCCATGGCTGCTCCAAAGATCAAACTGAGGCACTGCATTTGGTTTGTACCAGAAAGTACTTTAAATGCAAATTAAACGGGATGAAATGAAAGAGCCTGTGGCCCAATAATGCTGTTTTTAGCAAGGTTCAGAAAGTATGTTTGCCAATTTAGGGTGTTGACAGACGTTTTAAAAACGGTGTGATGGGATCTGATCTCCACATCCAGGAATCATGCTTCCTGCCATGCCACATGTGTGTGATTTTTGGGAGTGGGGACTGATCGCAACTGAACCATTTTTTTTCAAGGCCACTTTACAATGTAAATATAGTTTACAAAATTCTTGCAAGGGGAGCCAAGGGGCTACACCCCACCAAGGATTTTAACCTCACACACTCAGCAGCCCAACCTAGCACAGACTGGCCTGGTACTTTGGCAGAGTGGGGCAGGGTTCTTTAACGAACCAGGCTGCTGGGTTCACTGCAATTTGACACGTTGATTGCCTTGTCCTGCAGCTCCCACAGAGTCTGCGGGGCAAGGTAGTAAACACACCAGGTCAGATTAAAGTGCCAGGAGCACAGGCTGCAGAGTTTTCAGCAGGGGGTTCTCTTGAAACCTGTAGACCTAGCGCTGCATTGTCAGCACTGGAATCGGGACTGTTCCTGTCCTGATGCTGACAGTGAGCTGATTGTCAGCACGAACCTCTTGGACAGGTTCCAGACCTGGGGCTGCCCCAGTGCTGATTCCAACAACCTGCATTTTTGTTAGCAACGGGACGGTGCAGCCCCAGCAGGGAACACGCCACTTGTTCCATTTGTCAAGCCACACAAACAAGCTCAGTTCGGCATTGTTCCTTATGTTACACTAACACTCTGAGACTGTAACAACCTGCAGATTTCCTGAAGTTTGGCACAAGAGTTGTGGTGGGGATCATTTGGAGAGTGACACCACTAAGCTTACAGGAAGCTCCATCTGCTTGGACAATTTTGCTGTAGCTCAACGTACATCCCGCACCTCATGGCTACCCTGAGCATATGGCACTTCACATAAAGATACGAGTTCTTGCACTCCAAATAGTGTACAGACCTCTGTGCATGAAACGTAGTGGATGAGAACCAGAGTGAAGAGTGTGTGATTTAAAGTATCACCTACACAGTCGAGAACAGGCAACATGAAGGGACTCGGATCCCCTTCACATTTGTATTTCCAGTCAAAGAACCTGGTAACTGTATGGAGACAGTGAAAAAAGCTATCCTTATACACACAGCTGACCATGGCAAACAAAGATTAGGAAATGAAGGTGACTCTTCTACATTAATGCACTGGGACAAGCCAGAGAAGCAAGTGCAGCACTTTTACCTGTGGGGTACAGTAAATTAGAGCAGTGAATGAAGGCTTTTAAGCACTGTGACTCCAGAAAAAATGAGACATTCAAAGATGTGTTTTTTACTCAGAATCGGCATCCAGGTGAATGAATAAATAATTTTCACAGAGCTGAAAGTATTGGCATCCACGTGTAATTTTGAGAACATGAGAGACTCTTTGTTATAGAGAGGTTTATTTGTGGGACATTGGATCCTAAGCTAAGGGAGAGATCATTGAGAGAGGTTGATCTAACTCTAGACAAGTGCCTCTAATTTTCACGAGGAGCTGAATTGTATAAGGTAAGAACCAAAACAGGTGCTGGTGAAGAACAAGTACCACAGGGTCAATTTGAAGGAAACTTAAACAGAGATAGGCCAATTGAAAATGGAGTCCCCGGGCTTCAGTGTTTGTATTGTGTATCTGCCAACATCAAAGACAGAAAGAGAAATGCTCAGTTAATGGGCAAAGATGCCTGGGCTGTGGGAGACAACCATTTTGTGCAGTGACAAGCCCAAGGGAAATAGAGACAATACATGCAGCAGGGGAGGACATTGAATTTTTTTATGAGGAAGATGAGATCTTCTTAGTGATGTTAGTTGATCCAAATGCAGTGAACATATGTGCACTACAGAAGAGAACTGATACACGGCCATCTGCTGTATTTTCCATTATGTTAGGGAAGCAGTAACCAATCAGATTTTATCTTGATTGTGGAGCCAGCTGCAATGTAATTCTGCAGAACTGTTCAGCAGTGATATCAGATTGGAAGAATGTGACCAGTACTTGTGATGTACAATGAAACACTACACAACCAGTGGGTAAATGAAAACTATCAATACAAAATCCATGGAATAGAAACCGGTACTTTCTGGAGTTCATTGTGACTGGCACAAAAAAAGAGTACCATCCAGTCTTAACCAGCTGAGCAGTGCAAGCTATGGACCTGATCGCTTCCACATAGCTTCCACATGAGGCAAGAAAGAGAAAGAAACACATGGCCCGTGTTGGATGTTTTACAACAGTACGAAGATGTATTTGAGGGGGAAGGGCACCTAGAGGTAGAAATACACCCACACATGCAGCTTGTATTGTTGCCGAAACGCAGAGTACCGTTAGCACTGGTAGAACCACTCAAAGAGAACATAACAAGCCTAGCAAGAAGGGGCATTACTTAACCAATGGGCATTGGCACTGACTGAATCAGCAGCCTAGTAGTGGTAAGGAAGCTATCTGATAAACAGGATCTGTATAGTTTTGAAACCTTAATGGGGCACTGAAAATTCGTTCATTACCTACTCTGGAGGACATGCTGCCTGAACTACTTGTGGGGACCGAGAATGGCTGGATGGGGCCGCGTGATGCCCCATCACAGCACAGGAAGCACAGGAGCTTGTTGGTTGAATTCAAAAGAACGTTACTTACAAACTGCAGTACAGGGACTCGCGTCGATGCAAGCAGTGTAGGTACGCTCCGCACAAGTTGCAAAACACAAAAACCGGGTGGCACACTGATGTTGTCCGAGCACGCGGGGCACAGGGTACGTCGGAATGAACGGCAATGGGGAGTCATTGGTGGTTGATAAGGCCTCCAGGTTCGCTCCGAGATACACGTGGAAGTTGCTTCCGACGTACGGGTGGAGTTCTCCAAGTTGGGCAGAAACGTGCCCAAACTTTTATACGGCTAGCGAGCCAATTGCCAGCTGCCAAGTAGGAATAATTTACCATAAGCCAATCGGTAGCATGCATGCAAACTGTGCAGCTGCAAGTTTTGGCGGGGACTGATCATTGCACCAAGGGTTTTTCCCGCCATATCTGGGAACTTTTGCACCGGATACTCGCATCGTGCTAAGAACTCTGCTGTGCCAAGGCACTTCTAATTACTGAGCACAGACACTATTGAGGGCAAAGGTGTTCATAAGTTGTGACATAAAAAAAATGAGTTCTGGCATATTGAGCTAGACGAGCCTTCAAGGCATATGACCTTTGCAATGCCCTTTGACAGATACTGCCGGGTATGAATGCCCCTGGGCATCAACAATGCCCCAGAAGTGTTCCTGCACAGACTAAATCAAGTACTAAAGGGACTTTCGGGAATCAGGATTGTAGCAGATGACATCCTTATTGCAGAGGATGGAGATAGTGAAAAAAGCGGAATCCAGGACCATGATGCTAAGCTGTGTGGGCTAAAAAGGTTTAGAGCATAGAATATTAAGCTGAAATCAGACATGCAGAAGTTGAGGAGAAGTGAGATCACCTACATTGGACACTTTTTGACCTCAGGATTCTGGCCTTACTCTGAGAAATTGTGGGCCACTGAGGAAATGCTCAGACCACACAATGTGACGGGTGTTTAGTGATTTATAAGTATAGCTAATTATAAGTATAGCTAATTCCAGAGTCTGTCCACACCTGTCAGAAGCTTGTGAATCTTTGAGGCAGATAATGCACAAGGAGACAGCATTGGGTTGGGCAGAAGGCCAGGAGTAGTCATTTGAAAGAATAAAGAAACTCATAAACAAGGCATTCATCTTGAAGTATTACAGTCTGGCAGAGCAACCACAAGGTGATGTCTCAAAAGGAGGCCTAAGAAGCAGCATTATTGCAGAACCTGCAATCTATAGCATTTTTGCAGCCAGGTCGTGACAAATACAGTAAAAGGATATGCTTAAATAGAAGGATAGTATTGTATCATAGAAAATAAGGGTTGGAAGGGACCTCAGGAGGTCATCGAGCCCTGCTTTTTGGAATGGAGTGTTTCCACCGGACAAAGGTTCTGTCCACCTTTGGACAGAAGGTGGATGTGCATTTTGAACGCAATCCACTGGAAAGTAGGGCTGTGCAAAACACCATTGTTTCATTTTGACATCTGTTTTGCTGTTTTGAAGGTACAGTGTTTCGTTCTGTCATTTCATTTCATTTGGAAGCAGTGTCCCATTTTGTTTTGTTGAAACTGTTTTGTGGTTTTGACGAGTTTTGCTATTTCGCCCATAGGCTATAATGGGGAATCATGAAAATGCCTAAAACTTTGTCATTTCTGCACGCAGCACTGGACAAGATTGTCGCTGCTGCAGCCTGAGCCTCCTCTCATCTGGTGCAGCTCCAGAGGCCCGCACCCCCAGGAAGAGTCTGGCACAGTGCAGCAACCCTCCTGGAGGTGCAAACCCTCGGACCTGTGCCCCGGATGAGAGGAGGCTCAGGCTGCGTCTCCCATCAGGGACCAGCACTGGGCGCAGGCTGCTCCCAGCACCAGACAAGATTGTTGCTGCCATAGCCTGAGCCTCCTCTCATCTGGGTCACAGATTGGGGGGCTTACACCCCCTGGAGGGCTGCCAGACTGGGTCGGACTCCTCCGGGGGTGCAAGAGCCTGGATCTGCAGTGGATGAAAGGAGGCTCAGGCAGCCCATGCCCAGTGCCAGGGAAGATTGCTGTTGTCACTGGTACCAGGCAGCAGTGGCTGCCTCCTCTCATTCAGTGTGCAGATTCAGGGGCTCACATACCCGGGAGGAGTCTGGCATAGCCCTGCAGCCCTCCCAGGGGTGTGGGCCCCTGTGTGTCCCTGTGTGGATCTGTGTGTCAGATGAGAGGAGGCTACTGCTGCTGCCTGGTACCAGCGCTAAAGCCAAGCAAGCCCAGACAGGCCTATGAACTTCACTTCATCAACTCCCTAGATACAGAAACTCATCGACTCAATATAGACATTGGATTTATGACACACTACAACGTCCCAGACATCTGACTCTCCAGATAGCAGCAGGTACCTCTCCACTTCTGCCTGCTACATTCCCCTTGCCCCCTTCCCCAGCCTGTCTCTCTCACCCCCTGACATCTCCATTTCCATTTTCACTGACTGGCTTCCTTGCCTGCATTGCATGCCAGCCTCTGTCTTCTGTACTCTTCCTTGAATCCAAGAAGAGCGCACACACCAACTACATGCTTCCTCAGCCTAATGAAGAGTTTTTAAACCAAAAGGCTTTGAAGAGTAATTTCTCCAACTATTCAGCTGGTCTAATGAAAGATATCAGATTGACCCTAAGAACCTTGTCTGGGCTGTGTCCTTAGACCAACATGGCAACAAACTACACCCCTTAACACACAAAAGTGACACGAATTTTGCTTTCAGCAGTTTGAGGTGCAGTTTCACAGAAACCCCTACACCACTGTCTGAAACCTGGCAGGCCTCCCTCATGCCCACACAAGGGACTATGTATGTAGCAGGACAGGTACTAATGAGGGTGGCCATTTAATGCCTCACTCGCAGAGCTGGACGCAGCAGTTTAGTTTCTCACCAGGCAGCAGGGGAAGCTCAGCTCTTATGCCAGAAAAAACATGGAGGTATAAGAGCTGGGACTATATGTGGAGGAGGAGGCCCGACATCATCCTGGACATGGCCTAAAACTGCACCCTGCTAGGGTGGCACAGTCCCACCCAGGAAATGCCATGGCAGCTAACCTCCATGGTAAAAGGCAGATAGGTGCAGGAGGCACCTGATAACCTCCAGCCATGCACTGTCCTGGCTGGGGAAAGCCCAGACCTGTAAGATCTTTGAGAGGACTGAGGCTTGCTGGTTGCAGTAGAGTTGTGAGGGTGAGAGCAGGGGCTACTATCCCTGCAGTTTTCACCTTGCTGCACCTTAACACACACACACACAAAGTCACACATGTTGTAAGTTTTGCTTTTAACAGTTTGAGGTGCAGTTTCCCAGAAACCCCTGCACCTATCTCCTTGAAACTTGGCAGTCCTCATGCCCTCAAAAGGGGCTACCATCCCTGATGTTTTCATCCAAAACTGCCAACAAGTGACAAAGTTCAGCATTTCAGTGATTCCCCATTATAGTCTAGGGCTGAATCTCTGAATCTCTCTGAATGAGCACTGATTCTTTCAAAGCCAATTCAGCCTAATCAATTCAAGACAGTGATCAAAATCTCTGAATGAAATCACTGTCCTCCAAACTGGCAGAATTCACATCTGAATCAAATACTTCCTTATTCGCACAGGCCTAGTAAATAATTGTGTATAAGCTTCAAGATACTATGCCTGAACTCCAGATTGAGCTCCTAAAAGTGTTAGGGGGCATGTTAACAGCCCCTACCAAACTGGGGACTGCTGCAGTTGTGGGGGCAGGGGGGCCGAGGGCCCAGCAGCTAAAACAGTTTTCTTATTTCCTTTTATAATTCTGAATATTTAAATTTTTCATACTTTTTTTTTCCATCCTGACAAGTTCTTGGCCTCAGTGACGCTTGGGTACCACTTGTATGTCTGTTGTTCAGTTATTTTTCTCATAATTGCTTTATCGGTCTGTCACTAATTGCGCGGTATGGAGTGTATAATGGCAACGTTGGCATGCAGATCAACATTGGGAGGCTTTACTTGAGGATGGCAAAAAAAAAAACCCATCAAGAAACAGAGCAAACAATCCAGAGGGCAAAGGACCAGAAGAAGCAGCTCACTCCTGACAAAGGGCCAGGGAACCACAGGACTGCAAAAAGTGATGCAAAAGGGCAATGAATCGGACAGAATGCAAAATAGATCTTATATATGTGTACCCATGCGAGAAATATGGAGAACAAGCAAAATAATCTGAAAGTCACAGCCTGTGAAGGGAACTGTGATCTGACTGGTATCACAAAAACTCAGTGGAACAGAGTTCCACTCTTATGACTGGAATGTCAACCTTGAGGTCTGTACTCTGTTTCAGAAAAGGTTGGGAGGAAAGGTGATGATAGCACCTTATACATAAAAAATGCACACACTTGTTCCCAGGTATAAGAAGGAAGAAGATTAGAGTGCATTTGGGTGAAGAAAAAAATTGAAAGCACTGATAAGCGGTGAGGAGTTGGGTGAGATACTAGAGTGCCCAAAAAGTAGAGCTGTGTGATTAGGTGGCAGGCAGGGATCTGGAATCCCGCTACTTGGGCTAACCAGGTGCAATGTCCACGTTAGTATTTACACATGCGTTTAGGTGCAGTTACTTTTGCTGCTGTAAGATAGTACAGGTTTCCCTTGCTTTATGCATGTTCTATATGTGCAAATTTGCTCTTATGAAATGCCCCTTTTTATACCAAGCATTCGTTATATGCAAGGTAAATTCACTCTTACATGATTGATGTCATGCAATCCTGCAGTCAGGTGCTTTGTGTGGTGCGTTGTGGGAGTGATGCGCACTTAAATATAGTCTACTGTGTGGATTTGTGCTCCTTGCTCATTGCCTGCGACATGTTTCTGTAGTTGCCATCCCCATTATGATAGTGCCCTGTGTTTATGTGTACTGTCTGCTCTTGGTGAGTACTAAAATTGTATTGTAAAAGTGGGAGAACTGGGTCTGTGGTCAGTACAGTACAGGACTTAGAATGCATCCCTATTTGTTACATTGCAAAGTGGATTCCCTTTACGTGAATTCGAGTTATGCACCATTTTCCAGGGACACATGCATAGCATAAAGTGAGGGAAACCTTTACTGCCCCTAGAAGTACTATCTTATGGTGGTAAAAATTAGTTTATTTCAGTCTAATAGAGTCTCACATGTAGACTATGACACTTGATGTCACAACAAATTAATCTACTGTGCAATTAAGTGCACATGTAGATGCACCTAGGATAAAGTTCAGTGCTGACAAATGCAAGGTACTGGCTAGACCTCAGGAAAGATAGGCAAAAACACAAATACAAAAATGGGTGACACCTAGCTAGATCATATCACTACAGAAAAGAACCTGGGAGTCTTGGTGGATCACAGATTCAATGTGAACCTGCAGTTTGATTCAGCCACAGAAAAGGCAAATGTGGTTTTGGGCTGTATCAGTAGAAGTGATCGGTGCAAGATATGAGAGGTGATAGTGCCACTTTACTTGACATTGCAAGACCTTGTCTGGAGTATTGTGTACAGTTTGGGGCTCCTCATTTTAAAAAAGGCATGACTCTGGACTCTCCCTAACTTCTCCATGTGACAAAAATGATAAAGGGTTTGGAAGGCGAGCTTTATAAGGAGAGGATGAAGGAAATAGGAACGTCCAGTTTGCAGTAAAGATGCTTAGGAGGGGACATGATAGCAGGTCCCATATATCTGGAGGGTTGCCATGAAGGTGAGGGAAGCACCTTTTCTCTCTAGCTGCAGAGAGAGGGAGATGGACCGGTGGCTTCACGGTCCAGCAAAGTAAGTTTAGATTGATATCAGGAAAAACTTCTTCACTGTTACAACAGTGAGGCAACGGAGTAGACTGCTTAAGGAAGCTGTGGGATTGCTATCATTGGAGGTGTTCAAGAGGAGGTGGGTCAAACAGTGATTAGGGGGATGATCTACAAGAAGCTATGCCTTTGCTCTACTGTGGGTATTTCCGATGCTTCTGGGCTTTGCTGGCTGCTGCATGGAATGGGGCAGGAATTTTTCCCTCTCCTATTACTAATCAATGTCCAGGGTTTCTTGTTATGTTTTGTTTCTCTTGTTCCTCTTCCTCAGACTGCAATAAAAGCTGCAGATTTTGACTGGGGTGTGCCATTTTTCCTGCTGGGAGTGAAAACACAGAGATTCCTGGTTAGGGGGTCTTGCCACTCTGGTCAGGATCAGACCGATTGCCATATTTGAGGCCAGGAAGGAATTTTTCCCCATGGTCAGATGGACTGTGGAAGGTTTTGCCTTCCTCTGTACTAAAGGGCATGGCCCCTTCCCTGGATCTCTCAAGCGTAATCTAACAACCATTACAGCAGCAGGACATTGGCCACTGTTACCCACCTGCCTTATCTGTGGCAGGTTAGAGCTCTATGCCTTTGTATGGCAAAGTTGCCTGTATAATTTTAATAATAGGTTAGACAAGAATTTGCTTGGGATAGTTTGGATAGGGATGAACCTGCCTCAGGTATTGGATTGTTTTAAATGACTTCTAGAGGTCCCTTCCAGGCCTACTTTTCTATTATTCTAGGAACAAAGGAGTGTTTTTTTAAAAAGAGAACAGGGCACTTAGGCAAGGCTTGGGAGACTGACCTGAGCAGGCAAGAGAACTAAAAGGAGAGAGAGATTCAGAGCAGTCAGGATATATTGGAAGAAAAACTAGAACAAAATTGAGTGAAGTATGGGGAGGGAATGTAGGGGAAAATGAGAGTGATTAAATATAAATATGTCCCAAAATAATAATTATTTTAAAAAAATCACTGTCTGAAGGCAAACCAGTTAGAGAGAGAGAGAGAGAGTTGCTTTAAAGCCTAAGGAAAGATTTTTTTTTTTTTACCCCTGGAGACAGCTTTCTGAGAAGAAATTTTTTTAAATTACTGTTTCAGAGTAGGATATTTAGACATATCCACCTCCAAATTAGTTGTTTTCAGAACATGCCTGAGATGTGTTTCACATTTAAATGTCTTTGAGGTCTAGCTTCATAAAATGGATATTACAGAGGCTTGAAAATATCCATTCTCAAGCAATCTCACACCTGCTCAGAGCATAACTAGGGGTACGTCTTCTACAGGTCTCTGCGCTGCAGCCAGGAAGAAATAAGCCAGGACAGTTGCTCCCTCAAGTGGTCCGCGAGTGCAATCTTGCCATCTCCTCTTCCATCTTCTGAACTGGTACTGAGGAGCCATCCAGGAGTGTGTTATCAGTGTGAGCCACGTTCTACCTTATCTGGAGCAAGTGGGGAGAATTAATGCACCCTTCAAATATAATTTCTTCCCTGAACTGTTCTAAGGCAAAAAAAAAAACAGCAACAGCATGCTACTTGGCAGGTTCATTTCTATTTTGTGTATCTTGCTGATTTTCATGCCTTTCACTTTTGATATTTAAATGATTGCAGCATTCATTAAGATGCTTTTCACTGAAATAGCATTAGGGTTTAGATCAGTGGGGGTGTCATATGTCTTCCATATTAATAGTTTTGGTTTAGTCTTGCATAGAAAATGATTAATTCATACGTTGCTACAAGAGCCAAAAATCCCTCTTCTCCAAATGCCACCAGCAACATGCGAAAACTATCAGCCCATTCTCAGGCTTCTGTAGGCATTGAATGAGCTCAGCAAGGTTCTAGAAAGCATTTAAATTAGTGGTAGAAAAGTTTCTAGTCTATGAATGATGATCACAGCGTCCTCCTCAGGTTTGGAGGGTTCTTCCATTATTAAACCAATCTGTGCATACCTAACTGCTGTTCTGTTGTGGATATAGACTGGTTTTTGATCACTTATACCAATAAAAGCATCAGGTCTCTACCTGGCCCTGAAGTTCCTCTGCAGCTGTGTACTTGCTTTTAATCATGCAGAATTTCTCAGCATTGAATAACGTATACTGTATTTCATTTCAGAAGTGGTAGCAGTTCAGAGGTGGCTTTGTAGAGATTGCCCTATGATACCGTTACTAACACACAGGAAAGCTGAGTCTTAATTAAGTGTTTGCAAGGCACTTGGAGATTCCATAGTTAGCAGGGTGCTTTGAATGTGTAAGGATTTTTTTTTAATACTATTGAAGTGATTTAATCAAAGATACTTATGTTAAAAATGTTGACATGTTGAAAGTGCCTGGAACACTTTTGACTCTGTATAAATAATAAATAATGATGTGACCTTTTTCAGAGTGTTAAATGATGGAGACTAAAACAACAAAACACTTTAGAATGAGAAACATTGCAAGCTAAAAGAACAACACAACTTTAAAATGATAACCAGCTCAGTATCTAAGATCTCAAATATAGATTAGAAAACCAAAATTAAAAGGAAATTTTACTGCCAGTATTTTTACACAATTCACAAGCTATCCATCCGCCTCTCCTAATGTCAATTCCATGCCTCCCAACCTTAACCAGCTCCGTCTAGCACCTCTTCTTTTCTTCATTTCCACGAATATTGTGACAACTATGGTTGGGATCTGTTCTGGGCTATCTAATATCATCTGATCTTCTTGTGCATTCAGGATTTGGGTTCACAGGTTGTATTGCCAGTGATATAGTCTAGCCTTGAGCAAATGTATGGCCTTGGTGACAAAGGCTACTCCACCAGCTGAAGTTCCAGAATGAACTGATGAGCGATGTGCAAAGGCAGAGGACTTTTTTGGGAGCAGAAGAGACTTTAGTTCAGGGAGAAGAGAACCAATCATGATATACAATACATCTGAGCTAGTTTGAACTGTGTTTAAGCTGAGAAGTTGAACTTTGTCTTATTCACTTTCGTTATTGCTAAGACTTCAGATGAAAGGGATATTACTCCTTAATTTGAGTAATTCAGAGCTTGATAGCAGAAAATTAGTATCTGTAGCAGCACAAGAAGCTTTGAGTCAAGGCTATCTCTGAGGTATATACAGCTAATCCAACTAGTAAAATTTAGTCATATTTACCAGCTGCTTTCTTAGTCTCTCCTGAGCCCGGCCTAATTTTACAACTAAGTGAATTTGTGTTCATCATATGCAGTTGATGCATGTGAAGACAGCAGTGCATTTGTACTGAAAGTAAGATTATCTTGCCCCTTTGGTATTAGGGACTAAGCTAAACAAGAGGACTGATTTATTTATTCACTCCATGTTGTTATTAACTAAGCAAGGTTGAGAGTAAAGGCATGTTAGTGCACAACAATTTTATAGGTATGAGTCACGTTACTTATACTTTCACAAACAAATCATCTTATTCAAACAGGTTATTCTGCCACCTGGCAGATCATGGTGAAAATCTCACAAAGCAGGTTACATTATTCAGCTTGTTTCCATGCATTACCTTAGTCCTTCCAGCTGCATGTTGTGAGGAAGAGAAAAACATTCTTTTTCTGCCCCCATCTACAGGCTGTAACTACCTTTCTAGTACAGAAAAATGGAAAAACATTGTTGTGAGCCTTAATAATAGAAAACTTGAAATTATAGAGTATAGAGAATTTAGGGCGTGTAGAAACTATGTGAATAACCTTACCTATATACACACTGGCAGCCAATCAGCATATATGTACTTATGAAGCTGTGTAACTGCAGTTTTTGGCACTTACACAGTTTGGAGTCTATTTATACCTGTGTAGTTAGACTTGCCCTGTGTTTTCTTTTTGAGACTGCTCATAAGGATGTGCTATGGCTAGCCAGGCACTGGGGCAGAGCAGAATCACCTGAGCATGCTCATAATGCTAAGTATGTCCTGAAACATTATTTGCATAAAAAACAGAAGTAGTTGGTCTTTGGAGGAGGAAGAAGACCCTCTTTTCTTTTAGTTTAATAGTGAGGGCATTTACCCTGAGAGTGGGTGATGTGGGGTATATGCCTTTCTTTGGGGTATTTGACGCTGCATTGCCCACTTTTTTGCACTTTGAATTTAATATTAGGATAAAATGGATAAAGAGAAATGAGATTTTTTTTCTTCATAAGAGGCAGGGTTAGAACCCAGAGATGTCTTCCAACCAGGACAGGATCTGTGTCTCTATCTCCCTCCAATTTGTTCTTCCTCTCCTGGCCCCTTATGCCTTTACCTCCTTGCTGCTTGCTTTACTTCAGACAGGTAATCATGTACCTAGGGATGCCTACTCTGTCACAGGCTGTTTGTAGGCAGCCCTTTTTGCCAGGTTTAAAGCAGGTTAAATGCCTTTTTGTGCTGCTTTAATGGCATTGCTGTTCACACATTCAGTGGTGTATTGTGCATTGATTCCAGTCACTGTAGCACATTTGGCAGCGTAATGTGCCTTAAATGACTGTGGGGCACTGCAACGTAAAACAGCTCTAAGGAGCTTTAGCTTCCTACCTTCCAGCCACGGAGGGAAGCACTGGGCTCCATGCAGCTCAGGGGCTGCGCAGGCAGCCCAGCAGCAGCCCCACGAAGGCAGGCTCCCCAGAAGCCTCCTGGGGGGGAGGAAATCGGTGAGCTTGATCTCTGCCCCATCACCCCTGGAGCCTGCCAACCTGCCTGAGTTGTGTGGGGGGGCCCAGTGCTTCCCTCCACACCTGCAGTGTGCCCTGGGACTGCCCGAGTTGGATGTCTGCAGGTGAGTGCTGCCTGTGGGGGGGCCACCGCTGCCACAGAGCGAAGCACAAGTCCCCTGCCCTGCAGCTCAGGAGCTGCTCTGCCCCCCAGCAACTCGCTCTCCTCTCCCCGGCACTGGAGAGGCAGGTAAGGATGAAGCTCTGACACGGGTGTATGTGACACAGGGGTTCATTTTGCCCTAAACTGAAGTGGTATTTTTAAAAAACCATCATTGCAATTTAGGGAGAATTAAACCCCCATGTTGTGTACAAATGCCCATAGGTGCAGATAAAATTCAAGCTGCATAAGTACCCAGACTAGCCAGCCAGCTCCAGGTTGGGTGCTCAGCAAAGCTGGAATGGGCCATTAATGTAACTGACCTTAGAAGCCATCCTAGAGGAAAACTATCCCTCATCACTTTCATAGTTGGTTGGATCTGCCTCCAACTACTGGTCTTTGTTTTTCCTTTTAATCTTGTAAAATCTTGTTTTTTTTTCCCTTTTTATATACTTGCCTAGCAAGAGATCGCCCCCCCCCCCCCAGCATTGCAATATTCCTATTTCAGTAACATTTGCACAACAGCTTTTGCTTGTCCATTGGCAGCACACATCAAAGAGCCGTTCTCTAATTTGTTTCCTTTGATGCTTTTTCTTCTTTCCTGGGAAACAGGGACCTCAGCATTAAGAATAGGGAAACCAACCCAGGGGAAAAAAATTAGCTAGTCTTCACCGAATTTACTTATATCCAATCTGAAAATTTTATACTTTTTTTTTTTTTTTGGTAGAAAAATCAGTTTACATGCATCTGTGTCATATATGTAATAATTTCCCATGTGTGTATTTCTTTATGAGATAAGAGAAGCAGCCAGAAAACTGAAGTGGAGTTTGATTTGTTCTCATAATAATTGGATTAAATGACCAGGTAGGCTAAAACTGGAAAATATTGGAATTATCCCTCAACATTTCTGGAGAGGTAATTTCTTTTCTGAATGTTAAACATTTGAAGCTTGTAGTATGCTTGACTACTTGCATTGGGCCTTTACTTTGCCCTGTAGAAAATGGTACCTTTTTTGTGAAGCCCTGCAAACTGAGAGACTGGCAGAGCTTCCATCAGCTTTGTACATTTTTCAGTTGTGGATTTCTGTACTTTTATTTCACTGTGGGAAGGAGAGAGATCAGAAGTCTGATTATCTTGTCAGTCATGCATGTACAATTCCCAATGAATTCAGTGGGTGTTGCCTACATACAAGTGAAGGGATAATTCCCAGTAGAGTAGACAGGAGCTATGAAGGTCCTGGGGTATACTGAAGGGAATAGTTTTGGGGAAAAAATGCAAAGTTTTCTGTTTAATTTCTTACTGACACTTGGGAGTGAGCGTGTGCCAGTGTTACATTTAAATTTCACCAGCTGAGCTTAGGGGGTGCCTATACATGCATCAAGTCTGTTGGAGTATGGTAATTACTATGCTCTAGCAGACTTCAAGGTCACCTGTATCAGTGTCCTCACACTAAATAATGGCGGTGGAGGCACTATAACTAAAGCTTGTTTGACGAGCTTTAGTTAAAGCACCCCCAACGCCATTTTTCAACACAGAGATGCTGATGCACATGATGCTCTGGGTGCTTTAATGAAAGCGGCACTCAGAGCTGCTCTAAATAAAGTGCCTCCACCACCGCTCCAGGAGCATGTGTATAAAACTTCCTGGGTGATCTAAATGGTTGGGTGTGCAGGTATTCACAGGGTTAAGAGCTACATAAAAATTGCATGCACAATCTGAAGCTAGCCCTCATCAGACATGCATTAAATTGAGATTGACATGGGGTAACATGACCTAATATAATTAATGTTTGTATAGATCCCCAGCACAACAGTAGGGCTGGGAAAACCCAATCTCCACAGTGCCAAGAATATGCCAAATGTATGCCCCCCCATGCACACACACCATCACCACCAAACAGCCTCTCCCTTCTTTGTACACAGGGGGCGCAGCTACACGAGATGATTTACTGTTCATTAGACTAGCCCAATGCGCAGTAAAGCGTTACCATCTGCAAACATGCATGGCAATTACTGCTAGTACTAATATATACAGGTACTAGAAAATAGTGTATTAAAGTAATGTGCCATACCACACGTGTAAACACTGATTGGGAGCAAATTGGTCTTGCTCAGCTCAGGCAGCAGGGCGCCACAACTGCTGCTTGGCTAAGCTCTGAGCTCCCTGGGCCAGGAGTGTATGCAGGTCCAAACAACCAGCTGGGGAGGTGGGGCCTGTGGCATCCATACTGTATCTGTCCTTTCTTCCCCTAGGAGATGCAGTTGCAGTAGGAGCAGGGCCTGGAGCTTCCCCACGGTGCATGTCCTGCAGCCGATGGGGAGGCACTGGTGTGCAGGGCAGCAGGGACCATGCAGTAGCCTCAGGGCTGAGAACTGCCTTTGCACAGCTGAGAAGCTGATCCTGGCCTCAGCTGGGCTGTCCGGGCCCCGCTGCTCCCCTGCAGTCAGTACCTGGAGAAATGGCAGAGCCTGGCCTAGCCTGAGAGCCAGTCACAAATACTGCCTGGCTTCTGTGGGAAAGGGGTCTGCACTGGTGTGCCTCTGGGCCTGCCACCCCCTGGACAGTTACCATGCCAGTGTGGGACTGTGCTAAATGTAGTCCTTGAGCCTCTTGCTAAATGGTAGTTGAATCACTTGAAATACCAAAATCCTAATGAATAACCCCAAAGGCAAAGAAATATTATATCACACAGAAGGTAAGGTTACAGCATATATTTTGGAGGTTCGAATGATTTGTATCCAGGGCAGTAAGAGTCTAGCACAGATTCTTTACTCTATAAGCAATAGCAGCATTGTGCTTCTTAATTTTCAGGATTGTATAATTATAATACTTCTAAACACAAAAATATATTTAACTAGCACTGTAACGTACATGGATACTTCACCGTTGTGCAGCAGGGGTTGCAGCACACTTTACAGTTCCTTCTGGCATCTTCCACTTTTATGCATCTTCCATTCTGACTCTTTTATTTTTAGCTAGCTGCCCCCTTGGACAGATAATTCAAACCAGACTGCAGAAATCCAGTGTGTATATATGGCTTTTGTATCTTCCCTGTTATTATTATTTAACACTGTAATTCTTAAAAGTGTCAAATATATGAGTAGATTCTGCAGTGGCACCTGGCTCTTTAGGGACCAAAATGCACAGGTAAAATAGGTCTGTTCTGGCCTGATAATATCCTGTGCTCATTTTTGCAGAGGGTTGAATGACTGTGTCAAGCAAAACAGCAATCAACCCTGTTTCTATTTTTTTTTTAATCACATAATATACTTCCAGTTTCTGAATAATTTTCAGATCATCGGTGTTGTAGGTCAGAAAATTACCGAGATTCTGACTAATACTATGCTACAGGGAAAATCAATAATGTTATGCTTAACTGCTCACAATCCACAGTCTCACCTACAGTCAAATGTGAAATGATGATTTCTTGTTAATTAGTACTTACTAATATCTTGAAACCTCAATGGAATAATAATTATTGGATTGAGAGGAAAGTAACTAGAGCCAATGAGGGAAAAAAGGGACCATATGGAATATATTGCTGATTTAGTGTGATTATTACATGTATATGTGCTGCTTTGATAGACAAGGGTGCATCCTTTCAAGCTAATCAAATCTATGTGGGGGTCACAGCCTAGTGATAGAGCCATGTTGGAAGGCTATAATAGAAAGGAACAGTTTACTAGGCCTCAGAGCAGCAAGTAATGATCTGACTGTATCTTAGGCCTGACTATGCTTGGCCCAAAGGCAGAAGTTCAGGTGGGTCTAAAGCAACAAGGTTGTAGATATCTGCTGCTTCTGTGGGGCAGGACTGTACAGGCTAAACATCCTGTATCATGGAAGGACAGGACTGAACAGCAGGGATTGCGGAGCTGTAGCTGGAACTAGGCTCTGGCTGCTGGTGCGTGCGTGCGTGCATGCATGTGTGTGTTTGTGTGTCTATATATATCTCTATATAGAGAGAGATATATTTTTACGTAACCCTTTAGAACCCGTTTTTAAACAGGTGTTGTTCTTGTTTCAGTGCAAAGAGAAGGACTAGCCTTTTGCTCTTACTGACCTTTGGGATCATTTAATTTTCTTTGTCTGGTTTGGATTTCTGTTTTCTCTTGTCTTATCAATATGGCTTACATGATGTCTGTCAGGGCAGGGTTTTTTTTACGACCCCAGCATATCTGTCTTGGAAAGATTTCCCTACATATAGATACTCTTGTAGCTCTCAACTGGCAGGGATTTTCAATAGTCTTCCAACTTCCTTCTCCACTTCTAATTAATGAGTCCCACCCACTTGTTTCTTCTAGCATGCACCAGAGATTGGAAGTTAGGCAGCAAAGATGGGTTCCCTTGAGGGATAATTTTAGTGCCTTTACTGGGCTGAGCTGGTGGTCAAGCTGGTGAGCACCAGCCCAGCTCAACCCAACCCCTGGGGTTGTCAGTGGGGGAGAGAGTGGGAGGGGAAGGGAGGAGCACGGAGCTGCTGGCTGGATTTTGAATGGCTTGGGTGAAAGAGAGCCCCCCGCTTGCCTCACCTCACCCCAGCTACCTCAGTGAGTCAAGGGGGGCTTTCTTTCCCCACCCCGGCCAGGCCTCTTGCAAAGGCAACGGCAGCTGGTGGTTGAGCTTTGCAGTGCCCGGAGCTGAGGTGAGGGGGACAGGGTGGAATGGAGTCCCTTTGCCTCATACTACCGCCCTGGCTCCCACGCAGTAGCCCAGCTGGGGTAGCTGGTGGGGGTCCACAAGACAAGGGTGCTCCATTCCCACCTCCCCCTGCTCCAGCCAGGCAAATCCCAGCAAGCAGCTCCATACTGCTCCCTCCCCTTTCCCTCCCTCCCCTGCTGACAGCCCTAGTGCTGGGGGAGGTGGGAGTGGGGGAAGCCACGGGTAGGAAAAGGGATGGTTCAGCAGCCTCCTCAGAGGCTTCTCTGGCCATCACTGGTGCACCTGCTAGCCGGGGCTGGTGCAGGCAGGCTCGATTTCCCACCCCCCACCTCGACTCAACGGGTCTGTTGGGTCGGGAGGGGGGGTGCCTTAACCCATGGCCCTTTGCGTAAAGCTTCATGAGTTAAAGTGTGGTCCCTAAACATCTGTAGGCACCCGGTGTCTAAAAGGAAATCTGAACTCAGCAAAAGGAAAGGAATTTGCACCACAGAAGGCCGAGTAGCAGTCGTGCTCTGACATTCTCAAGGGAAGTTACTGAAGATTTAGTCAAGTTATCAGGACATTTCTTGGAAGAGCTTGTTCTTGACAAGATTTGAATCGTTACAAATCTTTAGCTAACTTAGTCCTTCTCCTTTCAGTTCTATTGGTTTAGTTTATCTTGGGGTCTCAACGTTGCACAGTTCACAAGAATTACAGATACACTTTTCTTCAGTTCTGGTATCTCAGCCCCAGGACTAGTGGAGTTCTGGGGTCTTTCTCTTTTGGGCATTCCTTTTTCTCAGTCTCATTTGACTTTCAGATATGTACATATCAATATAATCTAGAGATGTGCCCAAATTACACATTGGGTTGTTTTATCTTTTTTACAGCTGCCGCTGGTTTTCATTCTTAGCCGTGTAAAATTTCTGGTAAAATAATCTCAGTAGCTGATGCCATCATTCATATGCATTATTGCCTAGTGGCTGTGTACATATTTTGTCAACTAAGAAGTCTGTGTGGCACATTTCCTTTCTCTTTAGTACAGAGAGGGAAAAAAATCACTCAATTTAAGTTTCTAGTCTGAAAATATGACATTCCCAGAACTATTTTATGAGGCTAGAGACAGAATACATTTACAACTAAGCATTTGTCTCCTAGATAAGGGAATGAACTGTTAAAAAAAAGAAAGTTTTACATTTTCTATTGCTACTTCATTGTATAATTTGTATTTGAAGTTCAACACTAGCATTTTATTATTTCCCTGCATTTTATGCATATTTTTTTAATTTGTGTTAGAACGTTACTGTTCTAACAGTAAAAATAATCACAATACAGATGTAAAAATTGAAGTGCATATTTACTTACAGTTCACAGTGGCTATATGCAGTCATCTTAATTAATTTTTTTTTTGTCGATGAAACAAATATTATAGTACTGAGATTTTTCTGCTGCTTTTAATATTAGCAATGAGATATTCCCTTTTGGGTAACCTAATTTGCCTCTGAAGCTTCAGAAACATTTTTTCACAGGACACATCAAATTTTTGTGCTGTACAAACTTGAAGCCGTACGTTACTTCTGAGGGGTGGTCATACAGTCTGGCATATGGGCTTCATATTGAATGAAAAAAAATGGTTTTATTTGCTGAAGCTCTGCTAGTGAATGATAATAACAGGGCAGATAACAAAATCATTTGAGGCAACTTCATACCGTAGAGGAGAGGAGCAGAATAGACAGGGATTGATGTTGCCCAACCAGTTCTAAACTTGTCCGTTTTAAGAAAGGAAGGTGAGGGAATGCTGTTTTTCTAGGAACAAAGGATGTAGGCCATACATATGGAATGAGGTCTCCATGCCTGAAAGCATCTGTGTTCAGTTTTGTTTCAGGTCACAGATTTAAATCTAGGGCCTGCCTTGGCTTGGCCAACAGGGTCACTGATTCCAACCTGCCACCTTCCAAATGATCACCCAGGCTGGCCTGAAGCCTTCAGCAGGGCCTAACCTTCTGCCCACCCCTTGCTACTGGAGTAGCTGGCCATATCCCCCGTATAAATCCCTGGGCAGGAAGTGTTGAGGCAATATTGCCCGACTTAAGATTGCTTTGCTGTTCCTTCCATCTTGCTCCTTGAGGCCGCTCTTTGTTTGATCTCTTGGCTTCTTGACTCAGCTGCTCTCAGCTTGATCTCCTGGATTCCTGCCTGTTTTGTCCTCGGATGCTGTCACACGTTCTGACCCTTGTTGGCTCCTTGGTCCCTGAGTTGCCTCAAGGCCAACCACCATAACTTGGTGTGATATTTTTGTATCCATGCTCCATGGTGCATATTGAAAAAAGCAGGAGAGCGAGGAGAAAAGCTACAGACATTGGAAAACATGCCTTGCAATGGAGATTCAAGGAACTTAATCTGTCACTAAATTATTACCAGGGATCCTGGTTTTTCCTAATAAAAAAATTGCAAAATCTCTGCTAAAAAATCACAAATTCTTTATTGAAAACCACAAAATCCATTCTTAAAATAAAAGGCCCCCACAGCCCTTTTAGTGCCACAAACTCCCCCCATAGCTCCCCTCCAGATCTGCTGGTGCCCCTGACTCCCCCCAGCCCAGCTGGTGCCCTTCACTTCCCACCCCAGCAGCTCCCTGGCTGTGCTGGTGCCCCTAACTCCCCGCCCACACTCCCCCCTCAGCCCTGCCGGTGCCCCTCACTTCCCCCCCCCACAGCCCCCTGGTCCTGCTGATACCCCTCACTCCTCCCCAGCCCCCTTTCCCTGCCACTGCCCCTCACCCCCCTCCACAGCTCACTGCCTCCCCCACAGCCCTGCCGGAGGGGGGCCCCAGTTGCTAGGGCTATGGGGTCTTGGCTTCAGGTCCACAGCCCCCTCCCTCTGGAAGGAGGCCGTGTTTGCTGAAGCAGAGTGGAGTCTGGATCCACCCCGCTGTGGGCATGGGCAGGGAAGGCCAACTCCCCACTGCTGC
Organism: Caiman crocodilus; assembly: GCA_030014935.1. Taxonomy (NCBI): domain Eukaryota; kingdom Metazoa; phylum Chordata; order Crocodylia; family Alligatoridae; genus Caiman; species Caiman crocodilus. The sequence continues at coordinate 35,607,137 of JAGPOW010003395.1, forward strand.
ACACACTCCCCAGGGGGCAGGGGGGACCCATGCCCCCCAGATCTGAGCATGGGGTAGGGTACATACCCATGCGGGGGGGGAGCTTCCCAGTGCTGCACATATTTCACCGGGGGCAGGAAGGACGCACACCCCCAGATCTGTGCATAGGGCAGGCAGGGGCTGCGCACTCACGCTCCCACCCTGCTGCCCAATCCCAGGGTCTCCACAACCCAGCAGGTGTGACACTGTGCAGCACAGAAGGGCAGAGCACATGGTAGGGCAGGGCAGGGGGCTGCTCCAGGCCACGGGGATCTTTTGGCAGGGGCAGCTTTGTCTAGGACCAGGGCAGGGCCTTGATCTGCAGCCTGCATGCTCTGGGCAGTGGCATGCAGGCGACATCGCGGCTCTGCCTTGGTTTGTGAACAGACTGTCATCTGCCATTTTGCCCGCCCCTGTGCTAGAGCATGCCTCCTTGTTTGGCTACAACAGACAGCTTAGGCCAAGGCTAGCCCATCCACCCTGTGAAGGGAGTGTGGGGGGGCTGTGGGGAGGTACCTTTGTGCCTGGGATGCTGGAGGACTGTATGTTAACTTGAATCTGGAAGGGGTCTGGAACAGAAGTTCAATAAACCTATTTCACCTAAACCAGTTAAGTCTGATACTACATAGTTTCATAGTTGATAGGGTCAGAAGGGACCTGAACAGATCATGAAGTCTGACCCCTTGCCATGGGCAGGAAAGAATGCTGGACTCAAACAACCCCGGCTAGGTGATTATCAAGCCTCCTTTTCAAGACCCCCAGGGTAGGAGTGAGCACCACTTCCCTTGGAAGTGCTTCCTGATGTCTAGCCTGAACCTACTCTCGGTCAACTTATGGCCATTATTCCTCGTTACTCCTGGTAGTGCTCAGGGGAGCAGGGACTCTCCCATTGCCCGCTGATCCCCCTTGGCCAGTTTGTAGATGGCCACCAGATCCCCTCTCAGCCTTCTCTTGTGGAGGCTAAACAGGTTCAGGTCCCATAGCCTCCACTCGTAGGGCCTGTCTTGCTGACCCCTGATCATGCAATACATCCATCTGGGTTCACCTTAAGCTGGTTTTGGCCACTTTGAATGTTGTTTATGTGTTACAAATTTGAATACATTTCGTGTAAGTGAATCTGATCACTTACACCAGTTTATGTGTAATTTCTGTTCCTAGTCATTGTATCTGCAGATAAAGTTTGCCTGTTACAGTATAAACAATAGGCAGCAAATTGGGTGCGGCATTGCGTTATGCAAAGTATGTACATAAATAACTATTGAGCATATAAGGGAGCTGCTCTGCATAGACAAATAATTTAATAATTCAGAGCATCTGTGTGTGGCTGAGGACTCCATGTCTTTGCAAAAAACCAAAAGGCCATTAAAGGAAGATTTAAGAGGTAAGGGAGAGGAATCTGTAACCAAAGCAAAGCATGCTCTGCAACTGTGGGAACAGGGGAAAATCTAGCTAAGATGACTGAGGCATATCATTACTGTTATCAGAAGTGTTAAGGGAGTGGCAGTGTCCACAGGAGCTAGGAGGGTGTCACTTGTATAAAAAGCTAACTGGTTTGCAAAGCAGTACGTTGCAATACATTCTTTTTTTCTAACTGTGCAGCGGTCAAGTGCTGGGATTGTCAGGACGCGAAGTAAAGTGAGCTGTAAAACGCTGCTCTGTGGATTTCTCTCCACCTTGTAGTATACTTTAGGAGGAAGAGAGCCTTCCACAGACATCTTGGCCCCAATTGTTCTTGGTTTTCAAAATGCTCTGTGGTATTCCTGAAAGAATTCTGCAAGCACTTTGATGTCCCAGAGTGCAGTTAGAAACCCTATCTTCTTAGGCTGCAAATATGCTTAGCTGAATTTTCTTTAGAAAATTAAAGGTGTTGAAGGGAAGGAAATTAAGAAGCATAGCCAACCAACCTGTCAAGTCACATTGCCCTCGCCCTTCATTTCACTCTCAGCTTCTGCATCTATTTTTTATCAAGTTCTGTTTCTTCATGCTAGTCTTCTGTCTTTGCCCTTCACAGAACTATACCGCAGTGAAAGCTTTCTTAGCTCTTGCATTATAAATACTCATTTCCAAGGGTTCTTTACGGAGCTGTAAAAATTTGCTCTAGGCTGAGAGATGCCCTGTAGGGGTCCAGTCTCAATAGCCTTTTTCTCTTGTATTAATTGTTTGTTTGTTTTTAAGTGTCTGTGCTCTGAGAAACAGCTCTCTGTAAAGACTCCGCTCCCTTTCTTTACTGCTCTTCTTCAAGTATGTGTGGGGTCGTATCCTTCCACGTTACAGAACAAACTACATTTCTGTACAACTTTTTATTTCAGCAAGCTCTGCATAATCAGTACAGCTAAAGGGGGGGTCTATGCTAGAGTCTGTCCCACTTTGTCCCTCATCAGAATTGCTTGCTCCTATGAATTCTAATTATAGGCCTAATTAGTTCCACCTATGCTCCCTCTCAGACAGCAGTGAGGTAGCCCAGGTGTCAGCAGACTTGGTTTGAAGACAGTGAGTTGCACAGATCTAACCAGAGGCCAGGTACTACTCTCAGAGCTATATAATAGAAACACTGAGTTCTTCCTTTCACAGACCTCTCTTACGCTCTGAGCCATGGCTTAGGATGAAGGGCAGGGCTAACAGTCAAAGAAAAAAATTACCAGGCACACACATCTTCATTACCAGGCCATATATATATTTATATATTGTGGTCATATAATATCAACTTGGAGAGGTACAATAAACCCAGAATTGATCGGTGACTTTATCACACCTTTTTAAGAGTAGAATTGCATCTAAATGCTCTTGGGCTGAGTCCCACAATATCCATTGGACTAATGATGTGTGGCTTTCTCATAGCCCCTAAGGGACATTTTGGAATTCACAGGGTAGACCATTTATTATTACCATCTGCTCCTCTAACTCGGACTAAGATTTATGTGCACAGGTGAAAAGGATGTGGGTTTCAGAGTAGGTACTGTATTTTGATCTTTTCTCCATGTCTCCTTGAAAGGAGGTGTGACAAACCCAGTGGGTATCTGAAAATCCAGCTGTACTGTCATCAACAACCACAGGCTAGCTTAACTAACAGGGCATTTTATGCACTTTTAATCATCTTGAAGCATGGGTAAGTAATGGGTCTCTCTACTGCTCCTCACACCAGTGTGCGTATTAGGTGGAGGAATAGCTTAGCAAGTACTAGGTGCACACAGAATCTGATAGTTTATCCTTGTGTGGCTTTTGTCATGCTTCATACTCATGACAAACTGACCTTTGGAATAGTATAGTTACAGTTATACTATAAAAGTATAGTTATACTTTTGAAATAGAAAAATATAGATTGAACATTTTAAATGCCTCCCTGTACAAGGGGTAGTTGTATAGCTGTAAAATCACAAGGGTCACAGTTCCTTCCCTACTCCCAACGCTTTCGATATGAGTGCCATTTACTGCAACCCCTTGTTAGGAGCCACTTACTTCTCCTTCCTCCCCTGCCAACCACTTCTGAGACCCAGCTCTGCCAGTTGATGTAGTGAGGGAGAGAACACACATCTGCTCACCTGTGCTTATGTCTGACCCCATTTTTGCCTTGGAGTGGACTGCTGGATGTGTAACTTCTGCTAGTCATCCCATGTCTGGAGACATAAGGAGCTTAATGGTAGAGGTAAGAGGAGTCTTGGTTTACTGTTCATACTCTTAGTGAGGGGGCACCATTCTGATTTGAATACTTCTGTGTGAAATCTGGATTGTGTCCTGTTTAGGGGATCAAAACATACAAGGCAGCACTCTGTGAACCTATGCTATTTACCTACATAGTACTGCTTTACATGTGGGAGAGCAGGTTCCCCTGCTGCACTGCACCTCTTGGGCACCCCAGTATTATGTGCTGCTTCATACTGCCCTATCCCAACCTGCTCCTTGCAGTGTGAAAGAGGAAATTGGAGGGAGAGGAAGCCCAAAACCCTGGTTGCTTCTTCAGCTACAGCAATAGGAGAAAGAGGCAGCTGAGAAGAAGCCTGGAAGCCAATTGCATGGGGCCTGTGGGCTGCCAGGTGAACAATACTGCTTTAGAAGGAAATCATTGAACACGGCATATCTAGAGTGACCTATCTCCTGTTCCTTACCATCCCTGGTATCTGCTATCATAGGTTTAGAGATACCAGAGGATATTTCCCTGACAGTTCTATTTAACACCTATTAATGGATCTATCATCCATGAATTTGCCTAGTCCCTTTTTGAACCTGGCTCTGCTATCTGCCAGTGTCCTGTGGTAATGAGGTCTAGAAGTTAACAATGGCATTTTAAAAACAGTACTTTCTCCATTTAGTTTTAAGCCTGTCTCCTGCTAATTTTTGTACCCTGAAATTAGCCTGCTCTGTGCTACACCACTCTCAAGGCTTGCTTTCTTGGCCACCTTTAGAATGGCTTAAAAAATAAATGTGGTGTTCATTCCTCACCACTGTTCCTCATAAAAATGGTGCAGTGAGCGCTTCATTGATGGGTAGGGAGGAATGGGGGGGAAACAATGGGACATATTTATTAAAAAACTGAGAAAACTATTAGTTATTGTATACGAAGGAGAAAAGCAAGCAAAACTGGTATGTATCATTATAAGTCTGAGTGGCCTGTTCACTGTAATTATATTGCTTTGATTGGAAATTTATACAGGGTAAGTGTTTGGGAGGATGGGAATGGTATTAATCTATAATCTATAAATTACAGTTAGGATAGCAACCACCAAAATGTGAAAACCAAGGTCAGAGTCATTTGTTATTCCAAACTACCCCATCAAATAAGAGCTTTTATGTCTTTAGCCAAACCTTTCAGTTATGTGGAAGGTTTCAATCAAGTCTGATCTGTTAGTTTCTATTGACCCGGGCTCTTTCAGAAACATATTGTGTCTTTTGAAGATTCCTAAAGCTAGGTAGTGATATCTGCTAGAATATCCGATTATAAAGGGCATTGTTTTCCGAGCTTTTTAAATATGGTCTTAACATTATATTTCTTAAAATGTGATATTAATCATTGTGCTAGTATGACCTGGAGCATGCTGGGAGTATTGATACTTACACATAGATTCAACAATGCCGTGCTGGCCGATGTGCTGCCACCGACTGTTAGCACGAGTTACGGGACTGTTGAAATACAAGTTACCAGAATTCCTGCCCACAAGAAACGCATTGTTTTTAAGTCGTGTTGCTTACATGTGACAGTTAATAGTGTTCACCTAGGGGCTTTTTTGGAATTTTTTAAAAACACTTTTTACCAAGACTCAAGAATTAATAATTATTAATTATTTAATTAATTAATTATTAATTCTATTAATAATTAGAGGACAGACTTCCAAAAGTGACAAGGTACTTGTGTTCCAAAATGTTATTGAAACCCAGGGTCATTTAAGCACCTAAACCACTTAGGCCCACATACAGAAAGGTATTGGAGTGCTTAATATCTATATAAACCCGTAACTGCCACAGAAATCAATGGGAGTTAGGAAAATAGATACCTTTGCGGATTTTGACCTCTCATACTGTTGAATAGCTTTGTTCTGTGTCTCCAGCAAATGACTGTAAAGTTGTTTCAACTATTTCAAATTGGCTAATTGTAAACACTTTGCAGGTCCATTTCCCTCCCCCCCGCCACCCAAAAAAGAGTCGTATTGTGACTGACAAGGTCCTTGTCACTGAACAGCAAACTAGATAGCATCTCTGGCATACTTTCCTGGTGTGGCACATGCTTTGTTACTACTGGTGCCCAACTCAAACATAAATACATGGCATATATTTTTATAAATTGGCTTTATGCGGGCAAGTTGTGTCTTAGCTGGCAATTTTGAAATTCTGACGCCAGCATAATATAATGAAAGAATAGTACATGGAGTATTGATGCCTTTTTATCCCAAACCTGTTATTTAATAGAAAATAATCTCCAGTTTTTAGAATCTGCAGCAGATTTATTTACAACATAACACAAAGCCAATTATGAAGTACAGCTTATGTAGCTCTTTGCTTGTATAAGCACCTTGGAGTGTTTTTACATTAATGATCTGAAGTACCAAGTACAGTAAGTGTTCACTTAGTACGTGTCTGAGTAAAAAGATGAAAGTTGGGTTCTGAATGAGTGTGAGGGAATTCTTGACTCAAGTAGGGGACAGGTTTCAAGTTGACAAGTACAATAGCTAAAAGTATGTGTTCTGTTTTGAAATAGGCAGCTTCAGATGGTCTCCAACAACAGCCAAGTTCTTAGAGAACTAATAATGCACATAAATACATAGGTTCCAAATTATGGAGAGCTTTGTACTGTAAATCAGGAATTTTAAAATCATTTGAACTTCAAACAAGGAAACGCATGTAGTTCTCCTAGAAATGAAGTAACACACTGAGACCACTGTGGGCACAGTAAAATATTGGTACTAGTCTTGTACCAGTGTAGTCTAACAATACTATTTAAAGGCAACATTAAAAAAGGCATTGCAGCAATCTTTTCCAATGTGCTACAGATGTTTGGATAACATAGGCTGCATCAGGCTGCGGTGGTACATTGTCAGCTATAGTCTAGTGCACTGCTCCTCAAAGTGGTTGTCCGCGTGTTGCCTTGTGGGGGTCAGGCCAACTCTCAGGATTTCAATATTGCACTGTTAAACAGGAGGATGTGACACAATTGCACATATACAAAACACACACAAATCAATTAGGTGCATACACACACACTACCAGCTCAGGCACATACACATCCAAACCAGCCTAGGCACACAATGCATATATGTATACACACACACACATACATATACACACACACTTACACTAGCAACTCAGATATACACGCATTCAAAATAACTAGTCTAGGTCCATGCACACCTATCCCCAGTTTAAGCCCATGCACGCTACACACACCGCATTTAGGCAGAATCAGTTACCAGTTACCAATACCTACACATCCAATACATATACATGGATTACTGATTCATATACCAGACACACACACTGATATCTATATGTGTGTATGTGTGTGTGTGTGTGTGTGTGTGTGTGTATGTATGTATATGTATGTATTCACTAATTCACACACATACCACCCACCTACATGTACACATGGGTGAGTTCCTAAGTTGGGTGTTGTGATGTGTATGTATGCATGTGCTTGGTGTACTTGGGATACCTGGGGAAAGGTTAAGGTAAGAAAGTAGAAGTGTAAGGAGTTAAAGTTACTGGAAATGAAAGTCACCAGGACTGGGATTAGAACCAGTGGACTAAAAGGGCCTGAGCTGAAGAACTGAGGCTCCAGGTAACTTTAGGTATTTGATCTTAGTTGATTAAAAGACAACACCCAAAACCTGCAGAACAGCTGAGAAGCTGCTTTCAAATTACAGAAGGTGCAGGGGAATCCTGAAAACAGAGAGACAGACAGCGGAAAAGCAGCAGGCAGCAGGGACAGCAGGAAAGCAAGGAGAGGCTGAGGTGACAGAAGAGGGGAGATGGAATTGGTAGGAGATCAGGAAACTAGTGGAGAGAGTGGGAACTGGAGCTGAGAGAGAGAGGGAATGAGGCTGGAATTTAAGATAGAGAAGGGACCGGGATTCAGTAAAACATGACCCAACTCAAGGTTGCAAATGATTGGTTTTATTGAACAGGGGAGATGGTGACAATGCCAAATTGGTTCCCTTGCACCCACACCCACACACAATGGGAGCAGGGTTTAAAGAGGCTTGGTGCAGGGGCGGAAGTCCACTGAAGTCCAAGAGGAGAGAGAGAGAGAGAGACAGAGAGAGAAAGAGTCCAAATTGTAGGAGGAGGTGTGCAGATAATATCTACTACCCAGGCTGGAAGGGGTCCTTGCCCAGTAGGTGTTGTCCAGAGGGGGGTCGCCGGCAGGGCCTCTGGGTGGATAGGTGGTGAGGCATGGTGCTGGTCCAGATGGAAATGGCGTTCCCACTGGGTCTGTCTTCACTGCCCCTTTTTATAGGGGCAGACCTTGTGTGACCCTAGTGACAGGAGGCATGCCCAGGCAAGGGTAAGCCCCTGGTGTACTGAGCACGTGTGCTCCATGCAGGGATGTGCAGTTTCAGGTGTCTGTAATGGTGAGAGCTGCTGGTTTTGCAGGGTCCTTTGTCTTTCAAATGCTGGTCTAGTCTATGTTTCTGGGTGAGGTCCATGGTTCCTGGGTGAATCAATGTGAGGTGATGGCCCAGTCATTACAGGCCATTCAGTAGAGGCCTGCTACCATTGT
>JAGPOW010003395.1:35615460-35646748 GCA_030014935.1 Caiman crocodilus
AATAAAAATCAATATGAAAATGATAATAATACAATATACAACAGTAAAAATCAATACAAACCTAATAATAACACAATATAAAATGATGGATATCCAAAACCAAAAACTTGCTACCAAAATAAAAATGTTTACAGCTTATCCTAAGGCTGAGATCACTTATACTTGTCTATAGGGGATAGAGAGGGGGAGAAAAGGTCAGAAATGGTTGGGGAAAGGGGAGGGAATGCATTTTAAAATAAATTAAAAAAAAAGAAAAATGGGGGTTTTGCTACATATGGACTGGTGCCGGTCCATGAGCCACCAATCACTGGTCCCCAGCAAGTTGCCAGGAAAGAAAGAAATATATTTGCTGCTCCACGGCGAGTTGCCAGGAAAGAAAGAAATATATTTTCAGCAGCGTACCATTGATATGTCATAGCGCCGCAGTTCGTACGTTCCAGCACTCCAGGTGACGTCACATCATGCAAGATGAGGAAAGAGAAAGAAACAGCCAGTCACGCATTTGTGTAGCACTTACATGCGGTTGCTGCCACTGGCTGAACCGGGCATCTGTCCCTGGCCTACTGGGAAAAAAATTGCCGGTCCATCACATCAGATAGTTTGTGAAGCACTGGTCTAGTGGACTGAATATAGGGAAGGTAGTTAGGAGCTCTGGGTTCTGTTCTTGACTTTTACTGTGATGCTTTATGACCTTGTAAACACAATTGTGATTTTTTTGTTTACCTCAAGATGTTCTTCTGAGTGGGTGTGTGCCTTTTTTCTTATTTTCTCTGTCTGGGGAAAAATTGCAATGAAGGAATAGAGAACCTAAAAGCACTCTGTAAATGAAATACAAAATTAATGCAATAGGCTGGATTCTAATATCTTTATTCATGTTTGAAAGCACCTTATTCTGCAGGAAGTCACACTGACTGCAAGAAAGTTATTTGTGCAGTAAAGTGCTGCTCAGCGTGAGTACAGAGATTGGAATCTAGCTACATGGAATTTTTCCCTTCCTCTGGATGTTTCCTCTGCAAACATCAAAGGAAACACATTGTCCCAGATGAAAAGCTTTCATTTTTGGCAAATATAACAAACTGTACAATAAAAGAGTCTCTGATTTACTCCCTGGCTGTGCCTTATTCTTCTTTATTATTTGCTAAATGGTTTAAAAATATTATCAACTTTGATTTTCACTATCTAGGTTATTACCTAATTTTGGCCAATCTGAATGAATGAAAAAGAATGTAGTGAATTGATGCAAAACCACCTAGATTGAATTTCAAAACAATTAAAGCAATTGGCAAAAGGCCAGGCTCTGATATGCCATTGCCTGGAAGTTCATTTCTAAAATTCGCCTTTAAAATGAAATGAATTGTAATTGTAGCACAGCAGGTGTGTGCATTTTCTCTTCAGTAGAAGCCTGAGGTACAAGTCTGAATCTTAAGTTTCAAATGCAGGAGGGGAGGTTAGAAGCTCTGCCTTGTGTTTTTAGGTTCTTTCTGCTCGCTGTATTTAGGTCATTTTACACCTTTTTAGGAACTTTCTTTTTATAATACTTTGGCCAAAGTCTTTCTTGTGCTCAGTTGCCCAGACCAGAAAGGTTTCCAAGGTCACTAATTCCAATCCCTATGTTTACAAGCAATCATTTATCCAACAGGGTCCATAGGATCATGTTGTCCATCCCCACATCACAGCCACAAAGCATTCTGTGTATGTGTGCATTTGGGAGAGGGCGTCCCTTGCAGTATGCCAGAGCTATAGTGATACTAACTTTTTTTTTCCTGCTCATGTCTTGCCACTGTAATGTCAGGGAATTAGTTAGGTTAATATACCCTCTGATCCTAGGGAGAGGAACTCTACCTTTGCTAGAGAGGAAAGCAAAAAAAATCCTATAATCTTTGGCAATCTTTGGCAATGTGACCTAGAAGTGAAGAGAGATGTGATCTTTCCTCATACCAAATCTGGTGGTCAGTTTTACTCCAACCATGTATAAGCATGATCCTCTGGCCTAATACCCAAGTGGTTTGGAAGTGCTGGTAGGACAGTGCTTCACTCCTCCCCAGCATTGTTCCAGGGTTGCATTCTTCAGACAAGGTGTGCGAGGGAGGGAAAACAGAAGCATTCAACATATTTGTAAAGGATTCCAGTATTCTTGAGAAGTCTGTTGAGTGGCATCAAAAAAAGCTGGAGCACGAGTCCTCCTAAAAAAACTCTGGAACTTCTACTGAGCACATTAGCACTGTCTTGAGCATTACTTTTTCTCTCAGCAATGTTTTAGTGGTGTGGTGAGACCTGCATCTCAGACATTTGGGATGGCTGCATATAAAATAAAATGGAGATGATTTTATGAGCACAACCATTAAGCTTCCTTTTCATGAAAGCTTCTCTGTTGTTTTTTTAAATGACTTTTTCAGCAACTAATGCGGAATCTGTTTCCCTTGCATGAATGCTTGTAGCCGTCATCAGGTTGTTTCTTGCCTTCAGTTAATTATATAATATTAAAATCGGGGTCAATTTGTTTTACTCTTCCCACCCTCCTTTTTTTTAATTTTGATTTTTTGATTTGTATGTGTTAGTAGACACGCCTTTTAAAACCTCCTTAGAGGAGGATAACCTGCATGTTGGGGTCAAAGTATTTCTTTAAATGTAAACACTATGCTATACTGAAGGTGTTATCGTTAGCATAAAGAAAGATTCAACTTTCTTATCTAATTCAATTAATTATCTTTTATTTTTTATGGCATACTTACCAATTGACCTTAACCATTTTTGAATGCTTGCTCATGGATGAAGCTTTGCTGAGTAGCTGGGAGATCTGAAAATGGCGCTAAATTGATCATATGGTCTATCGTTTCGGGTATAACTAGTATCTAAGCTGTTTTTCTTGGGGATAGCAACACGTTTGGTAAAATGATTTGAGATCTGTTGAAGAAAGTGCCAGATTATTAAAGTAGAAAGTATTATTAATGGTTATACTCTGCCAATTCTTCAGGATATTAAAATAAATTGCTAACCACAAAACTAATTTGATAGTGCTGCCAGCCATTTTCTGCCATCTAGAGAACAGTGGCCATCTATGTACCCAGACAGGCATGTGTACAATATAGATCAGGACTTAAGAGACTGACTGCAGTTGCCTATCCCCAGTGTTCCTCAGATTCAATGAAAAGTTGCTGATGGCTCAGACCTTAATTAATTATTCTGTAACTCCTATGTGGCTGCAGGGGGGACAGCAGCACGGAGATGTGCCCTTCACTGCTGCCAGGCAGGGGAGTGCAGAAGGGTGGGGAACCTGAGCCTGCAACCAGCAGCCCATGCTCACCCCTGCCCCATGCACAGATCTGGGGGGCATGGGTCCCCCCTGCCTCCATGGGAGTGCACACAGCAGAGGAGAGCCAGCCTCATGCCCTGCCCCCTAAACGAGCCACCTACCTCCTTCACCAGTTTGTGGCCACAGGGCCCCAAACCCCACACACCCCCCAGCTGGGCACAAGCCCTAGCCCCAGCCCTGTCCACATACCTCCCTATGGGGCCTCAAGCCCCACCCCACTTACCTGCAGGAGCTTCTCTCCAAGCTGACTGGCAGCCATGTATATGCACATGCACATGGCACCTCCTACCTGACTACCCACCTCCCACTTCTTCCCAGCCCCTTCCAGGCTGAACTCTGCCAGCCTGCTGAGAGCTTTTTGCAAAATTGGAAGATCCACAGGTTTCTCTGCAAAAATGAGAAAGCTGAGTTTTCCTCCGGAAGAGGGGGAAACGTGTGTTTTTCTCCATTTTTCCATGGGAAATGGAAAACCCAGATCCCTGCTCCTAAGTCATGTTCCCCAGCCCCCTCACCATTTTTGTTGCCCTCTGCTGGACTCTCTCCAGCGTATCCATATATTTTCTGTAGTAGGGGGCCCAAAACTGAACACAGTACTCCAGATGTGGCCACACCACTGCTGAATAGAGGGGAATGATCACTTCCCTTGACCTGCTGGCAAAACCGATGCAGCCCTGTATGTGGTTAGCCTTCTTTCCAACCAGGTCACACTGTTGGCTCATATTCAGCTTATTATCCACTGTAACTGCCAGGTCTTTTTCTGCAGAGCTGCTGCACAGCCAGTCAGCCCCCAGCCTTTACTGATATATGGAATTATTCCATCCTAAGTAAAGGACTCTGCACTTGTCCTTGTTGAACCTCATTAGATTTATTTTGACCCAATTCTCCAATTTGTCTAGGTCACTCTTAGACCTACCATCCAGCATATCTACTACTCACTGCAGCTTTGTGTCTACAGACTTGCGGAGGATGCACTGTCTGCTGTCTTCCAGGTTGTTGATACAACAAAACCAGCCCCTGGACTGACCCTGGGGCATTTCACTTAATACCAGCTGCCAACCAGACATCAAGGCATTGATTACTACTCTTGAGCCCAACGTTCCAGCCAGTTTTCTATCTACCTTACAGTCCATTCATCCAACCCATACTTTCTTAGCTTGCTTGTAAGAATGTTATAGAAAACCATATCAAAAGCCTTGCTAAAATTAAGGCACACCACATCCACTGGTCTCCTCACATCCACAGAGCCAGTCATTTCATCATAAAAGGCAATCAGGTTGCACAGGCATGGCTTGCCCTTGGTGAATCCATGCTAACTGTTCCTAATCACCTTCCTCTCCAAGTGCTTAGAAATGGATTCCTTGAGGATCTGCTCCATGATTTTTCCAGGGACTTAGGTGAGGCTAATTAGTCTGTAGTTCCTGGCATCCTCCTTCTTTCCTTTCTTAAATATGGGCACTATGTTTACCCTTTTCCAGTCATCTGGGACCTCTCCTGATCACCATGAGTTACAAAGTTTATAGCCGACTCCTTCAGCATCCTTGGGCACATTCCATCCGGCCCCATGGTCTGGTATATGCCCAGGTTTTCTAAATGTCCCTAACCTGATCTTTCACCACTGTTGGCTGCTCACCTCCTCCCCAAACTGCTGGACAGTGCAGTAGTCTGGGAGCTGACCTTGCCTGTGAACACTGAAGAAAAGAAGGCATTGAGTACTTCAGCCTTTTCTGCATCATCTGCCATAAAGTTGCCTCCCCAATTTGGTAAGGGATCCACACTTTCCCTGATTCTCCTCTTGCTGCCAACATACTTGTAGAAACCCCTTTTGTTACCCTTCACATCCCTTGCTAGCTGCAACTCCAGTTGCACTTTGGACTTCTTGACTTCCTCCCCACATGCCTGAGCAATGTTCTTATACTCCTCCCTATTTATTTGTCCACATTTCAACTTCTTAAAAGCTTCCATTTTGTGATTTAACTTACTGAACAGTTCCCTGCTAAGCCATGCTGGTCTTCTGCCATACTTACTAGTCCTGAGCATCAGGATGGTTTGTTCCTGCACGCTCAGTAAGGCTTCTTCCAAGTACAGCCAGCTCTCCTGAGCCCCTCTCCCTCTCAGACTGGCTTCCCAGGGGATCCTGCCTATGAGTTCCCTGAGTGAGTCAATGTCTGCATTTCTGAAGCCTGGGGTCCTTCCTTTTCTCAGGATCCTGGACTCAATTACTTAATGGTCACTGTTGCCATCCACTACTACATTCCCCACCAGTTCATCCCTATATGTGCGCAGCAGGTCAAGAAGAGCATGTCCCCTAGTTGGCCACTCCAGCACTTGCACCAGCAATTTGTCCCCAACACTCTCCAAAAATTTCCTGGATTGCTTGTGCACTGCTGTATTGCCCTCTTAGCAGATGTCAGGATGATTGACGTTCCCCATGAGAACCAGGGCTTGCTTTTGGGAAGCTTGCACAACTCAGTCAAGTCCCAGGCCTAAGTATCAAAAGAAGTAAAAGAAAGTGATAGAAGGATTATTTGTGAAAGCATAGAACTAGCTTATATTTTTCTGGTTTGGGCTTCCCCATGTTTAAGGTCCACAAAATACAAAAAATCTTTTTCCTTTTGAGCAATAATTATGTTACAAATTGTGTCCAGTTGCAGATGTGATCAATGACATCCTGTCTATTTGTGATGCAGATAAATATATATACACTACTCACTCAAAAATAATATCTGGGACTGTAGCAGACTGTCTGGCAGAGACTTACATCAAGTTGTAATGCTCTGCAAGCTGGTAGCAGCTACAGCCCATTCCAGGCAGTCGGGACTGGTTACAGGCTGCTTAGGAGGACTGGGCCAGCTGATTCAGATAATTGGCTGGCCGCAGGAAGCTAAAAGTCTCCCAGGAAGGAAGCCAGGAGGAGAGACTGAGAGTGGGAGAGGATATTTGGCTACTGGTGATCAAGATCTGAGCCAAAGACTTTCCCAGGGTCTGGGAAGAGACCCAGGGTAGCAAGGCTGGAAGTGGTAATGCCACAAGGCTATGAAAGGGAACTCACTCAAGGGAGAGGAGGAGGACTATGCTGCAGTGTTGAATGAACAGATCGAAGCTGGGGCTGGAGAGACACCAGGGCAGCGTGTCCCCCTCTATGGACATGTGTTATGGAACACTTATTGAAGTAGGAAGTTTCCTGTGTGGCAAGTGTGCCCAGGAAACAAAAGAATATTTAAGCCAAGCAAATCCCCAAAACCACTACAAGAACCTTGTACAATGATAAAAAAATACTACACCAATTCTGTGCCAGCCCATCCAGATGAAATCCCTGCATGGAGATTTCTTTCCTTACAGGGACATGTGCAAGAGTCAGTGATGTTAATGTAAGTACTTTTTCAGGGTTAGCCGATCTTAACACAAATAGTATTATAGAAACTTATAGTGAACAACTATTAAATCCCATTATTTTTATATCATTTTTTAACTACTTGTCATATTTTTGAGGCATAGGTGTGAATCTGTTTGAAAATTTAAAACTATCAAAAGTTTGATATATCTTCTGGGGGGAAGTGTTCCCTTTTAACATTTGAAATTCCATTCATTTTTAAGATTTGAAATTTCACATTTTCATTTTTTTCTAAAAACAGTTTGCACCTCTAGTCATGAAGTTTGTAGATGAACCAGTGTTAGAAGGTAAGGTGTATACCTACTCTCAGATTGTGCCTAGGATAATATTCTTTTTTTATATGACTGGTTGTTGAATAAGTTGAGCGTTAGAATCTTAGATTAAAGAACAGGATGATGTCCAAGGATAAATTACATTTCCCGACTATCTATTGTGTTTAAACTGCATGTGCATGTTAATGGGGGGAAGTGTTTTTACTTCACGTCTTATACAATTGATCTGTGTAGGGCTGGAAGGGACCTCACAAAGTCATCGAGCCCAGCTGCCTGCTCAAGGTAGGAACATCCCTGGCTAAACCATCCCAGCCAATTGTGACTCAGACCAAACTTACTGGGTCAAACCAATGCTCATCTATCCATGTATTCTGTCTGACAGTGACAAGTAGTAGATGCCCTAGAGTAAGGCTGTCCAACTGGTGGCTCATGAGCAACATGCAGCCTGTGAAAGGTTAAGTTGTGGCCCCTGGGCTCCTGCCTGGCAGCCTCTCCCCTGTCTTGGTCTAGATGCAACAAGAGATGGAGTGTCTGGGTTCCTTCTCCCTCTGTTGGCTTTTGCTGCCTACCCGGGGGTGGGGCAGTGCAGTATTGTGTAGTTGGAGAAGTAGAGGGGGCCTCACAGTGCAGCAGTCTGGGGGGACACATGGTGTAGAGGCGGAAGTGGGCACAGAGACACAGTGTAGCAGTGGGAGCATCTGCACAGTATACTGCCTGGGGATCCTGTGGCTTACCCTGGTGTGCCCCACAAGGCTTTCGATCTTTGATAGCTTAGACAATGAACAGCCCTACTTTGGAGGGTAAGTATGTGTACAGGGCATGTCTAGTGTAATCAGTTTCTTCCCTATTTGTAATTCATCTTCCATAGTCCTTTCTGACTATGAGGATGGACAAGCTTTGATGTGGAATCTCTACCCGTGGAAAGTTTCAAGAGCAGGTTGGACAGCCATTTACCTGGGCTGGTTTAGTCAGGGATTCTCTTGCCTTGAGCAGGGAGCTGGACTATATGACTTTGTGATGTCTCTTCCAGCTTTACTTCCATATGATCCTGTTATTCTATCACACCCTGCATCAACTATTATTGGCCTAGCAATGCCAGATATTACCTACCTGACTATTCTGTTTAATAGTTCTTAAGGAACCTGTCCTCCATTTATTTGTCAAATTCTTTTTTGAACCTGACTCTACTATTTGCCTGTGCAACCTCCTCTGTAACAAGTTGTACCAGTTAACTTTGCACTGGGGGGTGGGGAAGGCAGGGGAGGAAGGTGGGAATAGTTAGTATTTCCTTTTGTTTATTTTTAACCTGTCTCTTATTAACTTCGGTAAGTGTCCCCTAGGTCTTGATGAATTCTGAGACTCAGTGAATATTTACTTTATTCAGACCCTTGATGAGTTCATAGACCTGTATCACGTCCCCTCATAGCCTTCTTCTTTCCAGATTAAAGAGTCATAGCCTTTTTAGTCTCTCCTATTACAGAACCTGCTCCACATCTCTTATCATGTTTTGTTGCTCTCTTCTGTGCCTTTTTCAAATTTCACTACAACCTTTTTGAGATGTGAAGACCAGAAATGTACATTGTGTTCAAGATGTAGATACACATGGATAGAGTGGTTTGATGATGCTTTTGCTTTAGTTTTCAATTCCCCTCTTAATGATGTCCAATAGTGTATTGACTTTTTTGGTCACCACTGCACATTGAAGAAATGTGTTTAGAGAATTATCTGCAATGGCTCCAATGCCTCTTTCCTGAGTCATAACTGCTACATATTGGTCCAACACTGTATATGTATCAATGAGGCTATTTTTCCCCCGTGTACATTAATTTGTTCTTGTCAGCCTTGAAGTTCATCTACCTTTTTTTGCCTGCTTACCTTTCTTGGTGAGATCTTTCTGCAGCTCCTCTCTGTCAGCCTGGGATTTGACTACCCCGCATAATTTAGTAGCATGTGCAAACTTGGAGTTTTTACTGTGCACTCCCTTTCTTAGGTCTTTTATGAAAATGTTGAACAAAAGTGTATTCAGCACAGATCTTTGTGGAATTCTACTATTGACTTCCTCCATCCTGAAAAGTGACCATTTACCTCTACCCATTGTTTCCTATCTTTTAACCAGTTTCCAGTCCACAGAAGGGCCTTCCATCCAATCCTGTAGCAATTAAGATTTTTTTAACAACTTGTTGAGCAACCTTGTCAAAGCTTTTTTCACAATCCCATATATTATATCAACTGGATCCCTCTTGTTCACATGTTTGTTAACACCATCAAAGACTCTGGCAGATTAGTGAAATAGGGTTTCTCTTTACAAAGACAGAGGCATAACTAACAATTTTGGCACCCCAGACAGAGCACTTGACAGTGTGTCTCTGAGGCAGGGAAATGACAAGTGCACTCTCCACCCCAACTTCTGCTTCCACCATATGGCTACCCCCTCAAAACAAGAGCCTCACCATAGTTATACTACTGCACAAAAAACACCCCAACTCTTCCCCAGCTTACATTTATCTATGTGACTTCTACTTTTATTCTTTATTAGATATCCTACCAATTTGTCAGGGACAGAAATGAAACTTTTTGGCATGTAGTACCCAAGATCACGTTCAGAGGAGCTCTTGAATTTTTAAATTTGGTTAATAGGTTTGAAACCCAGCAGTCATCTGGCACAGAGATTTTTTGTAATGATAGGATGCACATAATTGTGAACAGTTCCCCAGCTGTGCATTTGAATTCCTTCACAACTCTTCGGTGAATACCATCGGGAGTCAGTGATTTAATGTATCCATTTTTGTAAAACTTTACTTATTATCATTTCAGTCTGATCAAACTCTTTAATTGTATCTGCTAAAAGGTATGAACTGGTATGGTAATCTCCCCAGTATCCTCTGTAGTCTGAGGAGTAGACTGAGTAAAAAGTTCATTTAGCTTCTTCGATATGCTCCTGTCATGGCTGAATGCACATTTTACATATTGGCCATCTCATGGTCACAGTTACTCCCTGGCTGACTTCCTGCTTCTGGATTATATGTGCATGTGCATGCAGTTACACACATGCGTACTCATGCACACACACCAAATTCGTGAGGTAAGTAGGGAGGCAGGTGATTTGGAGGAAGCAGAAGCTGGCAACAGGGTAGGCCTTCTCATTCTTTCTGAGAAAGTAGAGCAATCAGCTAGTTAACTCAAATCTCTATACATGAATCAGGCACAAGACTTGGAATGTCTTGCACATTCATGGACCTATGATGTGATTGGAATAATGGAGACAAGGTGCGATAGGTTGCATGACTGGAATACTGTCGTGGATGGGTATAAATTGTTTAGGAAGGACAGAGAGGAGAGAAGAGGAGGAGGAAAACTGTATGATTGCTCAGAGGTACAGAATGAAACTGGAGATAGTTGAAGGTCTCTAGCAGAGGGGAGAGCAAAAGTTGTGGTGGGTGTCTGCTATAGACCACCAGACCAGGAGGATGAGCTGAATGAGTCTTTCTTCAAAAAGCTAGTGGAAGTTTCCAGATCTCAAGCCCTGGTTCTTATGGGGGACTGAAGTCACCTTGACATCTACTGGAAGGGCAATACAGCAGGGCACAGGCAATTCAGGAAGTTTTTGCAGAGTGTTGGAGACAATTTGCTGCTGCAAGTATTGGAGAGGCCAACTAGGGGCCATGCTCTTCATGACCTGCTGCTCACAAACAGGGAAGAATTGGTGGGGCACGTAGTATCGGATGGCACCTTGGAAGATGGCAGCGACAATGAACTGACTGAACCCAGGATCCTGAGGAAAGGAAAGGAGAGCAGCAGAGTAAGGACCCTGGACTTCAGAACAGCAGACTTGAAATGAATGAGCAGGATCCCTTGGGAGGCCAGTCTGATAGAGATATGAGTCCAGGAGATCTTATTGTAATTTAAAGAAACCTTACTTAGTATGCAGGAATGAACCATCATGAAGCACAGGAAAACTAGCAAGTGTGGCAGAAGACTATCTTAGCTTTAGCAAGGACCTCTTCAAGGAGCTAAAAGGAAAGATTGCAAGAAGTGGCAACTTGAACTAACTACTAGGGAGAAATATAAGTGTTGTTTGGGCATCCAGGGATGAAATTGGAGAGGCCAAAGTGCAACTGGAGTTGCAACTAGCAAGGGATGTGAAAGGTAACAAGAAGCATTTCTACAAGTACATCAACAAAAAAAGGAAGATCAGGGAAAGGGTGGGTCCCTTACCAAATTGGGGAAGCAACCAAGTGACACGTAATGTGAAAAAGGCTGAAATATTCAGTGCCTTTTTCACGTCCATCTTCACAGGTTAGATCTGCTACTGTACCTGGCAGCACAGTTTGGGGAGGAGGTGAGCAGCCAACAGTGGTAAAAGAACAGGTTGGGGACTATTTAGAAAAGTTGGAGGTGTACAAGTCCATGGGGCCTGATGCATTGCACTGAATGGAGCGGGACTTCAAGGAAGCACTTAGAGGCGAACAGCCAGCATGGATTCACCAAGGGCAAATAATGCTTGAACCACCCGATTGTCTTCTATAATGAGATGACTGGGTCTGTGGATACAGGGAGAGCAGTGGATGTAGTATATCTTGACTTTTGCAAGATGTTGATATGGTCTCCCATAACATTGTTGTAAGCAAGCTAAGGAAGTGTGGATTGGATGAATGGACTGTAAGATGGATAGAAAACTGGTTGGATTGTCAGGCTCAAAGGGTAGTAATTAATGGCTCAGTTCCTAGCTGGCAGCCAGTATCAAGTGGAGTGCCCCAGGGGTCAGTCGTAGGGCTGGTTTTATTCATTATCTTCATCAGTGACCTGAAAGATGGGGTGGAGTATACCCTCAGTGAGTTTGCAGATTACACCAATCTGGAGGAAGTAGTAAAAAAAACTGGAGGGTAGAGCTCGGATTTGGAGAGACATAGACAAATCGGCAGATTAGACTGAGAGAAATCTCATGAGGTTCAATAAGGACAAGTGCTAATTCCTGTACCTAGGGTAGAACAATCCCATGCACTGGTACAAACTGGGGGCTGAATGGCTAAGCAGCAGCTTGTAGAAAAGGAACATGGGGTTACAGTGGACAATAAGCGACATGTGAGCCAACAGTGCGCCCTTGCTGCAAAGAAGGCTAAGAGCATATTGAGCTGCATGAGTAGGAATATTGCCAGCAGATCCATTCAAGTGATTCTTTCCCTTTATTTGATACTGGTAGAGGCCACATCTGGAGTACTGCCTCTGGTTGTGCTCCCTCCAGCACAGAAAGGATGTGGAAAAATTAGAGAGGGTCCAGTAGAGAGCAGCAACAATGGTTAGAAAGTTGAAGAACATGACTTCTGAGGAGAAACTAAGGAAAGTGGGCTTATTTAGTCTGAAGGAGAGAAGACTGGGGGGTAGGGGCGTGGGTATTAACAGTCTTCAGCTACCTGTAGTGTACTTACAATGAAGATGGAGCTAGACTCTTCTCATTGGTGGCAGATAATAGGGCAAGAACCAATAGTCTCACATTGCAGCAAGGGAAAGTTAAGTTAGATATTTGGAAAAAACTTTCTCACTAGGAAAGTAGTGAGGGACTGGAACAGACTACCTAGAGAGGTTTCATAGTTGGTGGGGTCAGAAGGGACCTGAGGAGATCATCTTGTCCGACTCCCTGCCGTGGCAGGAAAAAGTGCTGGGGTCAAATGACCCCGGCCTGATGTTCGTCCAGCCTCCTTTTAAAGACCCGCAGGGTAGGAGCCAGCACCACTTCTTTTGGAAGTTGGTTCCGGGTCCTAGCCGCCCTGACTGTGAAACAGCGCTTCCTAACGCCTGAAACTACCCTCCGCTAGCTTGTGTCCTTTGTTTCTTGTAACTCCCAGGATTGCTCGGGGGGACGGGGACTCTCCCAATGCCTGCTGGTCCCCCTTGGCTAGTTTGTAGACGGCCACTAGATCCCCTCTCAGCCTTCTCTTCTGAAGGCTGAACAGGTTCAGGTCCCTCAGCCTCTCCTCGTAGGTTGTGAACACATATAAAGTTTGGGTGATTCTGCTTTGAGCAGGGGTTTGGACTAGACAGTCTCCTGTGGTTCCTACCAACCCTGATTTTCTATGATTCTATGATATTCCTTATTCTTAATTTTAGTGCCTTTTGCTTGTTAATTTCTGTTTTGGGCTGTTTTATTACATTTACACAATTGACTGGCCAGGATTTGTGAACTCTCCTGTTTTCCTTATGTAGGCATACCTTCCATTTTGAATGCTGTCTTTTTGCCTTTAATCGACTTCTTAACTCTGATATTAAACCATACAGAGTGTATATTGGACTACTCGGCAACCTTTTTGACTTGCAGTATATACTTTTCTTGAGCCTCTAATATGGTACAACCAAATTTTGTCATTAATTTCTGAGGCAGTTGGATCTAGGCAATCACTCCAGAAATTAAGGCAACCTCTGTGGTAGACAGAATCCAGAGCATAACAAGCTCTTTTTTCATCAAAAACAAGATCTAGAATTACACCCCAAATCAATGTGGAAGTCGGTTCAAGCTAAGAAACTCTGCTATGTTCATTAAAAAGCTCCGGGGAATAATCAAGTAGCAACAGTTTCCTTGAAAGCTTCATCTGCTACAGTCATTAGACATAGCATGCATTAGTAAAATGTACTTGGATTTAAAGAAGCAAGCCATTATGAAACAAATGAAAATATATAATCTGCCATACTCTTTCCAACTACCAGTCAGCAAGGAAATACTACAGATCAAAATATATGTACCATTCAAATTCCATGTCATCAACCTTTATATATGCCTGTCCAAGCACATTCATTTTTCTCTGTTTGTAAAGTCCCCAACTGTAGGGTATATTGAATAGAGATCATCCAGTGCAAAGAGAAATCACGGAGAGAAAAGGTGGTCACCTCCTAGGTACTAAGTAGAATCTTTTAAATAAAACATTGAACATAATATCTGTCATTCTTTTTTTTCCCTTCAATATTCCATTACTAAAATAATAAATATATTTTATCTGGACTCATCTCCACACAACTTGCTCTTAACCGGTCCTCAGTTTGGTCTAGATCTTTTGGAAGAAACAGCATCATCCTGTTTCACTGTTATGGAACTGTTCCATTTGTCTAATGACAGTATATTAAACTACCTCTTTTCTATAACTGTGATGATCTGAAGAATTCATGTGTGTGTGATTCATTAGTAATGTTTATGATTATAACCTTTCTGTCTATGTAACCCCTTATCAGCATCTGCTGTGTTTTTTATTCATAACCTACTACAATCTGCATATCTGGTTTGGGTGGGTGAAGAACCAAGAATCACTAACATTTCAGTAAGTCTGCTTGGGATTTATAATGGAAAAGGCCCAGACCAAGGCAGCTGGTTCTGCTCAAGTAGCTAAATAGTGGCACTTTTGTTGTGGGACTTCACCTGATAAAGCTGTTCAGGAGAACATCTGACAAAGGACTGTAAAAGTTGAAAACCATTGTCATTTTGGGGAGAGAGAAAGAATCTGCTTGCAGTATGGAAGGAGAAGCTGACTGACCCTCGCCAAGAATCTGAGAAGAAATAAAGCACACGCAAGAGAGGGACTGTGGAAACTGTGGCGGGCTCTCACGCAAACCAAACGGATTCTTATCATTGAAGAAATATTAAGGAAATGAAAACAGGAACTGGTATACTGCAGTTTCCTTTTCTGCATCTGGATTTCTTTTGCTCTCTCAGATGAAGAGTAACTGTGCTAGACATCTTTACGAAGCTGGTATATGATGCATTTCAGCTGGAGCACCCTGGAGATGTGACTTATAACAAGAATGCAAAGGTGGAGCACTGGAACAGGTGCTGTTAAAGCACTGGGGTACCTTGACAGTGCCTACTAGTCTTTGGCAGCTGAACTGCGTGAGGTCCTGCTTCTGTGAAGGGGACAATGCAATTCATGCCTATATGTCAGCTGCAGCCTTAAGCCTGGAACCGTGGCTACTCAGCTTGCCATCCTGGGTGTTTTACATGTGCTCCAGGGTTGGGAGGGAGTTTTAATTAGAGCACCGCTGTAATTAAAGTGCCTGAAGCATGTTATGTATCAGTGTCCCTGCACTTCAAGCTGGGCCCCTGAACCACAACGGAAGTGTCTGGGCATCAGGGCTCAACCTGGCTGAAGACTGCTTTGCTGTTCCTTCCAGCTTGCTCCTTAGCTTTGCTGTCTGCTTGGCTTCCCAATTGCTTGACTTGGCTTGCTCCTCAACCTCTTGACCTCCTAACTTCTTAACCCAGCTTGTTCCTGGACTTTGGTCTCTTGGTTTCTTGATTTGGATCATTCCTAAACTTCATTCATATCGGTCTACTAGCTTCCTCACCCAGTTCAACCTCAGATTGTGCTCACTTCTGGTTGCCACCCTGATTCCCCAAGTGGCTCCAGATCTGTTTGTTCCTCTCCTGATTTGACATCAGGAAGCATGATAAACAGACAAAATAGACAATCCTGGAAACTCCTCACACTCAGAAGGCTCAGAGCACATGTATCCACGGTGTTGGGACCCCCTGTGTCCAGAAAGGATAGCTTGACCAGGGCAATGACAGTTATGTGAAGCAGGACAAAATGGCAAACAGAAAGGGGGTCCCAAATTTGTGGTCCCTTCCATAAAAGAGACCACATACCAAATGAGCACTTATCCAGTACTATTGTCAAAGCCCTCAGAGTGGGAATAATAGATTAATTTGTGAATGACTGTAGCAATCTGTTCCTTGAAGCTTGTAAGTGTGATCTTATGGCTGTCAGAGAAACAGAAAATTGTCCCAGAATCAACACAGACAACTGTCCATTTTCAGAAGCAGCAAGATGACTTGTGACAAACACTAACCAGATTATAGGCATCGAGTCAATACGCGAAAGCATTGTTTCACCACAATTTCTTATTCATCTTTCCTAAGTATAAAAGATAAGGAAGTAATAAATGGTGTCATGCTCATAAACAAAAGTTGATTCTTGAATAAAAGTACTTCAGTAAAAAAATATCCTCTCTTAAGTAAACCTAGACCATCTCTTTCACCAATGGAAGTAATTTCTCTTCCCAGGAATTTTCTGTTGGTCACGTAATAGCTGAAGTATTGTGTCCAGTTGTGGGCACCACACTTTAACAAGGATGTGGACAAGCTTGAGAGAGTCCAAAAAAGAGCCAGCTGTCTGATCAGAGTCTTACACGGCAAGCCGTACGAGAAAAGGCTGAGGGGCTTGGGACTCTTCAGCATGAAGAAAAGAAGGATGAGAGGGGACCTGGTAGCAGCTTACAGCTACGCTGGGGGAGTACATCAAGGGCTCGGTGAGCAACTGTACACAGGGCACCGGAGGGGAAAACTAGGAGTAATGGACACAACTACTCCTGGAAAACCAATTAACATTAGGAAAATGTCTTCTTTGCAGTCAGGGTGTCCATTCTGTGAAATAAGCTCCCTCCAGAGGTGGTGCAATCACCCACCCTGGAAATCTTCAAGAGGAGATTAAACAGTTGCCTTGCTGGGGTCACCTGGTCCCCCCCAGTTATCTTTTCTGCTGGGTGCAGGGGCTGGACCCAATGATCTTCCCCTTCCAGTCTTACAATCTATGAATCAATCTATGTAGATTTAGCTCACAAATTAGAATGCTAAATTCGGGATTTTCTAGTACCATATGGAATGAATCTGGCAGAAATCGCCTTAAAGGAGATAATGTGTTTGTCTCTCCTAAACGTATGTTGGCTGCCATAGAGCCCAGTTATTTTGACTGAGCAAGCATAACTTGATTCAGATTAAACAAAGTGCTCAGCTGCCTTATTGTGCTTTCCTTAAAGGTGACAGAATGCTCCTATTTTCTTTGGTAGAAGCAGAGTTTTAGGCCAATGCTTAGTGTTCTGGAAAACCCTATCAAAATTCCTCTATATGGGTAGCATCCATGTAGTTCATGAAAAAGCGATGTATTCTCTCAGACTTCACAATCGGCCAGGCATATAGTGTTATGAAAGATTGCAAAATCTGTTTATGTCTGTTTAAATAGGCATAAAGCTAAGAAGCTAAAGACAGAGAAAGACAGGCAGATGATGAGGTCAGAGTCATGATCTGTTAAATTAAAGGGCATGCCTTTAAGGGAATTTCTCTGTTCTCTTTGATGGCATCAAGTCATTGCTTCCACTGCAGATAATGGCTTGTGGCAAAAGATTAAGCTACAGCATTATGTAAGCTGGTGACAATGCTGTCACTCATGGGTCTGTCTCATCCCAGTACATCACACCTCTGTAGGCTGACACTTTGAACATTAATATGTACATATAAGATCAAATACATATTTAATTATTTCCATTAGGCTTCACTGTACTCATGTGTATGTGGGTGTGGGTGAATCAGTTGCCTAAATTGAGAGAAAATCTGTACAGGTAGGTCAGGGACTTGCATGAAATTGTAGAATGCCATCACATTATCTGATGGTAATGTTTCAATTCTATGCTCCTTTATGCTTTAAGAAGTCCTCTTAATTATGCTCTGAGAAGCATGGTGTCTGTCCTTCTGCTATTACAAAGAGTTATCCCCAAGGATTTGAAGGGGACAGAAGTGGGCAAGCTTGGCATTGCTGTGTAGGCCTGTAAAACACTTTTTTTGCCACCTCAAGATGTAACTGGTTCCTGGGAAACTCAATTACCCAACTGGATAGAGCTGGTATTAACATTTGGCGAATGGCAGAAAGAAGAACGTAACCTAAAATCAGCTGGCATATTTTCTATAAGTGTGATGTATAGATTTTCATCAAACTCCTGGAGTGATGGAGACCAGGTGCTTCCCTTCTTCCAATGCCTGTGAAATTTGTGGATAGACAGATTTGTTCTTGCAAATCTATTGCTTCATAATCCAGGCCAATGTGGTTTGATATAAAAATAATGTGTTTGTTTTGTGTTTTTGCCATTGGTTTAGGCCATTCTTCTCAAAGTCTGTATTTCTTGCTTCAGAATCATCTCCCTGTGATTTATTGATGTTTCTATTTCCTTCTGTATCTTGAAATACATGAGGATTGGAGAACTGACTGTATCCTCCTCTTAATTTGGATGACAGTCTTGTGGACTACTATATGTCTAGAGCAAGTTGTATATTACCGAATTATTTATCTTGCTGCTGTTGTTTCATTTCATCTCAGCCAGCTCTCCTCTTCCTGCTAACATTTTAATGAGGTTTTATGATTAAAGTAGAATAGTGTCAGTAGCTATGCAGTCTTTGTAAATTCTTAAAAAACAGAACTTGTTTGATTTCAAAGCAGATACTTATTACTTTTTTACCTTGCCTGTGCATGTCTGATGGCAGTGATACCTGCTGAGTGACTGTGCTACTGAGTATTACTGCTTGACAGTGTGTTAGCCAGGGGAATTAATCATATTTCTTCATTGTACCAACAACATGCAGGCACTGATTACTGCTGTCTCATGCTTCTTTACATCACTTGCATCCTATGATGGGAGCATATTGTTATCTTCTACCATTGTTTTCACTGATAAAATTTAGGTAGGGACAGAGCACAGAGATCTCCTGGTGATAGCAAAGATTTGAAAAACAATCCAGTAGTTAAAAAGAAAGCTATATCCATTCATTTTTTTCTGTCTTAGCATTAAAATCTAGTAACAGCTGGCTGCATGGATGCAGATTCCAAGTTTAGCTTCAGTCCACATGATTTATTTTTAAGTTATGAGAAGTATTTTTTTTCTAGAACAATGATTCAAGTTCTCAGGCAGTTTTATTGCAAATAGTAATGAATATGCTCCATAACAGCTGTTTTGATGTGTTCATGGGTTCTAACAGTCTAAAAGCCTGGGCTGCTGTGCAAGGTTTTTTTAAATTACTTTTCCCTATAGTGCTAAAGGTGAATTACTTTATACTAAGAATCTTTATTACTGCCAAATTAAAGGTTTCTGCTCAGTAGAAAGGACAAGGGTTTTTATTAAATTATCCCGGAAAGAAAACATGTTGAATCCCAAAATGTAATTGAAAAAATGTTGGTGTCACTAGCTTTACCAACCGCATTTCCCAGTGGTTTCTTTCTACTCTTTGCCAGAAGAGTCTGACTGCAACCCAGTTCACTATAAGTGGGTTCCAACATTACTTGGGGTATTTTTCCTCAGTCACAAAAAATACATATTTTTTCTTACACCAGTCAAAAACAGGAGTTACACAACTGAAGTTAATGGGTTTACACTGACATACAAGAGTGAAATAAATTCTGATCTGGAGTATCAGAGTCCTGGATGACCTTCTACACAACTTGTAGCTGAGTAGTTGTATATGAAATATATAAAAGGCTAGGAGGTTCACCCAACTAGTACATATGCAATGACAGTGCTACTGTGACTCGCTGGTCTGTATTAAGTGACTACCTCCACATCTGATCCACAGGTTATGACAGCCTGTTCCAGGCAGATTCTTCAGCTCAAGTTCTGTCTGTAGGATGTTAAGCAAGATGGCAAGCAACACAATGTATTAGCAAGATTTACCATATTTTTAGCAAGATTTTACCATATTTTCTCACATACACCATGTACCTTTCCCCCCAAAAGCAATCCCCAAAATTTAGTTTTATGCATTTAAGCAGGGAAACTTAATTTGGGTTTATATATTAAGCAGGGTTTTTTGCTGGAGATAGAAGCACTCCAGTTTGACTCCTGCTCCACAGTGCAGCAGCTGTGATGTTACTATACAGACAAGTGAGGGAGTCAGTTGGCTTACTGTTCTTCACTCCATAGGTGTTACCAGTTCTCTCTCCTATCTTATAGTCTTGATGTTCCACGAATCAAGATAACCTTTAGGATACCTTTGCTCTGTGCTATTTTCTCCTCCTGGTCTCTTTCCTCCTCTTACACAGCCCTAAAGACTTTAGCTTTTTTCCAAATCATAAATCCATGCATGGAGATCAGCCTTTAGCAGCAGCTGGGTTTTCAGCTTCAGTTAAGGAGAAAACAGAGGGTGCATCAGGTAAATATTAGGCTCTGTCCCTGTTCTGTGTAACCACAACTCTGGAAAAAACTCTATCTTCATTCTGCCTGTTAAAAACAAGGTGCTTATTAATTCCAGGACTTGTTGTATGCAATAAAATATGGTATGTTGCTATGTAGCATTGGCTTGTTTATGGATTGTAAGGTTGTTTGCCTGGTGTAATTCAGACAAAAGTAAATGACATTATATTTATGAGTTGGAAGAGTTCTTACCTATAAGCATAACGAATAAATACTACCATGCTTATGATTCTGCAGGTTGCTGAAACCTGTAATTGAAAGGTAAAACACAAATCTTACTCCTATTTGTTCATTATAGTAATTAGCACATAGTGGCCATCTTCCTTGGGAAATGACAGTAATACCGGTGCTCTTTACCAAGTTACAGTGCTGAGGCTAGTAAGATTATGTATATGAGTAAGAAATATTCAGACAGTAGTCTGTCAGGTCATACTTACAGTTCTGTATATTCAGTAGGGGTAGAAGGAGGTTGGACTTGCAGAGGGATGTAATAGTCCTGTTTTTAATGTAAATCATTCTATATATGGTAGAAGTAATCAGTTCTAACTTGGCTTTCAGATTCCTAAATCATATGAAATGCTTTGAATCTGATTCAAATGCTGATATTTATTTTTTAAATTAATCTTACATTGCACATTTATTCTAAGTGCACTTTCCCCTCAATATTTATGTTGCTTATTAGTTTCTTTTCTATTTTGGTTTAGGTTAGATGGTAGCCCATTATTTTCTACATTAATAATACCTAAAAATAAAAGCATATCTGACTGTACAGTGGTATGACTGTCACTAGAAATTATATTTAAGGACCAGAGACAAAAGCATTTATAATAAATTCTAATTGCTAAAGACATTAGTAACAGAAATGATTTCCAACAGTGCTTCTAGTACTGATTTCCAATGGGAAAGAGTTGTTCAGATTGCAAAAAATATGTCTACTAATTAATGATATGAGACTTTTAATTTCTTTATGTACAATCAATGTATTTTTTATAATATGTTTATGAACCTTTGTATTGATTATTTAGGTTGCCTTGGTGACTTAGTAAATTAGTAAAATTTCTAAAGCTCAATTAAGTGATTTTTTTAAATAAACCCACAGTAATCAAGTAGGTGTTGCTTTCCATATTAGTTAACAATAACTACCTGTCATTTGAGTCGGAGTTTATATAAATTACATCATAATATGCAAATCCATTTTTTCATTACTGATGCAGAACTAAGATGCCCAATAGTATAGCAAACACTAACATTTTGCCTCTAAGTGCTCAAAGACATAAAATAAATGAGGCATGGCCATTGATTGTCTTTGGCCTGCATTATCTGCACAGGAACTATTAAGAAGGCTTTTCTATCTTCCTTTCATGCCTCATTTTCTCACACTATCTAATGAAGAGCTTCACTTAAGCCGTAATGTGCTACTCTCTTGAAAGTATATTTTTATGGCACTAGAAAGCTATACTTGTGTATTAATGGCTTTTTTACTGTTGTGTTTATTGCCTTGTTACACAGTATAGAATAATAAAACGTTGGAGAGCAAAATAGAGTTATTTGTTTAATTAATTTCTTGTTTTAAGGTTTGTTTTGTCCACTATTAACACAAACTGCAATCACTTCTTTTGTGAAGAAGTGGGTTGTCAGCAATACGATGGGGACTTGAACTTGTCAAACAAGACAGCATTGCACAGCTATGCTGCAGGTTAGATTTGGGGCTTTTGCAAAGTAACTGGTGTCTTGGTTGTACAGCAAGTAAATATGTCTGCCATGAATGATGGTGGTCTAGGGAAGATTTCCTTTGAGATGCTCATGAGTGGATCAGTGGTAACTTCCTGGTGCTGGCCAATTTGAAAGGGACAGAAAACCTGACCCAGCAAATTCATTTGAGCACCACTTTACATTTTAGCTTGTTTGAATCTGCAATTGTGAAATGCAGCTCAGGGTGCATAGCAAACCACCAGCATTTGCACAAAACCCAGAGGAAGTGAAAAGGTTCCTTTTCTTACAATTCAAATATATGAGAAGATTGTGGTGATACGCTGTGGTACAAACCTTCACTTGATTTAGAGACTCTCCATCTCTAAAATACAGCAAAACATTTGGAACTGAGCATTGTGATTACAACCAGGTGACTCTACATCAAATATTTTGGTGGGAATATATAACTTACCCATGCTCCTTAATGAACAGCCCTTTAGAAAGTTGCCCTCAGTGCTGCATTATTTCTGTTTGAGGTGTTCAATAAAGTGCTCATACTATTTCGAAACCTCTTGCTGGAAAGTGCACCAGTTGCAGTTCAGTACACTAAAGCAGCTGACTCAGTATATCTGTAAGAACATAGTTCCATTAGATCGACAGAGGTGAGTGATGCATAGAATGAGGAAAAAGGAAGTTTTCTCTGATTTTTTTTTTGAATGGGTACAGGATCACAGGTAACACATGCTCAGCTGGATCTTCAGCTACCCCAAATGAAAGATGATATACAAAGTGCACTCTCTGGTTAACCCTGGCAGTCTTCTCTTGTAAACCTTTGAATTTCTGACAAAGACTACCTTATCTACTGTGAATACTGTAAAAATCCCTTGTCACTCCATCTGTTCCAGGATGACCAGCAAATTGTAATGTAAATATTATTTCAGTATCTCTGAGCCATATTCAGAGCTCAGTGATTCATCTTGGAGATTGCCATTTTCCTAGGCATACTGATTTTAGATTACTGAATGCAAAACAGAAATCCATATCTCAGGGGTTCAAGCCAATTAGTCTTTTAGCCTTTCTATTTGAGCAAGTCGCAAGCACTGTAGAGGAAAAAGAGAAAATAATGTGAATTGCTGAAGTAGCGGTACCACCAAAATGGTTGGCCTGCCACAAGTATCTTGAATTAAAGCTAATGCAATTATGGTATATAATCCTTTCCCCATACTTTCTTTTTAATAATTTCATTCTTTCTTCTGCAGTTCTATGGGATTATTATCAATGTCGCTCTTAATCGAGACACAAAGTGCTGTATTTTCCCACATCTACCTAAATATGCTTGCACTCCAAATATAAAGTTCATACTGCCTCAAAAGAAATGTAAAGCCTTACATTTGGAAGGACTAAGCTTCATATGTCTATGTTCAGGTCTACTGCTACCTGAATCTTTATCATTATTCTAATAGTTGTAGGGAATTCAGGGAATGGGTGGGCCTGCTAGTTACCTCTTGGTGTTTTGTTCTAGGGCCAAGACCATTGCTGCTCCCCATAGCAGACAAGGGGTCACTGATATGATGGGACCCCCTGAGCATTGTCCACCTATGATGGGGGCAATCAACTCTACAGTAGCAAAGACATTGGGGAATAGTGGTCTATCAAGCCAGCAGGACTTCAGGTACCCCAGGCGCACCAGAACTGCCTGGAGGATTCTTGTGACTCTTGAGTATTGGAATAATGGCATTTAGAACCTAGTTAGGCCAGAATATTAGGCCCTTGTAGCTTGTTGCACTTTGAGCTGCTCAAATGTTGATGAGTGTTAGTGCTAGCTCAAGTTTGGAACACCTTCAGGCTAAATACTTTCTCTGCCGCTCCCCTACCTGCACAGCAGTGACAAGCAGCTGCCTGGCTAGGAGCTACAGCTGTGAGTTGCCATTTTAAGGCTGGCGATCCCTGCTCTAGGTGGGAGATGGAAATGTGTAAGATGGGTTGAGGGGGGTGGAACATATAATGGGGAGGAAAGGTAATGGGATGGGTGAGTAATAAAATGGAAGGTGGAAAAGAAATGAGGGTAGGGAAAATGTGATGAAATGAAGGAAGTCAGCCACTGAAAGATAGAATAAAAAGAAGGGGAAAAAAAAAGATGAAACAAAGAAGAAGTAAATTAAAGACGGTCTTATGTTTTAATTGGGATTTTGGATCAGGGTGTGGGAGGATGCTGGCCATACTTCCCAGGATGGCTAGGTGGTGAGCAAAGGTAGTTTTGAGGGAGCTACTTACTGCCCTGAGAAGAAAGCCTCAGTTCATGAGGACCCAATCCAACCCCCAACCTTCCCTTCCCCCTCATGCCTGGACCCTTCTGTGCCCTGTGACTTGGTTAGTTAGAAGTGCTTCAGTCTGTTTGCATGGGGTTATACCCCTGGGTGTGGGAGGGGGAGTGGGCTTGGTTCCCTGGGCTATAGAGTTCGGGGGGTGGGAAGTTTGTCCATACAGAACAGGAGGGTGAGGTAGGGAACACTGCATACTGGGATGCTGGAGGACTGCAACATGGGTAGCTCATCTGCGGGGAGTGACCACACATTAATGGAACGCAGATCAGAGATAAACCTGACATGGAGTGGTATACCTTTAAGTCATTTGAAGTATGCTCAAAGCTAGTTTCAGATGTTAATATGTGGACAATCCAGGAGATCCAGAACTCTAGCAGCCACCTGAAATTAATGTGTAACAAGGCTCTTAGTCTTTGACTTGCAGGCTTTTTGTGAGGTTCAGTGACCTGCTAGCTGGAGTGGTAGAGTCACCAGGAAGACCAAACTCTAGAAGTCTGGCAAGGAGTCTCATGAAAGGTTAGGGGTAGCCAGATGAACGGGTAAGAATCTGTACTTGTTTTATTTCCTGGCTCCAAATCCATCGTTACTTTTTTGCATAGCTTTCATCGTATGTAATAAGTACTTTTGCTGCTTGTCTCCTTAGTGATTGGTGGTGAAAGAAGTGACTTCTAGGCAGGTGATATTCCAGGTTGACTTTGTCCACAGAAAGGGGGACTTATCATTTCTTCAAACACTATAAAATGGAGGCCACTTGGAAACAACAGATATCCCTCACGCTGCCAGAGTCCAGTGTAAGAAGAAAGCAACTGAAGTGCTGGAATAGGGAGCTATCTCAGGGCAACCTAGGTCTGTTCCTTTGGCACAATGAGGAGAAAGTGCGGGCCCAGATGTACCCTGTGGCTGGGTTTGTAACAATCGAACTCCACTTATTCTTTTTTAATGTCCATTAAGCCAATTCTTTTCCTATTGTTCATGAACATGGACAATAAAGGACTCTTCTTTACAGCAAACGTTTATGTGTTTGAAGACTTGTATCCCATCTTGGTTTATTCTCTTCTAAAATAAACAAACCCTATGCTTTTAACCTTTCCATATTGGTCATGTTTTTGAGATGTCTAATTATGTTCCTTTGCACTCTCCTCCATTTTCATACAATTAAGTATTGTATCCTAAACTGAATTGGCCTTGGTGTGAGAGTAAATTGGTTTTTAATGTTTTTGGCTGCCTGTTACCAGAACAGGGGACTGGATTGTTCAGGATATTGGCAATGAGATGCAATGTTTTTATGACTTTTTTATATATATATTTTAAAAGTATTCCTATTATGCGTAGGTATGAAGCAGAAACCTTCCTTTTTTCCATGAAGAGAAAGAGACCCACCTCAGGCTATTGCCAGTGTTCCTCTTGGGCACAGCAGATATTTTATTATTTTCACAAATCTGAACTGCTTCAGTAGGAGAGAGTGAGTGAAACTTGCCCACTGATAGCCTGTCTTCTGAAAGTGGAAGGCAAGAGCTGTCATTTCTTGCATCAGGTATGGGTACTTTTGGGACTAGCCTAAGGCTCGTATAGGTACTCCAGAGTGATGATGTTTGTACTTCTAGTCCTACATTGAATTTTTTTCTAGATAAATGGAGGATATTAATTACCAGGATTATCAATGGAGCAACGTGCATTCTTAAAATTCCATTCCTGCTTAAATGTTTTGCTGGCTCAGGGCCGGAGAACATAGTTCAAAGTAGTAGAAGGAAACTAAATTTCAGTTGTTCCTATTTGGAAGGGAATTTGATTAAAAGATAAAATAGAAGTACAAAGTAGTGTTCTTATTACTGTAACTATTTTAACTTTGATTGTTATGCCTGTGAGACTGTAACCTTATCCCAAAATCATTTTCAGCTTGTTAAATTAAATATGATTAGTTTCTCAGATTACTTGTTTTATGAAAGTTAGGCAAAACTCTTACACCAACAGTAAGAACATGGCATAAACTGGGGAGCGTACGTAGAAAAGGGTCACGGTTGGGCAGATTAGCCAGCTAACAGCCCAAGTTTATCCCGGAAGAAGAGTTCTTGTAAAGGTACTGTAGGCAGCTATAAGAGCCTCTGCCACTGGAAATACTAGAGAGATGAAAAATGTATATTGAAAGTGTGATGAGGGCTTATTTGCTGCATTGAACTATTTGGCAACTATTTTTGCAATTCACTGTGAATGCACAGAGTGTGCATGTAAGAGAGAAATGCACTGTTTGGTCAAGCTACCTTTTCTCCAGAGGCAGAAAAGTGCCTGTTTATCACAATATCCACTGAGTCCCCCCAAATTTACCATATCAAAAATTCACAGAGGAAGTTTGTCTGCCTCTGCAATCCTCTGTGCATATAAATAATGTAGTTGTTTAGCAAATGGACTGCACAGATCTCAAGGAGCCCCACATCATTTAAAGTATAATGTAAGCAAAAAGGGCTTGCTTTTAAGAGGACTGAGGTAAATTTTGATTATGCTTAATTAAATAAGTTAATTAAATAAGATGTAGAACACCAAAAATGCACATACGGTTTCTCCTCTGATCTTAATTAAAATGAATATTTTAACATTGTTGTGTGAGGTTCTGGAATGACTAAGAAAAACAATTCTTGATAGTTTTTCTTTTGTTTTGTTTTTCTCCCCCTACTTCTACCCCTCTAACAGCAACAATAAGAAATTTATATTTAAGGCTTAATGTGGATTGCGTTGAATGCACAAGCTCCATGATGAAATTCATGTTATTAGACACTACGCTCAATACAAAACTTCGCTTGGAGTGGGGTCACACTGCGTGTGTCTAGCTGTCTCACCAGTATCTTTCTGAGAGCCTGCTGCAATTTCTCAGGTTCTTTATTTATGAATAAACTCATTTGGTTTGATCCAAAAGCTATTTCCAAAATGCCTGTAGTATGCAAAAAACACTTTTTCAACAGACAGTCCTTTATTCTGCAGATCTAAATTTCAGGGAGCATCTTTTATAGTGAGGGGATACAGTCTGTTTGAGTGTTAAAGGTTTTAAGGACATTTCTGTATTTCTATACATTTCTATATTATTACATAAAACGTTTCTATATTAAATATATTTCACTATTTAGAGAGACAGTACCCTTTGTCACTCTTTGTAAGAGCTTTTCTTTTCTTTTTCATGTGCTGTATCATCATCAATCTTCCTGCTTCTATTTTCTTATAAGAATGTACTAAAATCGTGCAGTTGATCGGTTTTTTCTAATGAACAGTTTCCCCAGCATTACATATTTTAACAGCATCTTTGCAATATGATATAGTGACTGACCTTCAGGAAATCCCAGGTGAAGACTGTTGTATTTCATAACTATGAAGTGATAAAATTACTGTCGCTGATGGTGAGTGAAACGTAAGCGAGTACACCCTGGAAATCCTCCAGAATTGACTGGTGGTTTGCAAATTGTGGGTTTGACCTAACCAGATGTGTTTTGAGGCAGGTTAGCATTTAGCGTGCTCAGAATTCACAGACCTGCCCATCTCATTAGAAATGTATTAGCTGCATAGATTTGGTCAGTTTTGGGAAATAATCCATATGTTAGCCTCCATCTGTCTGATTCAATCTTTATTGTCACTTGAGTTATAAACTGACTTTTTGCACTTCAGCTATTTAGTTATAGGTGCAGAAAGCCTTCAGTCCTTTCTGCCGATGGGCTTAGTTTCTGGCCTCAGACGCATCTATATTTAATGTAATGTAAGTGATTTTTTATGTTAGGTGGCAGCCTGCTCTATGGCATGCACATGTTTTGACAAACCAGATGAGGCTTATTTTTCACTGTTATTAAATGGGAAGATATTCAGGGTGTACTAGGGTCATTGGCATCAGATGTATGCAGAACTTGTTCACTGATGGATTCTGAGATTGTCTCCCCCAAGACAATAGCAAGCTCTGTTCTCTAGGTTTCTTCATGGCATCTACATGAAGGCAAGCAGTGGCACCTTTGATCATACCCACTTTAATCCCTTTTTTTGATACTCCCAGTGATATTACTATGAACTATTCAGTGGAGTAATTTATTGGACTAAGGGATCAGAACCTGGTTCTTGAGATGCAGCTTGTGTATCTCAGCATTTCAGCTTCTGGCTCAAAGTTGTCATTCTCTGGTTGTGGACAAATAAATATGCAGGTCAAATCTACCTAAGTGACACGTGTTTTCAGTGGAGTACAAAGCCAAAGCGAGACCACTGTGATAATCTAGTCTGACTTCCTGAAGCTATAGAAAGAGAGAACAATTATATTGGTTCACGAGTGCATAGGAGGGAGGGAAGGAAGTGTTTTAGCACACAGAACCCATGAGCCCGTGTAAGCTGATCCATTATAATTGTTCCATTTTTCTGGGCACTGACGGAAGTGACATTTATCATGTGATCAGCCCTCAAAAAGTGCTCTATAGCCATGCCGTGACAGGAGTGCACAGCTAAAAAGTGCTTTAAAAGTGGCCTATGGTGTGACAAAGTAACCTTCATCTAATGAGGGACTAGATGAAAGTGCTCCAAAGTGGAGGTTCTTGGGGAACTTCTGTTGATCCCTCATGTGATTGGGGCTGGGCTGATGCAGGTCAGCCTCACCCCCAGTGCTGTCTGCAGGAAGGGAGTGGATGCTGTAGGCTGGGCTTTGCCCAGCGTGAGCTGGGGAGGCAGAAGGTAGATTGGAGTCCCCACCTTGCAGCCCCCCCCAGGCCCCACTTCCCCTCCTTTCCCAGGTCAGATTAGGCAAACCCCAACCCCAAACTCCCTCCCCTGCTTTCTCCCCTTTCTACTCATGTGGACAACACTGGGGCTAGGAGGTAGGGGGTGGGGGCAAGGCTAGGGGAGAAAGATTTTAGGCAGGTTTCTCTGCTGGATTGGCTCCAAAGTGAATCCCAATTCTGTCCCCCCAACCAACCCAGAGGGTCAGAGGGGTTTGCTCTAACTCAAGGTGCTTCACAGAATGGGAACCTATACATCTGTCAGCACCCTCTGTTCCTTTCCCAAACTATGTAAAGCTAAACCAGGGTGCTTTACAACGCTATGAAACAGTTGCTAAGTCATTCGTCTTACCATAAAATAGACTACATGCATGAAATAGTTACCATGTTTCAAGCTGATCCATTGTAAATTCTACTATACCTCCTCAAGTGGTATAGCTGTTTTGTCTGTCCATACCCTCCGTGGATCATTCAGTAACCAAATACTTTAGTTTTTCCAATTTGGGATGGTTTCAGCAGAATGTTCAACAGTTGAATGAAAATAGCCACATCTGAGAAAGAAACAATTAATTCATTAATTAAATCATGGAAAAATAGGGCTGGAAGGGACTTCCTGAGGTCATCTAGCCCATCCCTCCTCTAGGCAGGATTGTTCCTGACTAAACATATCCCAGCCAACTGTCTGTCTAACCTGCTCCTGTGAACTTCCAAGACTGGGGATTTCAGAACTCCTTTAGGTACTTGTTCCAATGTTTCACCACCCTCATAACCATACATTTCCTTCTACTCTCCAACCTAAATCTCCCAATCTCCTTCCTCTGCTGCAACATGAAGCCATTGCTCCATCTCCTGTCCTCTACACCTACAGAGAAAAGCTCATCTCTTATCTTCCCTGTACTCATCCTTCAGCTATTTGAAGACTGTTTTCAAATTCCTCCTCAATCAACCTTTTTTCAGACTACATAACCCTAAGTCAAACAAGGTTCTTTGAGTGTGTTGCGAGCCGGAGCCTAGTTTCCGGCAGGCCCCGTCCGCAAATCGGATTGGACTCTAGCTTATTCCGTGCTAGCTTCTGGTTTCCCCTTATTTGGCTGCTAGACTGATCAGATTTCGCGAGATCGCTGGAAACGAGGGTACTTACACAGCTTGTTGTTAGGGGTTGTTTATTGAAGATCGCGTTACAGCAAACAGTTAATCACTGAAGGGGGGGAAGGTTTTGGGGGGTGTCGGGTGTTGCTATAGTCTCTCACTATGGCTTAGTGAGCGATTTCTAGCAAAACCCCCGTGCCGGCCTCTACGACGACCTCCATCTGCAGGGCGTGAGAGGGAGAGCTCCAGCGTTTGGCAGGTACCTGTGGGGCCAATCTGCTATGATGTGGCGTCCTAGCAGGTTACAGGGGTCGGTGAGTGGGTCCCATGTTAGGTATTGCAAGCCCACCACTGCACGCAGGAAGGCAGTACCGCTCATCGGTTCGTTTCACTTCCCCTGGTGCCACATGTGCGGCTTGTGCAGGAGCATGGTGGCCCCTTGGGCGGGGAGGGGAATTGGCCAGTCAATATTACCCTCTATTACGGGGACGTAGGTGGGGACCCCTTCTCCCCAGGACGAGTGTTGCGCCAGATACAAGCTCTCCTCAATGTCGAGGAGGTCAGCGCAATTCTCTATGCATAGTCTTCCTAGCCACTGAACCGGAGTCTCGTCCAGTGTGCGGTGGGTGCTCTCAAAAATGTCCTTCATTTCAACAGCCGTGCAGGAGTGCAGGGTGACCGTCTCCTGTATCTGCTGGGTTTGTTGAGCCCCCCCCGTGGTCGAGTCCTGGATCACTTGGTGATTTGGACAGGGAAGGCCTGAGCCTGCGGCTGGCCTTGGCCAGATCTGCGGGAGCTGGCCTTCGAATCCTCCTCCCCCAGGAGGGGAGGGGTAGAGGCACGGGGGCTTGGGCGGCCTTGACGTCGGCTCGTTTCTTGCCTGATTTGCCAGGGGAGGGGATGAGGCTGATGCGTAAGGGGGAAGCGGGGCAGAGGGTGATACTTGCGCGTCAACAGGTCCGGGTGGTTCATTGGCACGTTTCCGATCCTCCTCCTCGGCGCCATCTTTGGGCGGCAGCTCGCCTGCCTTGCGGTCTCAGGTATCCCTCACCTAGGCCGTAGCCGTCTCCAGCTGACTCTTCCAGTTTTCGAGCAAGCGTGCGGTGTGAAACAGTCCGCGCATTAGAACATTGATCATTTTCCCCTGATTCCATTTATACCTCCCCAGTCTGTTCCAGTGGCGGCATTCAGTTTCTAGCTCCTCCTGTATCTTGCGCAGCAGCGTGTGGCCTGTTCCCCCTTGCTTGAGCTTGCGTGGATTGAACTGGTCCGCGGGAGTGGGCTCCCCTCCTTCGCGGGCATAGCGGACACAGGCTGTGAGGTCCTGTGCCGCCGTGGATTTCCCTTCCTTATTCAGCTGCACCTTATGGAGCATGGCTGTGCCGGCCGCATCTTCAGGGCGGAAGAGTACCCTGGGGTTGGACAGTAAGCAGCCCAGAGTGGCCGGGTGTAGGCCAGAGACTGTCCACTCCTTTGAGTGGGTCTCG
>JAGPOW010003395.1:35646848-35730067 GCA_030014935.1 Caiman crocodilus
CAGGGCGGAAGAGTACCCTGGGGTTGGACAGTAAGCAGCCCAGAGTGGCCGGGTGTAGGCCAGAGACTGTCCACTCCTTTGAGTGGGTCTCGGGGTTGCTGGTGTCGTCTTGGGTGGCATTGAGGGAGAGGTACCCTGTAACCCCATCTCCCTCCGGCACCGTGCCACCGGCCTGGTGGTAAACTATGTGTACCCAGAGTTGATCACTCGTCTTGGCCTTCCTGTCCCCTCTGTTCCAAGGACAGGCTTCTAGCAGCAAGTTAACTGTCCATGAGCATCCTGTTCGTGACGCCATGTCGTGAGCCGGAGCCTAGTTTCTGGCAGGCCCCGTCCGCGAATTGGATTGGACTCTAGCTTTTTCCATGCTAGCTTCTAGTTCCCCCTTATTTGGCTGCTAGACCGATCAGATTTCACGAGATCGCTGGAAATGAGGGTACTTATGCAGCTTGTTGTTAGTGGTTGTTTATTGAATAATCACCGAGGGGTAGGGGGGAAGGTTCCGGGGCTGTCGGGTTTTGCTAGAAATCACTCACTAAGCCATAGTGAGAGACTATAGCAACACCCGACATCCCCCGGAACCTTCCCCCCCACCCCTCGGTGATTAACTGTTTGCTGTAACGCGATCTTCAATAAACAACCACTAACAACAAAAGCTGCGTAAGTACCCTCGTTTCCAGCAGTCTCGCGAAATCTGATCAGTCTAGCAGCCAAATGAGGGGAAACTAGAAGCTAGCATGGAAAAAGCTAGAGTCCAATCCAATTTGCGGACGGGGCCTGCCAGAAACTAGGATCCGGCTCGCGACAGAGTGAATCTGGTATCTTTTATTAGACCAACTTAAATAGTTGGAAAAAAAATTTAAGCAAGCTTTTGGGTTTAAAACTCCTTTGTCAGGCTGAGGAAGTCTTTGCAGTTGGTGTGTGCTCTTCCTAGATGGAATGAATAATAAGGAAGCCAGAGGCTGGGCTGGTATACATGCAAGATAGGCAGTCAGTGAAGATGTAAATTGAGGAATCAGTCAGTCAAGATTTACATCTTCACTGACTGCCTTTCTTGCATCCTCCTTGTTTCCTTTCTTAAAGGTCTGGTCACTTGATCTCCATGAGTTCTCAAAGAGGCTAGCTAGTGACTCTGAAATTACTTCACCCAATTCTTTCAACACTATAGGGTGCATCCCATCTGGCCATACTGACTTGAAAGCATCTAGCTTCCCTAAGTAATCCCCAGTGTGTTCTGCTGTTACTCGAGGCTGTTTATCTCCTTCTTTACCTTTGCTGCCAACTGCACTCATCATCCGGTAGGGGCATAAGTAGCTGCCCTTACTTATGAAGCCTAAAGTAAAAAAAAGTATTAAATACTTCATTTTTCTCTGCCTCCCCATAACTAGGCTGGTTTTTGTGTTCAGTAAGTTATCTCTGATTTTTGTTTTGTTTTGTTGTTCCTCTTGACATACTTGTAGAACCCTTTTTAGAGCTTCTTACATTTGTTGTCAGGTGCAGCTCTGTATGCCTATGCAATAGTCTTCTCAAGTAGTATGACCGTGTTTATCCAGTGCACTTTTTTTAAAGTTTCAGGCCTTTTGAGAGACTTTAAAAATCTTTCTACTGATGCTGTATGTGTTTTCTGGTTAAAACAGTCATGTTAGGTGCTCATCTAGGCAGGAAATTGTTGGGGAGAGCTAAGTTTCCTTTCTGGACAGTAAGTGGTTCTTTTCAATCTCTCTCAGAAAATGGTCAAACTCCTGGTACTATTTCTTAGTCCCAAACTCCCATTTAGGATGGATCATATATTGAGTAAGGGATCTTTCCCTAGTGTATATGGGCATCTTAGTTTGTAACCAAAAATGTCCTTTAGGTTTCTTAAGTGGTAGCCTGAAACATGGCTAACTAATGAACATCTGTGCTGGCTTCCTTCCACCTTGCTCCCTTTCCAGAAGGAAAAGGTCCAACCTACCAAGTTATGACCCACAGCCATTTTCATTGTGGAAAAGAACTCTGCTGTATAGGATGTCATATGTATGCCATAGCAGTGCCCACTTTTCCCTTGGAATGATTGTTCTTTACAGAATGTTCTTTAAGTCGATTTGCTAAGCAATTTCCCATCGATTAGAGCACAGACATTGGCAACAATAGTCGGTTAATGCACCAAAATTGTGTATGTACGTCTTTACACCCAAACAAATCAATAGTATTGCAAAGCAAAAAATATTCCTGTGATGAGTATAAGGTCTGTGCCTGTGCCTGTGCAACTATAATGTACTTCTTTAACCTTATGTCCCTGTATCTACATCAGAACACAGGATAGGGATATATTTCCCAAATCGTTAGGTCTAGATCCCTGCTATCATTGGTAATCACATCATATAATTCCCTGGGTAAATGAATCTAGTTCCATTTTTAAAAGTAGTTACATTTTATTTTTCTCCCACAACTCTTACTGGAAGGCCACTTGAGAATTCCAGTCTTCTGATGGTTAGAAACCTTCTAAATGGCTGGCTTAAATTTATTCATTGCTATTTTATATACATTTGTTCTTCTGCCAATATTGTCCTTTAGTTTAAATAGCTCTTCCTTCTCCCTTGTGTCTTCTCCCTTGATTTATTTATAGAGAGCAGTCCAATCCCATCTCAGCCTTCCTTTTGTTAGGCTAAACAAGTGAAGGTCCTTGAGGAACTCCACTAGTAACTTCCCTCCAGTCTATTAGTTCTCTCTTCAACCCTAGACCTATCTCATCTCCCTTTAGTCAGTCTCTACCTACTTGATAATTCTTATGCTAACATCTTCTCTTTCTAAACTAAACTAATGATTTCCCATGTGACTCTGTATCAGATTTTTTTTTAGGGTCAGTTAGATTAAATCTACTGTAGTTTCCTTATCTAAATATCTTTCTGAGATAAGATAATGATATTAGGTTTGTCTGGTATGATTTATATTTGATAAACCTGTGTTGCATTTTATTGCCTACTTACCTACATGTCTTCAATTAATGCTTTTGTTCCCAAAATTTGTTCTAAAATTGTATAGATTATTACATTTGGATGCATAGGTCTGTAGATAATTGACTTTGTGGATTTATTAAATATCATTGCTATCAGCCTTGCAGTTCCGTAAGATAGTTCTTTCAATATTCTAGGATAGATTGTCTACTCCCTCTTGCCTCAGACTTCGAGTTCTACTTCCAGATTGTCTTCATTCCCTTGTGCCAGCTGGACCGATGAAGTAGCCCTGAGAGTTCCTTGCACCCTCTACCCACTGCAGCAGGCTGGCATGGGGCTGCTGCCTGGCTGTGACCTGCTGCGCACCTGCCAGACCTAGGTGGGGACTGCACAGCCAGTAGAGGCATCTGCCCCTCTGGGCCAGCTGCCAGTGGACTTTGGTTGTAGAGTTGGCCTCTGTGCAGCACTACTGCCATGTGTGCCCCCTGCCTATCCATCTGAGCAGCTGTTGCCTGGAAGATGTTCCAGGTGTGGTGGCCTGCTTTGAACTGTCAAAGCATGTCCTCCTGGCCCCATTTGGCCAGGAGATCAGCCACAGCCAGCTGGGTCCAAGGTGCCAGCTCTGAGCAGGCAGGATCCTGCCACTGGCCTCCCGAGCAGGAATTCTGGTGTTCCCTATTGGAAACCTGAAAAATACCTGATAAAAAAAAATCCTGAAGTCACTCTGTAAAATACCTGCAAATCCATGCTCCTCCACAAGTAAAACAAAAGACCACTATAAAGAGGGAGGGAGAGAGTGAGACAGAGACAGCGATCATTTGGACAATGTTTTATTGATATATCTACAGTGTTAAAGCGAGTCTCTTATCATAATAATAAAGTGAACTGTAAATACAGGTTTCATGAATTCATGAATATCTATTTTGCTACCCTTCCGCACGGGTGATGGCCCCCACACAGGGATTACGGCCCCTCAACAGGGGATTTAGCCCCCACACAAGGAGTTCTGTCCCCCAATAGGGGGTTTGGCTCCCACACAATGGGTTTGCCCCCCAAACACGGGTACTGCCCCCACACAATGGGTTGGCCCCCTCAACAGGGCTGTGGCACCCCAACAGAGACCAAATGGCCCCTGAAGAGGCTACCCCCGTAAGGCCGACAGGGCCCACCCCAGCCCCCCAGTTGCTGCCCTTCCTGGCCCAATTCCCCATCAGCTGCTACAGTCCCCCCAATGGACGCCCCACTCAGCCCCACTCCCTGCTCCCCCAGAACCCCCAATGGCTGCCCCACCCAGCCTCACCCCACACCTTGCACCCCAGGCCCCCATAGCGACCCCCACAACCCCAAGCACCATCACTTTAAAAATAAAAACCAGAAAAAACGCCATGGTCCCTTCCCCCCTCCTCCACCCCCCGACCCCTTACTCATCAGCACTGGAGCCCTGGTGCTGAACATGCGGCCTGGCCAGCTGTGTGTCTCAGCACCAGGGCAAGGGGCCGACCGCAGAGATAATCTGGCAGCCAGAGCATCTCTGTGGAGGACGCAGCCTCCTGTTGCCCCTGGGCATGGCGTGGGACCATACCCTGCTCTGCTGGTTTAAGCTTTGATTTTTTAGAGCTGTAACATTCCGTGGGGGAACATTTTTTCCTTCCCCCACATGCCTCTTGCCCCGCCACAAAGGGACAAGGGGCACATGCACACTCGTCTGGATGCAACCATTCTCCTTATTCAAATGGATTTTTAATTTTTTTTCTACTTATTTAATTTTTTTTCTTTACTTTTGGTCATTTCCCTTTTATTCTTAATTACTTTTGGTAATTCTTTTATTCTTATTTCTTTTTTTCTTACTTTTGCAATGAAGCTTCTTTGCTGGTTGGTCCCTTTTCCCCATTCCCTGTGAGCTGTCTGTTTATTCCTGATACTCTTTTTCAAGGTAGCAATTCAGCAGGTCTGCAGCCTTTCCCTAAAAGCTTGTTCCCTTTCCTGGATGCATGCAGCAGCAGGAGCCCTTCCTCTGCCCCCCAGACATGCCACTCGTGGCTGTGTCCCATAGCCCACCCTGGCTGTGCAGCACCTGCCCCAGCCCCAGCGCAGCCCCAGTCTCCCTCACCGCTGGAGCCTTGATTTGCTGCCCCACACCCCTTCCATCACACAGATTTACCAGCTGGATCCAGCTGCTCTCCACGCTGCTGGGCTGTGCTCCTGGCTGCCTGTGTGCTGCACTGCAGCTGCACACAAGTACAGGGCATTTATTGGCAACATTATTGGCCACATCAACC
The DNA here is from genome assembly GCA_030014935.1 of Caiman crocodilus. Taxonomy (NCBI): domain Eukaryota; kingdom Metazoa; phylum Chordata; order Crocodylia; family Alligatoridae; genus Caiman; species Caiman crocodilus. The sequence goes on from JAGPOW010003395.1 coordinate 35,652,061, forward strand.
AAAAAAAGCTGATTGCTGTCAATTTCCCTTATATCAGTGCTGATATGGGACCAATGTATTGGTACACCTATAGTACAAATCTGTTTTTGTTTGTCTTTCCGCTTAATTTGATTGAATCAATACCATAATTACTTATCCAAGTTACTTTCTAAAACAGCCTCACCATGTACTAGAACCAGTCGTCTCTACTGAGCAGTCTTGTTGGTTTCAGATGTGTGCTTCCTTTTAGACTAGTGAAAGGCATGCTTGGGAATTGTACCATTGTCCTTCAGGCACAAGCTAGTCCAAAGACTTTGGGGTGACCCAAGGATGAGCAAGGGAAGAAACGGCTCAGCAACCACAGTTTTCTTCCTTCTGTCCCTGCACTGGCCTTACTTAGTTCAGCTATAATGGCCTGCACAATATGATCTGAAATGGCCTGCTAGTTTGCTGTTCTTTCCCACTCCCCTGCACTGGAGTGGACATATAACCCCTAAGAGGTCCAGGTTTCCCTACATATGAGATGTTAAGGAAGTGTTCTTATTGCCCTAAATCCTGCTCCCTGCCCTGGGGTGAGCATGCCGCTCAAGTCACAGTCTAGCTTTTTGAAATCAATTGGACTTTTTTGCACTTTGAGGTTAAGCAAGGTTGGCAGATTTAGGTTACGTGTGTTAGACCAGTAGCCTGAGAATCATTTTTAATCATCGACTGATACTTAAAATATCACAAAATGCAAATGTTAAGGAAAAGATAAGGGGAAAGGGAGCAGGCAGAAGAAAGTGTCAAGTCACTTGCTCATCTGTAACTTCAAGTGCTGAATCTTTGAGGCATAGAAATATTTTAAGACGACATTTCAAAGGGCCTCACTCCCACGTCCTTAAAAACAACAAGAAAAATTAAATTGCATCCCAAATGTTTTCGTTTGCTATCCGATTCCAGAATTTGCTTAATACTTTATTTGTTTTTCCCCCTCTGCCCATTCTTTAGCTGGAAATGTCTGATCATTTTCTGGATGAAAACAGGTCATCAGCCATTGGTTTATAAATAAAATCATCACTGTTGAGATGCTTTTAAAATAGTGGGTTTTGAATTATTTGATTATTTTCAAATAGATCAGGTTCATGGCAAGTGCAGTGAGGTGTATTAAGTATTCAATAATCAAGACAAGGGCAACAAAATTAGAAATTAAGAACTTGGCATAGTTAGGAGTTTCTAGCTGAAGAGATGCTCTTTGAACAGCGAAAAATTTAAGAAGCATGGGGCCAGGTATTTTCATTAGAAACCGCGTACCCCCTGCCTTCTCTCTCCCCCTGTCCTTATTCCATATTTTTTAATTAAAATTATGTGCCACAGACAGATGAATTCAGTTACTGCGCTTTCATTGAACAGTAGTAACCTCCAGACTCCTACTTGATAAGGAAGGAAACAATCGAGTGATTATTCTCCCCAGATGGATAGCGTGGTGCAACCTGCATTATACTAATAAATCCCTGGTTTGAGTACTCGCTCTGTAAAGCAATCACTTCCTCCTCAAATAAATGATCAAACAAAAGTACATCAAGAAAATAAATAATAAATGCATTTTGTTTTAAAAATGGTTATTGAAAATACCATTAAACTGACAGAAATGAAGGATGTCCCTTTCTCATGAATTCTTCTTGGGCCAGTTAACACACTAGGTATGCGCAGGAGGAGTATGAAATTGTTCTTTCGTGCTTTCAAGCAGGCATATCTCCTTGCTTCTGTGTGCCTTGCCTAGGACCATGTTCCCTCCTTTACACTAGGGTTGAAGGCGTAGAAAGGCCCTTACTATTTTATGCTGGTCTGTAGTCAGCCACAACATAGTCCTGAGATTCTGTGTGCCTCTCAATTCATCTTTGAATCTGGGCTGTGGTCCTTGGAGGTAGTTTATTCAGTTCTTAAGACATTTTCAAGAAATGTTGAGACTCTCCAGTTATAACTGAGCCCTCATGGATGTCATGAATAAAATGTTGCATTTAAGAGGAACATATTACTCTTAACAAGTATATTCCTTAGCCTCCTAAAATATTAAAATAAGACAAAGTTTGTAGAATTATGTGGAAAGTGTCCTGTGTTCCTGATTAATACTGATAGTAAAATATTAGCAAAGAGAGGCTCGAAACATACTGGAAATCATTCTTCCAGATTTGAGGTATTCCCACTAAGTAGATTTTTATTAAAAATTGATGCTCACAAAAAACACCCTATTATTCATTGCCCTTATAAATATCAATCATTATAATAAGGATCAAAAAGCTACTGTGCTACATGTGAGAATAGCTGTGCAGGAATAGCTTTCCTTTCAAGCAGATAAATTTGGTCTGGGGCAAAATTTAAACTGAGTTGTTTTTGTATCTAAAAATGTAAGTAGCACTATCTACCAACAGAAAGATGTCCAAAGCACTATCAGCATAAAGTTGTAGGAAATAGGTGGTCCCCTCTTCCCACCTGCATGTTTAATTTTGCATTCAAATTGTGGAGCAGTAAGGCAAACTTTTGTTGCTGAGAGTGAATTTAGGAGTGAGGGAGCAAGCAAGCATTCCTTTATAATTGCTCTAATCTGTATAAGGTAATTATTAAATTAATAGCACTTAGACATTTATACTCCTTTTATTTGTAAAATCGTATTTGCAAAATTAAATAGCAAAATAACTTAAATAAGGTCAAATCAATTAATCTGATAGCCACAACACGTAAGCCAGTTATTGCCTTTGTAGTAAGTATATAGCTGTAATACAGTCACCTATGGCCATCAGAGGACTTCTTGCATGTTAGGGAAATTCCTGTTGGGCCAGGAAGGAGCTGGGCCACTGCTTTACGGTATGTAAGGACGGGAAAAGGAATAGCAAAGCTCTGTTTCACTACACCTATCCTCCTGGAGTGTAGGTTTTGTTACAAACCCTAAGCTATGTCTATACTACAATCACAGCAGAGAGAGGAACTTTTAAATGTACATTTTATAGGAGAGGCAATATTAGAACTGAAAATGCCTGATAGAATGAATACATTTGAGAAATGTATTTTGATTCCCCAAAAATTAATACAGTAAATTCTTTATTAAGGACTAACTGTATAACTCTATACTGTGTATCATCTTGCTCCATAAATAGTCCTGATTAAGCCTCCGAGTAATCTCATCCCAGTGACTTATGCAGCTACCCACTACAACTGAAGAAATTGCACAATCTAGCTCTTGAGAAGGAGGGAGCCACTCATACTTGCTTCATGCTAAGTTATGCTACATTTACTCACAGCGAGTGGTAGATTTGAAGTCAGTGGTATTGCTCAAAAAGTAAAGTACTACTTTCCATGAGGAAGAGTAGCAGAATCTACTTGCTGCTAATACAGGGTTAATATGGTGCCTCACTGCCACATCCACCTGTCTTGAGGAACTATTATTCTCTATCTAATCAAGATAGCAGTAAAATAGATATTTCTTATTTGTACTTGAATGTAATACAATAGTTCCCTCAGTGAAGCTTTTGGTATTACAGAGAGATAAATCTGCCATCCTGTGTATGGATGGTGCAGTATTATGCTGGGATAATTATGAAGGACTGACAAATTAAGCCTTTGAGTTCACAGAAAAGTTCACATCAGGACCAAAACACATTGAAAGAGGGGAGCAATCACTGTTTTGGGGATTTAAAAAAACAGACAACAGCTTTTACTTGAACAATGGTTATAGGTTCAAGATTTGGATAGTTCAAACTGTTCTACTTTTATGGCCCTTTTCCCAGGAAATTTGAACTCGCCATTGTATCTAACACATGTTTCCTCAGAACACTCTTGTAAAGTGGAGTTATGTTCCTGTAGCCATTTTACTGATGGGATACTGAGGCGTAGAACGGCTGAAGTCTCAGGGACCTGAGCATTGCAATTCTTACCCTTATAACATCTTACTTGTAGGCACTTGCCTACAGGAGAGAAATGCCTGAGTTCGCTATACAGCATATGGAAGGTCTTAGATGTTTCTATGTAATTTACAACTCCAGCCTGCTGAGCAGGAGGGATATTTAAGTTATCACTAGAAATACTGATTAAAGTAACGAATCTTCATTATAAAAGCGTTGTCTTCTAATTATGCATCTAAGCTGCTTTTTGCATGGGTGACTGGTGCCTCCTGAATCAGGGGTGGCACTTGCCCCCCACCCCTGGCAGCCAGTCAGCGACCGGGGGGGGCGGGGGGAGGGTCTCCCTGTGGCTGGTCGTGAGCACCAACCCAGAAACATTGTTCCCTCTAAGCTGGCTCTAAGAGAGAACACTGCCTGGAGGGGCCTGGGAGTGCCGGTGGCACTTCTCCTGGCACCCCCACTCCCTGGCTGATGCTCTTAGGGAGGTGGGGGTGCATCAGCGCTCCTGCTTGACCTGCTGCCTAAATGGGGAACACTAGTCATGAGGGGGTGCACATCCACCCCCATGCACCCATTAGGCATTGCAACTGGCCCTTTGGAAACCTAGGAGAAGTTCTTTCTTCAGAAGCCCTGGTCCCTTAAGTGACTTGCCCGGGATTACACAGGAAATCTCTTTCAGGGCAGCAAATTGAACCTAGGTCTCCATAGTTCAATGTTAGTGCCTTCAGTACTATATCTGTTTTTGCCCACTTTTTCCAGCAATTCCAAATCAAAAGTAATTAAAGTTAACACTTTTTTTTCCCCCATGTAATATGCTAAGCACCTTTGAACAGATCCTCAGATCATTTGTAAAATCATTTTGACTGGGGTTTTGAAAACTGGCCAGTAATTTGGGATAGCTTGTTATTTTGGGTGATTAACTGAAGGTTGGATTTTGTCCACCCTATAAATTCTAAAACCCATGTTCTTACAAGAAAAAGAAGCCTCCAAAAGCAGAGATGTAATTGCTAATCATTTTTTAAAACCTTTGCAATATCTATTTTACTTTCTCTGCTTAAGAGTATGCTTACATTTGTAAAAAATTGGAGGAAGCTGCTGCTCCAGATATGTATGTGGAAGCTCCTTCTGACTTTCTATGGAAATACCTGAATCTTTAACCCTTAGAATAGTATTATTTTAATTATCAATAACATGTGAATAAAAATTGAATATTCCCAAAAGGCCAGGGATTTTTAGCAAGCAATCTCTTTCCTCACATTTCAGCCCCCTCCCCCCCACATGTTTTGTTTTGTTTTATCAAACTAAGCCTTTTGATCCCAGAGTAGAAATGGCCATTTAAGGAGAAAAATAACTTGAGAATAACTAGGGTTAATCTCTCCAAAAAGAGTTTTTTCAGAGACTGTCTTTACATCCTGGCATGTCTCAGAATAGAATATAAACCCCAAAATCTCTTTCCCCACCTCCACCCCCACCCACACATATGCCTCCCACCTAGGGAGATAGTGTGTTGCTGTCTGGGCTCTGCTGTTCCAAATGGGAGAACACTCCCCCTTCATAATCCCCCATATTGTGTCCTGTGGAGAAAAACAGGCTAAGCATGGGCAATCTGGGTCAGCCAATCAGGGTTGTCCTGTGCAGTGCTACCATCTATCACTAGGCAGACTAAGGAGACATATAGAGCACTGCAGAGATGTGTGCATGGGGCCACCTGCCCCATCCCTTCCAGCTACACAGTGCCAGCACTGTAAGCTCTCCATATTCCAGGGCTTCAGCATACAAATAGCTGTACAAGTGGCTCTGGGTAAGCTTTTCTACCAGGAAAATAAACCTCAACAAATTCTCTCAGATTACTTGAATGTGTATATACATTCAGACAAGGTTCTTTGGGTGAATCTGATAGCTTTTATTAGACCAACTTAAATAGTTGGAAAACCATTTTAAAGCAAGCTTTTGGGTTCAAAAACCCTTCATCAGGCTGAAGAAGTTTCAGCAGTTGGTGTGAAAAAAAGTTGTTTTTCAACTGTTTAAGTTGGTCTAGTAATAGCTATCAGATTCACCCAAAGAACCTTGTCTGCCTATGTCCTTAGACCAACATGGCTACAACCTACACCCCTGTATACATCCAGAGAGTCATCTGTTTTCAAAGCCCTTCCTCAGAATGGAGGGTCCTTATTCAGAAGGTACAAAACAAGAATAAGAGCTTGTAAGGTATAGAAAAGAACTGGGACATCCAAGTTCACATTTCTTCTCATACTCTATATCCATGCATAAAATGTCAGGTCTTACCATTTGTTGTTTAAGAGTACAAAAGTTCTGAAGTTTCCCTTATTATTTAATAAAATTGGTACAGGAAGGAGAGCTAAGGAGGCATATTATGTAACTTTAACAAATTACACTATACTGTTTGACGAGTGCTTAAGGGCACTTCTTAAGATGCACTATGTACTCCATCTCACAAATTTAAAAATAATGAAGGAACATCATGAGATGTTATTTTAATGCACTGAAAGATTTCTGGCCCAGTTACCCAAGTTATTTTCTCTAAAGATTTGAATGCCATTCTTTTTTTTATTTTTAATCAGGCTGATAAGAAGATGTATATTCTACAACTCTGAAGAAGAGGAAGAGCTCTATCAGAAGGATGAGTGATGCACAGTTTCAATCTGGTAGGTTCCTATTACTGTTTTGCTGATGGTGATTTTTTTACACCATCAGTCTCACCTAAGCTTAAAGTAACCTTTTAGTAGTTATAATTATTTCTTTCCCAATAGTGTCAAATTTCTATTTTATCCTTGAGGAAAATACTGGCCTCCATTCTAACAAAATATAAATATTCTTGTTTGACTGCTAGCTCAGCTACTATGTAGAGATTCATTTATATAATTGACTTTTAGTTCCTTTTCCAGTTAGGGAAGGATGTAGATTTGATCAGGAAAATGGTTTTCTTTGCAAACTTTTCTCCACCTATCAGAAAATTCTTATCCTGATCTAACATGGGAGAAGTTGAACAAAAACCTGTGGAAAAAATACCATTTAGGGTAAATTAAACTGTTTCATGTTGATATTAGCCTTTTAAAAAGCCCCCAACAATTTCTAGCATTAACTTAAATTTTGCTTTAGGTTAAACTGGAAAATGAGAAGTTATTTATGAACTGCTGTTTTATGATGTATTTGGTGAGTGTGGGGAGCGCTGTCACAAAACTTCCGATGGATTGTAGAAGAAAAGACTGCTGTTTCTTTCTAGGTCTGAACTGATGTTACAGTTATGTGTGCAACTTCTAGCTAAAAAGACGTAGCATTGATAAGTTCTAAGAAAAATGAAGAAATTAAAAGAGAAAGTGGAGAGGATGTAGCAAGCTAATGAATTTGAATTTTGTTCCTTATAATATGAAACAGCTAGTATCAGGGCATTGGACCATGGGAGGCACAGGTGGTATTCCTTTTGATCTAAAAGGGATACACAAGAATGGCAAAGGTGTCAGCCAGCAGATGTTCAATCCTGTGCCTGTAAACCTCTGTCAACTTCACTTTCACTTGCTCTGGCCTTTCCCTATATACATCATATTGTTGGTAAAAAGAGAATCTAACATTTTGTGAGAAGGCCTGCAAAAAAATATGAGTTGTAGGATAAGGGTGACAGATAGGATGAGTCTGTGTGTATAGCTCTGTTGTAGTAGACATAGGCATAGATCGAAGTAAAGGAATGAAAGGACTCTGTTAGCAATAAGGACAACACCTCCTCTGCCTTCAACAATTTAGGGGGGTCCTAAATATTACATTGATAAAGGTAGCATCTGCTAGGCCTCTTGTTTGCTTATCCAAAACCTGGCAGAACTCTCTTGCTCCTTTTCATCTTTATGGGCCACAACTTTCTGTTGGTCAGAATCCCTGCTGACTTCAGCCATCGTTCTCTGCCAAGCATAAATGTTTTTCTCCTACTATCCTACTTGTTGTCCTCGCTATGTCTGTTTAGAGAGGCATTTCCTGTGCAGCAACTGTTCTGTACTCACCCTACTGTGATTCTTGTACCTGCATCTGATGCTGCATTGCTGAAGCAGCTTTTCATAATAGCTTGTCTTCCATTTATATCTGAGAAAGCAACCACATTTTGGAGCATTTGCCCCCACCATTTTGGTGCCTGGTTCAGACGGCTGTGTTTTAGCCTTGTTTTCAAATAGTACCAGCTCCAGAGTTTGAAACTAGGTTTTCCCAATGTGCCTCTTTGATTACATTGGCACTTAGCTCTCACTCGGACAACTTACAGAAGCATGTCCTTTGGTGAATATTGGTGTTGGTGAATCCCAAATTCCTTTTCAGTTCTTCTGCATTTTTTGCCTTTATCAGCATAGTATCTGTGGAGAAAAGGAAAGAACTCGGTGGATTCATATCCCAGCAGCCTGTCAGAAGAATGACTCATGCCAACCACCATGTTCATTGACTGCGCCGGCGTTAGACACCAGGTGCCACGTGCAACACCATTAATCATGAGGAACTCTTTCACATCTCCCAGAGAGAGTCTGTTCAGCATTGTGCTACTCTGCCTGGAGCACTGAGAGAAAACAGCACTAGGAAGGGCACCGACTCATTCCTTGTTCCCATGGTTGAAGGGGCAGTGGGGAACAGGGATCACAACTGAAGTACCCTCTGCCTGTTCCAGTCATATCCCCTGGCTCCTGGCAGCTTTGTATGAATACCTCTAGATGGTCTTCTATGGCATTTCTGTATCGAAGGAGGTGGCAGTTCTTCTGTCTCATACAATTGCACACAACTAGGAGGCAATACATGTCACAGAACTAGGTTGAAAGCATTCATCCTCCCCTGTGTCAGCTGGTAGTGAGGTGTTCAGTGCAATAAAACCTATACGTGGCCCCTGCTTTCAGTGCAAATTCAGGTCCCCCGATTTACTGCTTCTCTTTCAGATTTATCATTTTGGGGGTGGGGGGGAGAAGAAAAAACATCCTTTGTCCACCTGCTTGAATTTTTGTTTTTCTTGTTGGCTGCAGTTGTACATATACCTTTTCTATTTTGTAGATGCTGGGTCTTCCCAAAAGTGTCTTGCTCCCCAGACAGGGCATAACTAGACGGGGAACCAGGAACTAGTCCCATCAACAAACTGGCTGGGAAGCAGGTAGGGAACCTGCTGCCCTCCTGCCCCCTGTGCCACTGTCAGCATCCTGTGGTGAGACAGAAGTGCCATGTTTCCTCTGTTGGGTATACTGCATAGATGATATCCTTGGAAAAAGGAAAATACTTCCCTTCTAGTGCTGTTTCTCAGAAGAGATCAGTTTGCAGGATTCTTACTCACACACCTATTTCTCCTTGGAGTTTGGAAGTTCCCTTTTTTGAGTTATTTCAGGGTTTCTTTTTTTTCTGTTGATCTTGAATTGGCTTATCCTTCTGGGAACTTATTTCACAGAAAATGAGAAGGAACTGACTGCAACATTCAGAGGAGAACACTTATACTTGGCAGAAGTGGCACAGTAGCTACTGCTGCCCTCAAGGGTAAAACAAAAATAAGAGCTAAGGGAGTTCTGTCAGCCTTGCACTGAGGAACTGAGAGCCAGAAGTGAAAATCCTGTGCAGATACTGTTCTCAGAAAAACCAAACAACACGGTAAGTCATTACCCTTTCATATTTTCAAGTGTTTTAGAAACTACAAAACAACATAACCTTTTAGCACAATTACAAATAAATAGTTTTGATAAATAATTATTAGAGTTAGTGATAATAAGAGGCAGTAATGGGTCTAGCTGGAACTCTGTGAATGGCAGACTTTATTCCAAAATACTTCTTAGGATTCCCTCTTAGTGCAGTGCAGCTGTGCAGTGATCAGTCTTCTGCACTGCATGCAACAGGAACAATTATACTCTAAAAAAAAGAATCCAAGTAATTTACTTCTACCCAAATCCCTCCCGAGTTTTCCTAGTTTTTTGGAGGGTGGACAAGACTTTTGCTATTTATTCCGTTTTATAGTGGAAAAAAAAAATTCCAGCCACACCCAGTCCTTTGCAAATCAGACTGGTCCTGGCTTGCCGGTTTCCATTTATGATGGAAAGGTCTGAAACCTGTACTGATTTAGAGAGTACCATTTTCCCATTTTTCATGTTCCTTCTCTCCAAAACTCTAAATTTCCTTCCCGTTTCTCTGACCGAAGGAACCTCACTAGAGGCAGTCGTTTCAGCTGAAAGTGTGATTTTCAGCCTTAATGAGGCATTTCCACAGTCCCTGGCCTGAGGGAAATGGCCTGCATAGCTTATTGCACAGCAGATGGTAGGCCTTGCCTTCACACAGATTTGCATGGGTTTAGTAAAACTGATGAATCTCCCCTTGCTCCCATTTATTTCAGATTTAGAAGTTGTGATTTTGGTTTGCTTCTTAATGAGTTAAGAGGACTTTAAAACAAGACTAGTTTAAAGTGAAATAAGAGTTCCCACACAGCTTTTTGCATCAGTATTAACTAAACTGGTTACTACCCCAATGCATTGCTGTTTGCAGATTGGCTTAGAAATATTCTTGCTATGTATTCTATAACATGTTTGTTATTAGAGAATTAATTTAAGGTCTCAGGAAGTACCCTAGCTACATGACATGTAGCCTAGGTTCAGTGTTTAAGAAAAGCAATTTGAATGTACTATGGGAAGCTTATTTTGTAGAAAACTTGCACATTTGAATTTAACAGCTCCTCAGTTTTTAAGATAGTTCATACTAACTATTTGTTATATTTTATATCAATGTTCTTTTTGGAGTAAAATGGGAAAACATTATTGTTGTTTGAGTAACCTTTTTTCCCCTCAAATCTACTGTAATTTCAACAGGAAAAAGATAGAAAAGATGCACACATTTGGGGGTTTTAACACCTTTAACCAAAATGCACTAGTGTAAATCTTGCTTTTATGGGGAAAATGGCTTTTATATTAACACTTATATGGTCACTTTCTTTATGGTTTTTTCCTACAAGCAAACGTAACAACGTATCTTGGAAATGTATGCCTCTTTTCAGGGGCTATGACTCAGTTTGAGTTAAAAATGCTTTACATTCAAAATAAAGAGTTGTGAATTTAAAGTTGTGTAGACAGTGCATTCATCCAAGGGAAAATTACCACAGTCCTTTTGAGTTTCCTGCATGAACATTTTTGTTATAAGCCCCTCATTTTTCCAATGTCCCTGATGTTTGTCAAACAGTGCCCTTCACTTGGGCCCTATCATGTTAGAAATGTTTGTAAAACTGTCAGAAGTATATGGCACGTAGGAACATTGTGAACTGCACGGCCACATAGAACTTCACAGAGATGAAGAAGTATGTCTTCTAGGTCTAGCTCAAGCTGAAGGGAAAACTGTTAGCTAAAAACTGACTAGAGATGCTGGTTGACAACCTGAGTGGCATTAATTCACTCCAGGAGAAGGCACCAGTAACCATTCAAAATAGCCAGCTCCTTGTGCTATTAAATGCGCACATACAGCCATATTTTGTTATAAGAATACATGAACTCCAATAAGGAAGGGCTCGGTCCCCTCAAAGGTTTGGCACCCACGTTCAAGCAGTCCGGAAATACTAGTGTGCCAGGCGGGAGGCCAGCTGGAATCGACATCCCCCTAGTGAGAGTACAGCCCAAGACACGAGACTTACAGACTTCAGGAGGGAGTGCTGCAGGAGGAGAGGTCAGCTGCTGCGTTCGGGTCAAGTGCAGAGCTAAAATTGTCCCTCTCCTAAGGTTTGGAGGGGAGGACAGAGGGCTTTTTGGTTTGCTTGCTTTGTTTCATCGTAGTTTGGCTGGTTTGTTATTGAAGTTTCCAGCCTGTTTTGTGAAAGAACTAAAACTGGTCTGAGAACCTAAAGTCTGAACTTGGCAAGGTAAGTAGCCCCCTCATAGTGCCCCATTAAATGCTATGCGTCTGCTGGCAGTACAGAGCACTATGCTTGAAGAAAAGTGGCAGCATTTCTCTGAGGTGGGAGAGTGCCCCCTTTTAGAAATAGGGACGTTGAGGCAAAAAGAACTTAGTCAGGCGCCCTGGGAATGCAGTTGCAGCTGAGAGCAGCGCTCTGGAGCTCCTTGCTCTTTTGGTGAAGAATGAGCAGTTTTGAAGCAGAGGAGGAATTTCGACTTGTATGGAAATCCGAGACACATGCTCCCATCTCCTAACTACAGGCATAACCCAGGCCATAAGATATTCAGTGGACTAACTGCAATGGAATAAATAGTCTGTGGGCACGTCTACATATTCATTAATACACTGTTGGTAATGCTCATTAAATCTAGGACTTCTGGGTAGCTGTGCATAAGCAGCAAGGCTGCTCTGATGTGCTGGAAGTCCAGCACGCTGGAGCAGACTCGATCAGTCAAGTCTGCGAGAGCGTGGCAATTGCTGTGCCCCGGCAGCTTCCTGCATCTCGTGCATCAGCATCTCCATGCTTAAAACAAATGTCAGCTACACTTGAACTAAAACTCGTAGAACAAGCTTTAGTTCAGGTACCCCCGCTGCCATTTTTAAGTGTGCATGACACTTGACACACTGTGGCACTTTAATTAGAGTGGCTGTTGGAGCCTTAATTAAAGGGCCATCCCCAACCCCCAGAGCATCTGTAAAAGTGTCCTCCATTGTGAGGTACTAGAAAATGTTCATTAACTTATTTTAATGAAGATTAGCTAAATAGCACTTTTAATGATGCTTTAATGCACATTAAATCACACATGTAGATGCACCCTGTGATATTGTTTAGCTGTTTCTTGACATAATACCATCCAGTTAATATTAACAAGTAGAAGGAGCTGATGGTACAGGGTAGGGGGAAACTAATTGACCTTATGCTCAGAGTCGCTTTGTAAAGTTTGAACCAAAAACAGTTTGTGTTCATATTGATATGAGTCTATAGAAAAGCATTTTGCACAGCTTGAGTGACCTTTGGAGATGTAGACATCGAGAGTAGCTAAGTTATCTAAAAAGCCAGGTGCCTCCTCTTAAAGTAAAAGACTGGAAGTGTCCTTGTCAAGAAAGGCCTGGTAGTATGGATAGAGAACAATAATTAAAAAGGAAGTCAAAGCAGCAACTTGAAGGTCAAGAAACTTTCCTGTTCAATATGTTTATTTTGCCAAACTAGGAACCCTGGTGGAAATCATAGATTTCCTCTACAGGGAGGAACTTTTAGAACAGTAGCAGTATGCAATTAACAGCATGAGGGAAAAGAAGAGGAAAACTAGCTTATATCACAGACATTTAATATTTGCATTTAAAATGGAAGTGAAAGCAGAAAGAGAAAATGAAAAGCCAGATGAAGGAAAAGAGACCTGCTTGCTGTCTTAATGGAATTTAGGTTAAGAGGAAAGAACTAGATGATGGATTCAGTTGTGGAAGCATCGAAGAGGTTGTAATGCATGGTTTGACAGTGTGGGGGAGGAAAGAGATATGGCCAGATACTCAAATGACTTCAGCCTATTGGGTGCTTATTTTTATTTGAAAAACTGGCATTAGGTATTAAAACGGGAGTTGCTGAATGCTGAAAACTCTTCTGAAGGCTCGATCCTGGATGATTGGCTGCAGCTCTCATAGATTGAGTGCTGTTTCTATAAATAAGCACCCTATGCAGTGAGCAGGGAACTGGACCAAGACTTCCTGAGGTTTACTTTGGTTCCTGATCTATAGGCTAATCTTTGGGCATTTATAGATGTGCTCCAGGAGCTGGGGGCAGAGCATTTTAATTAGTGCAGCTTCGAGAGCACATTGTAATTACAGTGCATTGGAGTAGCCTCATGTGCACGTATAGGCATCCTTTGTTACTGTACGGCAGTCCTGCACGACAATAGGTCTGTGACATTTAGGCCAGGTAAGGACTTTACACTTTTCCTGGTATAAGCGATCACAAATTGATCTGTACCCAAAACAGAACAGAAGTTCAGCACACATAATAAAAATGGCAGAACCCAGGTTAGGATGGCCAGGATTGATGTGCACTCAAACTTAATCAATTTAGGTTAGACAAGTGAATCGAACTTGTGTAGCAGACCCCCTATAAATTTAAGTTAGGTCACTGTCCGCCAACATCCCAGGCTCCTTTGTGGCTCCCTGGTTTCCCCTCCCCCTCTTAGGGAGGCATGCTAGCACTGAGTCCACACTCGGCTACTCTAGCTGAGCGCTCAGCGGGCCCTGCCTCTGAGTTCTCATAGAGCCAAGTCAGCACAGATCCTCTCCACAGCCATGCCTCCTGCCTCTGGCCATCTCCCAGCAGCAAGCAGGGCATGGCGGGGTATATGGGGTGGCATGGAGAGGGTGACATCTATTTTCTCTGCACAAGCACTGAGATTTGGGTACCTGTGTCTGCAGACCATGCTCTCCATCATGAAGCACTCCATGGTGTACCCACAGACTTGACACAGAGCCCGGGGGAACCCCCACAAGCAGGAGCAGCCAAACAGAGCCCAAGCAGGCTGGGCATCCCACTGCTGCCTGGCTGCAGCTGACAGATGCCATAGCAGGGTGGGAAGCCTGTTTGGGCCTGCCCAGTGGCCAGGTCAGGCTCGATAGGACTGTGCCCACTCACAGGGGCTCTCCTGGGTTCCCTGTGAGGTCTGTATGTATGTACATCATGGGGTGCTGCCTGATGGGGTACAGGGGCACAGCCTGGGGATGTGGATATCTAGGTCCCAGGGCTTATGCAGGGATCCCTTGTGCCTTGCTTCCTCTCCCTCCTGCTGCCTGTCTGCAGCTGACAGGTGATGTGGCAGGGGTGTGAGGGCATGCTCACCAGTGTCTGGCGGCTAATCAGAGGTAGCCCAGGCACTTGGCTGCACGTGGCAGCTGGTGGGGTCTGCTAGAAGGCATGCACAAGCACTCCCCCCAATCTGCTGGCCTCAGTCCGTGCAGACAGCCTGCATACCCAGTTCCCCTAGACCACTTACAGAAACACAGGTAGGTTAGACTGATTCTACCTTGGGCTTTTTGAGTGTCCGTACCTAGCCTTCAATTGGCCAGTAGGTCTTTGCTAGTTTAACATATCCATTAAAACAGCACAAAACAAAAAGTAAAGAAGGAATGAACTTGTCCAACCAGAGATATGATTTCTTCTTTTGTAACACCAAATAGCAATGTTAAAACCAGGATCCAGACAATTATTCATCCCTGGTATAAACTTGACTGACTCCATTGGGATGCATCAGGGAGACGTTTGGCCAATTAACATTTAAAGGAAACACAAAGTAAGTAGTTTGAAACAAACACCCCAGCATGTGACAAACCACTGAAAAGAATATGCACTGATCTTAAAACTGATGCTGTGCAGCAGGTCAGTCAATATCAAACCTTTTTCATTTAAGAAATGTGTAGAACGTGCTTCTAAATAACCACTTAAGGTGTTATTTTGCTACGTACTATAGAATCTCTCTAAATTCAAACACTTATCTTTTCATTTTTTCTCTCTCTAAATGATCATTACGTTTTTTGTACTGACCTTGGACTTCTGTTGGTATTCATGAAACAGCCATCATGTAATAAGGATTTAATTTGCACCTGTGGTAGTGATTTATAGTCATTAGCCTTTTTGCTGTCGATGTCTTTTTAAGCAGGCTGATCGGAATTTGAAAGGAAAGGTGAGCTGGGAACCCTTAATCAGTAAATACAATAATTAACTGTACTGTATTGCTTATTCTCCTACTGTAAATACATACTATCAAATTGGGAGCCAAAGGCTTAGGAGGTTTATTTTGTTTTGTTTTGTTTTCACTCTGATATTTAATATTCTTAGATCAAAATATTAAAATGGATTTAATTCTCAGTGTTGTTAGATTCCATTTGCAGAAGAAACCATTCCCCTGCCATTATTCCAGCAGGTAATATCATTAAGGTTTATTTTTGTTCACCTCCCTTGTCTTTCTGTGTTTAGTAAACAGTTTTATATTTTATTTTCAGGGCCATTATAGATGCAGTGCTATATTTGAGATCCATGTCAAAATGCCTTCTCATAAAAATGGGCCCTTTGATGCACTAAGATTCCTTAATATTCTGCTCAACAGTGAAAAGGGCATTGGTGAAACTTATCAAGGTTCTGCACCATCCAACACACGTGTCAATGCTGAGGTGTGAATTAGGATCTGACCTGTTGGGTTGAGTTGGTATTTATGTGCCACTGGACAAAAGGAGGGCTTGGAGAAGCCATCCCCATGTTATTAAGTTGATGTCTTCCTTCTTACACAGGCCAAAAGAAATGTAACCATTCAGGAGAATTCATTTCAGACATCCAGAATAACCGTCTGCATGCATGTCTTCAAAGTAACTTTCATGTTTACTTGGCCAGAATTTGACACCTCTGTGCATGTTCATTAGAAACTGATGTTCCAAGAACAGCTCTGTTTCAGCCACTGCACCACTTTACACCAGCTGGGACCTGGTTTTTATGTAAATCTCTAGGGTTTTTTGTTTACAGTTTGTTAAAGACTCAAGTGAAGAACTTCTTTGATTCATGTGATGCTGCATAATATCTTAACTTTTCCACTCCTTATGTCAACCTCTATATACCTACACTAGCATTGTGTAAGGTCAGAGTTGCCTCTTGCAGAGGCTAATGGATTATCCTTAAGCAGAGGGAGTACAGAAAATCAATAGTGCGGTACAGAGAGGACAGCTTCTCTCCCTGATCTGCCAGTTAAGTGTGGGGATGATGAGACAGGTGATGAGCAGGAGAATGGAATATTAGCACTTATGCAAACTGTGCAAGTAGGTGATGAGGGGAAGCACAAGAGATACTGAGGAAAGTTACTAGAGTAGAAAGAGGGAGAAACCTAACTGGAGGAAGTAGAAAAAGAGAAGGCAGCTTGAGGGGAGAGAAGATGGAAGAGTCAGACGAAGAAATATCATGGAGGGACCTGAGGAGATGATGGGAATGTTCAGAGGAAGAAAGGCAATAAAAATCGATATAATTAAGAGGGAAGAACTATTCAAAGGCAACATTTTATAGGAAATAATTCAATTTTTCCTGATACATTGTAACTGCAATATTGAGTCAATTCTTCATTTATCTGTGTGTCAGCTTCTGCCCTCATAATATATGTTTAGCACACAATTTTAAAAGCAAGGAAACAAAAAATTAACCTAACCACCTCTACCTTCTGTTCTCAAAAGATGTATTGCCACCGTCAACCACAGACCATGCACCACAGGTGGAACGTAGTCAAAGCTGGGATGTAAGTTTCCGGCATTTCTTCTACATCACCGCAAACAACCCAGACCTTGCATCACTACCTTCCATTTTGCACCGTTCTGGTACACTATACACGCCTATATGGAGATGGGGATGCTGAAGAATTGGCTTCCTGTAGATGTCTTTTTTAAAGGTAATGCTATTTAGTGTTTGTCCTCAGTGCTGCACTGAATTCCTTAACTATGACAGTGACTTTTGTGATGTGCACACAGAGCCTTCAGAGAAGCTACCAAATATCTATAGAGTCATAAGTCATCAAAAGGCTTATGTAGAGTTAACAACCTAGAGCTCACAGGCTTTGTGCCCTTATGAAGGGCCTTTTAGTTAACCAGTTGAATGAAGTTTGTTTGTTTTTACAGTCAGAGTATGCAGAGATGAAAAAAAATGGGAGGAGGATGAGATGGGGAAGGGCGTGCTATATTTCATTCAGATCAACATAGCTGTTTTGAGAGTAGGCTCTACACTGTAGTATATGGAAGCTGAACCATGGTAATTTAGCATGGTTTTATTCTAACATAAAGTGCTCCAGTTTAGCTTTGCTTACCACTAGATACAACAGACGAAATTGTTTCAGAAGATCAGCTGACACAGATTCATAAGCAGTACATTTCCACATCAAATGAGTCTGTTCAAAGCCTCTTGTTTTCACGCCGTTCTATCTTCAAGTCCTGCACCACCTCTTCTTTAAGATCAGTAAATTTTTGTTTGTCTCTACTTGTAGGTAGTCAATTCCACAGTTCTTACATCCAATATATTTAGCAAATACGTACATTTTATATAGTGAAAGGCGTTTAAAGTTGTGTTTAGAATGCTGTAAGTCTCCTCCTTTCAAATACACTTTTATTGGTGTTACGGTGGAAGATTTCATTAACTCATTCAAGTACAAGCCATTATTTACCCTTTCATTCTTAGACCTCACTCTTCCTCCACCACTTTGTCTTTTTTTGTGTATATTTAAAGACAGCTAAAGTCCTCTTTCTCTAAAGAGTCTGTGTTTTGACAGAGACTCAGGGTAGTGCTTCCCCCCTACACCCTCAATACAGCACTTAAGTAGAGCTGGGTAGAAAATTGTTACTTCATTCAGCACAAGCTTCATATATTTTTCCCATTCTGTGGTGGGACAACATCAAGAACTTTCAAACTGAAATGAGGAGCATGGAGAGAAGAATTGAAGGGCCCTCATCTAGATGGTTAAAAGCACTAGGAAGTAGACTATTCACTTTGGATGTTGGGAAAGTAAGATTCAGCTCCTTATTCTTCACAAGTCAGACTAGGGACTTGAACCACAGCCTTATACATCCCAGGTGAGTTCCCTAACTTCTCAGGTCTTGGTTATTCTGGGGTGAATAAGGGTTCCTCCAGAGTTTATGGAAAATCTCTAGAGCAATTCAACGTTTAAAGTGATGTGATTGCACTGAGCTGATTCAGCAGAACAGTTAAGTGACAGTTTTACTTTTAGCTTATATTTTCCGTGTTCAGCAATGCGCTTTCCTAAATTTGGTGTACTTCTTGACTGGTCCTAAAAACAGGGCTTCCACATTTGTCCCGGTCTTAAATAAAGATTAACCTTTCATCAGGTGTGAAGCTTCTGGACCTATATGATGGCCAAAGGCAGGACAGTGTGTCACCTTAGAAACTAACTTGTTTAAAAAAGTATGAGTTTTCACTCACCTGAATGGTCGTATCAGAGGTGCAGCAAGCAGAGTTGATGCCCTGTGAATATCGTGTGGGGTAGGGGAGGAGGCATGCAGTTATGAGAACGGGGTTACACATGACTTCTGAGAGCAGAGGGAACGCGCAATTTCAAGAGCTTGGGTTCAGCGATCTTACACCAAACAGTCCTCACTTGAGGTGCTGCCATGGGTGGTGCTTGCTCTGCCCTCCCTGTCTGTTGCTGATAAAGTAGCAGCCAAGGACTGTTTTGGAGCTCCTGGCATGGGTAAGCTGTGGTTCTGGCCTTGCTGCAGTGGCACAGACTCCATAAGGATGAAGGATGATTCCTGCACCCATCCTAACTCGGTGCTCAGGGTTGATGTCTCTTTTGCCCACCCCTAGTTACACTATTGGGGCTTGTAATGCTTATAGAACCGTATGGGAGCAGAAAATTCCACAAAATAGACAAATGCGTTTAGGTTTACATCTTGTTTACTTTTTCTAATCCTGCGGCCAATTTTTTTCTGCTTTCAGAAGCATAAGAATTTTTGCCCTGTATTAGCCTGTGCAGCCATTTAATCTGAATTAGCGGCCAATAATAAGATTTCAAAATAAGATTCTGACAATACCAAAAATGGCACAATGCCCCTTGCCTGTTGCCTAGTGCATGGAGCAGTCAATGGGTGTTTCCTGAAGGGTATAAAATTAAACATTTGGACAATCTTAGGTTTACAGTTTCATAGTTGTTAGGGCCAGAAGGGACCTCAATAGATTATCGAGTCCAGCCCCCTGCCCTGGGCAGGAAAGAGCACAGGGGCCATATGACCCCAACCAGGTGCCTATCCAACCTCCTCTTAAAGACCCCCAAGGTAAGGGAGAGCACCTCCTCCCTTGGAATTGCCAATTCCAGATTCTGGCAACCCTAGCCATAAAGAAGTTCCTCCTGAAGTCCTAAATGTGCTGTCTGTAGCTGTCTTTCCTGGTTATTCCAAGGGATGCCCTGGTAAACAGAGCATCTTCTATTTCTTGCGGCCCCTCCCTCCCCAATGATTTTGTGAATGGCCACAAGATCCCCTCTTAGCCTTCTCTTGCAAAAGCTGAAGGATCCAGGTCCCTTAGTCTCTTCTTATAGGGTATTAAAAAGAGTTATGTAACACGTAATTTAGTAACATGTAGTTACTTAACTACATGCTCATAATTACTTTAGCCTTCAGTGATTTTTTTTTCTAAATAGTAATAATAATAATAATAATAAATCCCCCGCCAGCCTTCACTGAGAGAATGTTTGACTTAATTTTGAATCAATGTATAGCTAGCAGTTGAAAGGTCTTCATTCCAGATCATTTTTAAGTGAAAGTCCTTAGAGACCTTTTTATCACAAACTAAGTGATTTTGCGCTTACGAGACATCCGACATGTGGAACATATGCTGTGAACCAAGACTGTAATGGTGATTCACAGTTCATCTTTCAGAGCAGTAGTCTCACCAGTACATAAATTTACACTAAGCAAATTTCCCCAACAGAGCTCGCCCTACCTACAGAAAAACCTGAAAAACATTGTTCAAAATTGGTAATTATAGTCTCCCTTGTAATTTGCCTTGTAAAGCCCCTCATTAAAATGCACTTTGTGATATCCTGCCTGGATTGCTAATTCTTTTCAAAGAGAATGCTTAGCTGAGTTACGTTATTAATCAAAATTTATGCCTCCAGCAACAATTCCTACAAAAAAAAATGCAGAGATGGTGCAAGAGAAGAAACTATGAACGTGAAATCTGTATACAATGCTGTTCCTCTTTATTCCACATGACAAAGGGAAAATTTTGTTCCTAGACCCAGTGCATATATTAGCTCTCTTTTTGATGGAAAAGTGGCAATATTGAAGGCAATTGCTAGCAATATGTAAGATTTAAGTCTGTACTATATAATTTAACATGGCCAATTTATCAGCAGGTTGAGATTATTATTCAGGTCTCTGGTATGTTACGCTTTTTCTTTCTTTCTTTCTTTCTTTTTTAATTAAAGTGACTCTTTAGTTAGCTGCTTTATGACTTGACATTGGGTTTGGCTCTGTGTATTCTGGAAAAGAAATGGAATATTTCTGACCCTGTGTCTCTAGAAAAGAGAGGATATTTTTACTTACCCATGGGAAATATACCAGACTTATCCTTCCTTTAAGCTTGCTGTCAGAAGTCAGTATTCAGAATAACAAGAGATCTGTAGAGGATAGTGCTGCATCAAAAACTAGTATTTCTGGCACTGGACAACATTACTCCCATTGTGTTAAATATAAGTAGAGAAAGTAATGGGAGGATAACGTTTTAGTATATTTTCCTGCCCCTCTCTTTTCCCAAACCTAGTATCTATCATTAATTAACAAGCTACACTCCAAATCCTACTTGTCTTTGCCTTATGCAATCTTTCTCCACCTACCTCTTTTACTTTATCACTGTGACTTCAGGGTTAAGAAAGAAATTTGGGAGCCTTAGCAATTCAAAGATCACACCATAATAACCCCAGTCACATGTTAATACTGCTGAGCACATGCACTACAAAGGGAGTTTGTAGTTTGAAGTCAGTGAGATATTACCCATGTAAAGACTTCAAGCCTTTTCCAAAAAAGTGTATATATAAACATTAAAGAGCTCAGGCATTTTTTATTATGTACTTTCCTTAATTCCTCAGACGGGAAGATGCTATCTTATGGAGAAGAGTTCAAATAAATTGTAATATTACGTTTTCTATAACTTTTCTTAGCTTACAGGTTTGTGAGGGAGCACACCACCCCAGTCTTATCTTCTCAGTGGACCACGCCATTTAGTCAAAATGGCAAATTTGGTACTTTTGGGCTATTTGAAAGGCAAGTTCTAGAGCTGATGCCATAAGGACAGGATTGAGCAGGTACTGGGTAGCTTCCATTAGGCACATTAGAAAGGACATATGCTCTTTAGATGTAGAAGATGGGCTGTGAAGCAAACGTATTTTTGGTAATATGAAGCCATATTTTCAATCAATGCTATTCTTCACTCCTTTCAAGTTTGCCCCAATATGAAAGTCCTGCTTTAAGTATATGCAACTTAGAGAACTGCAGTGAAAATAAACATCATGTCCACTATTGCAAGACACAGCAGTTTCCCAGCAATCATAGAATCCTAGAAAGTGAGGGTTGGAAGGGATCTCAGAACGTCATCTAATCCAACTCCATGCTCAAAGCAGGACCATCCCCAACTATATCATCCCACCCAAAGCTTTCTTTATCTGGGTCTTGAAAACCTCCAAGGATGGAGATTCAACAAGCTCTCTGGGTAACCTGCTCCAGTGTTTTATTACCCTCCTAGTGAGAGAGTTTTTCTTAATATTTAAGTAAACTTCCCTTGCTGCAACTGAAGGCCAATGTTCTTTGTTCTGTTATCTGCCACCACTGAGAACAGTCTAGCTCAATCCTCTTTGGAATCAGTCTTCAGGTAGTTGAAGGTCACTATGAAATCCCTCCCCTCAGTTTTCTCTTCCCCATTCTAAATAAACCCAGTTTCCTCAGCCTCGCCTCATAAGTCAATAACTATATGTATTCTGCTTTACAGAAAGGAAACAAATATTAATGAGAATAATTTACTCAATGAGAATAATTTACCCAGTTCATTATGGTCTACCAACAAGTAAAGCATGCTTCTTTCCAAGCCGGTATCTTCTGTGTGCATGTATGAGCACATATTCTCTTTGGACACTTACTGTGTTTACACTGGAAGCAGTTGAGAGGCCATTTCCATCCTTCTCAAATATTTTGTATCAATACAAGAAAGTACTGTCAGTGGTATCCAAATGAAGGTTTTTTGCTTCTATAATTGTCTTTTGGTTAAACATAGGATGTTTTAAAACACAAGTCAGAACTTCAGCTGACGTAAATGAGTGTAAATTGAGTGGAATCAATCAAAATGCCTGTCTGCACAAACCATAGTTTACTTGAGTGAGCGATGCAGTAGGCACACCAGGCTCATTCAATTCATTGTGTATTCCACAATGTATGTGAAATCTCGTGCATGAGCTAACCAGGATTGCACTGGGTGTTATGTCTATCTGTCAGGCCTGTCAAACAATTAAAACAAATTATTGTGATTAGATGCTCAATTGAAAAGAAAAGTAGCAGTCAATCGATATTTTAATCACACAGCTAAAAATTCAAAATTATGTTCAGGAAAACTTGAAATTATGCAAAATTATCAAAGTAATTTTGTGTGGGGGGGGGAGGGCACTGTGAGTCAGGAGTGAGGGGCAGCAGTAGGACTGGGGGGTGGGGGGGGCTGTGGCTTGGGAGAGAGGGACAGACACACACAGCTCTCAGCAGGTAAGTCTGTGGAGAGGGAAGTGGCCGGGGTGGGGACATATTGAGACCACCAAAGTGAGGGAGGGAGTTTGGCAGGGGTAGGGGAAGGGATAGGGTGAATGGGTCCCTGGGACCTGGGCAGATCATGGGATGGAGTTGGACAAGGCTTGTTCAGGAACAGGGCACAGCTCCCTGCAGCTGTGCACACCCCTGGGAGAGGCATGGGGGGCATGTGTTACCGTATTTGTGTGCAGGGTGGAGTCAGGCTGCCTGCTGCGGGATGGGGCTCTGCGCTTTTGTCCTGGGAGCCATGTGATGCCATATTGTGCCTCCTGCCATTAGACGGGTGGGCAGGGGATATGTGGCAAGTGCATGGCTCTGGGTGCAAAGACAGCAGAGCCTCAGCCCATACCTCTGCCCCATGCATGAATCTGAGGGGCACATGTCCCCACGCCTCCCTTAGATCATGTAGGTTCAGTTTCTACATTTTGTTTTTTGTCCTAAGGTAGATCTCATCCTCTCCTGACTTTGTGATAGTTTGCCTGTAACATTAGGTGAGACTGACACAGAATTTCAAATCTAAATATGACTGAGCTTTAAGGAACTTCAGATTTAGATTATTATCTGAGCTCTGCGGCTGAAGATCATCTTCAAATAAGCATCATCAGTATTTTACTGTGGAGCCAAGATTGATCTATAGACATACAGCCTAGTTCCAACCTAAATTACATGGTTGTCTCCTTAATTTTACTGTAACTACTCAAATATAAGTCAAAGTTCCTTCTCCAGATCAGCTTGGGGGGGGGAAAGCCCCTCATCTTATATTTACATACATAAAAACCTCGTAAGTACGTTGAATATCATTACACTGCTGTCACAAGGAGTGTGTGGTTAATAATGGAAAGTCACTATGAAGTTAATTAAATGCAACATTGACCACAACTGTAAAACACATGGGCCACGTTGGGCAAATCTACTGGTGGAAACCCAACATAGAGATATGTTAGATCTGAATA
Source organism: Caiman crocodilus (assembly GCA_030014935.1). Lineage (NCBI taxonomy): Eukaryota > Metazoa > Chordata > Crocodylia > Alligatoridae > Caiman > Caiman crocodilus. Next base: position 35,676,089 of record JAGPOW010003395.1, read on the forward strand.
AGACATCTACTAATATCCATTGTGTGTAGTTCCCCTAAGTGCTGATTTTTTTTCAAGTCATGGTGATCCACCACATTGACTGCATTTTTACTTCCTCTTCACTCCCACAGCTGAGCTGAGACTTTCTTTCCCATTTCCAATGATTCCTATTTCTTCACTAACGTTAAGTGCCTATCAAATATCACCAAATGGGGCCCCAAACAATTTGCACAGAATTTCTGTCAGCCCCTCTCTCAGCCTGTTATGTATAAATACTTTGGCCCTGCTCTCCCTTGGGCGGACCTAAATCAGGATGCCCTGTGCTTCATCTGCATATCAATTTTTGGAGGATCACAGGACTCAGGACAAGAACACCCAGTTATGGTTGTAAGTTGTTGGAACAATTTAGTACATGGATCCCCTCTCCCACAAGTCCTGTGTCCATGTCCTTTGTCCGTGTCTGGAGAACATACACGTACTGAAGAGTGTTGAGCTACGGGGTGACCATGGCTTGAAATGCTGTTGACTCCTTTGGGGTCCAACTCAATGAGCTATATGAAAATTCATGAGTGTTTTGGCTTTGAATGAATATCATGTATAGTTTGTACTGTATATAAATAAATATAAAAGTGCTGCTTAGAAGTGTTTTTATGAGGTACCTGTGCTAAAACTTGTTTAAAATAGTTTCAAAAAGGTAAAATGCCTTAATTCTGGGTGAACTAAGTCTTTGGGTAATTTACTATAGTACTTTGCCTATATTCAAGTTATTACAGGCACATATACTTTAAGGTCAGTGTTTTCAACCTTTCCCATCACATCCATGTGCTCAGGGAAAACAGGGTCTAATGGTAATAGGAGGAGGGGCTGCTTGGGGAAGAAGTTGGGGAAGCAGAGGACTACCTGTCATGTCCATCCCACACCACCCCCTGATTTATTTTCCTTGATGTAGCAATAGGAAGAGGACAAGTTCAAGGCAGACCTCCAATAATTAGATTCTATACCTGGAAAATTGCAACAAATGTATAAATTGTCTATATATAGAGCCAAATGTTGTTTTGGGGGGGGCAGGGAGGGGTCATCTTATATCCAAGATCATCCTGTATTCTAGTAAATGTGACAACAGAATTGTTCATGTTTCTATAAAGGACAGCAGGACTGACCTATGCTAAAGAACTGCTGCACAAGCAAAATTAGTTACTACTTGGGACCTAAATCTGAAAGGGGTTATAAATCAGGCTATTGAAAATTACAAGTTTTCCACTGACTTGTACAAGATCAGTAACGGCAAAAGAACTGTGAAGACAATTCCTGCTGCTATTCCTTTATTTAATTTTTTATGACTTATTGTTGCCACTATACCTGAAATCCAGAATGTTTGAAATAAACCTGAATAGTTTTTGGCACATGTATTTGGTTGTCATTGCTGTCTAACTTGGGTGCTTTGTCTGCACACTGGCTGATTTAACCTGCTGAAAAGTAAGAGGAGCTTACCAAGAAACCAGAAATCTTTACCACTGAGCTTTTTTCCCATGACTACTCTGGTACCCATAGCAGCTGAGAGATCACCAGACTGCTTTACTTTATTCAGTGCAGATGTACCTGCGGTAATTTATAAATCCCTTGGAACCAAATGGTGCCCAAGCAGTATCCCTGGTAGTGAAAAATATAGTTCCTAGCTATAGCAGGACTTTCACTCAAGCTCGTCCACAAAACTTCAAATGACCTATATTGCATTTCAATAGATGGTTTTGTCAGCAAAAAAAAAACAAACTTTAATGAAACTTACTTGATTTTGCTGGATTTTCATTTAGAAAAAATAAGGAATGAAATACTCCTGCAGGTGAGAGTGCAGATATTAGTCAAGGGGGTGATATGTTTCTGAGTGACTAGTAGATACAGAAATAATAATTTGTGTTAAATATATAAAATGCAAATGCAATTGTAACTAGTGAGGCAACTGTTCTAGCAGCTGTCAAATGAGAAATGTTAAAATGACTTGCTATTCACCCAAAATAATACATGAATGGGATAATTCATGCATCTGTGTACTTTGCTGTCTTCTTTTTCTAAAAAATAAAGTGTTAGTTTCATATAAGTAATGATGAATGATATGCTTAAAAACACTGTTTGCTCAATGCACACAGTAAACAGACTGGACAACTAGAAAACTTTCCGTGCTCATAAAAGAAACTTTTGCTTGCATAGTGTGGAGAATTCTTCTTTTTCTCGAAATGAAAATATCAGTGATGACATTTCCTTATGTCAGTAAATTATCATGTGTGGAGCATTATACATTTTCTAACAGAACATCCCTTCCTGCTCTTGAATTGTTATATATTAGTGATTAATAATAGCAGTGATACTAATTGGCTCTCAGATGTCTTGCATGCTTTGAATGAATAAATTGTGAAAGCAGCCCTGGACCTCCCCATCCAAATCTGCATATAAGCTGAAGGAAATAAAAGAAAACAGGGGTGGGTAAAATACGGCTTGCACATCTTTGGCTGGCCCACAATAGGTCCCTCAGTCCTGTCTGGCCCAGGAACCATCCAGCTGTGGTGCATGTGAGGGCACACAGCAAGGCTGTAGCCCAGGCAGTGATGGCACCTTCCAGGTGCTGCCACTTCTGGCCCCAGCCACATGGTAATGGGAAGGACCTGCACTGCACAGCCCTTACCCTACATGCCTCGTGCCTGCTCCAGACTCACCTGCGCTGAGCAGTGGGAGCATGGGACAGAAGCTGTTGCTCAGCATGGAGGAAAAGTGGCCCCTCCTTGCTGCTACTCTAATCCTGCTGCAGCCACCTAGAGCCAGTACCAGGATGCCATATGTCTGGTCTGCACTGCCGCAGCTGACCCATTGGGCAGCCTGGAGGTGGCAATGACAACAGCGTTGACACAGGGCAGCTCAGCATGGGCTCCAGGTTGCTGCAGCAGGAATGGGGCAGTGGTGAAGGGGAGGGGTGAGTCTGCAGCAGGCAAGGGGCATGCAGGTTTGAGCCTGTGCAAGTGGGTTCCCACCAGTACCGTAGGGTTGGGGCCAGTGGCAGTGGCAGCTGGAAGGAGTTGCTGTGGCATGGCCTTCCATGAAAGGTGTTCCAGCTGCAGAGCCACCCCAGGCCTGCTGCATGCCCAGGGGTCAGCGGGACATGCCATAGGCAGGCGGTGAGGAACAAGCATGGGGCAAGCCAGGTCAGGGGTGCTGCTGGTGGTGGTGGGGAAGCCCTGCAGGGTGTGAGGGTTCCAGGCTGTTGCGGGGCAAGGGTGGGTGCTGACCAGTTTGGGGGGTGGGGGAGGCTCCCGTGCACACTGCACCATACCTACCCCATCATACCCACAAACCACACAACCACACCTTTCCCCACATGCAGTCACACACCCCACAAACACTGTACTCACCCACCCCTCACAAACCCCACACCTCTCCCCACATGCACCTCCCCATACACATATGTTCATGTGCCTCTGGGGAGAGCCCCACTCACTGCTATGTGCACACCCTACCACACACATACACCCATCCCCCCACATATGCCCCAGCTACCCTCCCTCTCTACACAGCCCATAGTCCCCACAAACCCCATACCCACTCTTATACACACACCCCAAAAACCCTCCATACCCACCCACATGCACACGCCTCCAGGCCCTCCCCTACACCCCACATACATACACATCCACACACACAGAGCCACCCACAATAACAACACAATAGCAAGAACATTAAAGAAAAACAAGATGAAAACAACCATCTGGGGAGGAAGAAAGATATGCCAGTTGTACTTTCATAGCTTGTCTGTTGCTTAAATTAAGATAGGGCTTCTGCCCTGCACAATATAGATCTCCAAACTTATTTTGCTTCTGAGGTTGTCAAAGGCTTTGTTTTACTGAGAACTGCAAAACAAAATGCACAAGCCAATTTAAATGATAGAGGCAGCAGGGCTAAAGGGTACGCATGAAATGAGACTTAGCCTTGCAAATACTGAAGTAGGCTCTGAAATAGCTTTGTGCAACTAAATATCTACGAAGTTTTCAGGTACAGGCAACCCCCGCTTAACACTGTTTCACTTAGCGCTATTTTGCTTTAATGCTTATTTGAAATTGATACCTGATTCCACTTAGTGCTCAACAAGATTCATTGTAATACTCGTGGTCAGCATCTTGGGTCATTAAAAACAATTGCAGTTGCCATCTTGGGTCATCAAATACTTTTGGTTTCCCTTAACACTTGTTTTGCTTAACACTTGATTTTTCCAGAACTAATTAAGAGCACTAAGTGGGGGTTGCCTGTAGTGGTCTAGGTGGTGCTGAGGGATGGAAACAGATCCCATGTATGAGGTTCCCAAACCTTTTCTTATTGCATACCCCCTTCCAGATTTACCAACTGCCTGGGTATCCCTACCAGCATATGGTTTATATTTTAATCCTTGAAATGCCAAGTATTATGATAACATAAATTCAATCTGCCATTACATAATTTCTCTTCTGTACCCCCAAGGGGTATGAGTGCCACAGTTTGAGAACCCCTGCCATATATGATTCCAGTGGCCGGAAATTCCCTTGTGCATTATGTGTGTTTTAAAACAATATGTAATTAGTTTCTCTTCCTCCCCAAGGCCCCAGTGAATTCTTCCAGATCTTCAGACGTATTACCATAAAGGATGGGAACCTGTACTGTAATACATGGACTTCTTTCTAATGTAGACTGAAGATAGAACTGATTGGTAAATAATGATCACTTCTAGGGGAACAACAAGTATTTTTAACATTTTCATCCCAAGTTGAGAATAAACATTTCACAGCTTTTAGACTGCCCCCCCCCCCCCACACACACACACACATACACAATAAGGGATTTCCAGGAAGTTCTGTTTTGGAGAAAAGCAGTGATTCCCTCCGCCGCCCCTCCCCAGCGTCCCCCCAGCTTCACAGCTGCCCATCAGGCAGCCTGCAGGAAAAAAATGATTTTTTCAAAAATGTGCTTGTTTACCAGGCAAATCCCAGACAGGCTGCACAGACGGGTTCCCTACTGCACCAACATAGTTGGCTGCTCAAGGTGGCTGGCAGCTACAGAGACAGAAAGCTGACTGGCAGAGTCTTTGGCAGACAGCAAAATGTATATTTTCTGGGAAGGGAACTTTAATTACTTTTTGGGCAGGGATGGAATTAATACCTATGTTAGCCAATTGATAAATATTATCCCAATTTTGCAAATAATTCAAAATTCTAATTTTACCATGGAACGAAGGAAAAATAATTCCAGTAAAAACATTACCACCAGTTTTTAAGTTCTGTCCTCAACATATCACTATTAAGCTTGTATTTGTTCCATAAGTCCAGGTAAACTTAATCCAGGTAATCCTCTGAATCCCAAATTTATAGATTTCATACCCTGGATAGCTCACTATAACCAACCAGCCTGACTTCTTGCATGAGAAAGTCCATAGATCATCATCATCCAACAATTCCTGGATCAAGGGCACTTAATTTGTACATAGACCTAGTAAATGTGTTCCAAAGGGTCATTTCTGTGAGATGTGAGATGACAAAATCAAAACACTTCATAGGGATCCAGGATTCTGCCATTTTAATGGCAAATTATCACAACAGTTACATTTCAACGTCATGGCTAAAATATTAGATGGGAAGGGTTAATGGTCATCATCACTCATATGCCTGGTTACAAGGGATCGAGTGTAACTAAGCACCTGTCCTCCAGGCTATAGGAAGGAGCCAATAAATGTTCCCCTGTGTATCAATAGCTGAATAAAAACTACCTTTGGAAATCAGGTCAGGTGTCTTAAAAAAGCTTTCTTATGTCCTAAATTTAGATGCTTTAAATTTGAAAATGCAGCTCTTGACTTGTGTATCTGAATATTCCCCAGAAATAATAATGGTCTCAGGTCACCTCAGGGCTCAGCTCTCTTCACTTGTTCTTTACTTTCTCTCCCCTCATTCCCCTGTGGCAAGTATGTTCAAGGTTTATGCCATTTTTCATTTTGACCTTTTTCCTATCAAAGCTGTGACAACTTGCTACACTTTCTGCATTCTTCTATCATTATGTCAGACTCAAGGTGCAGCCTGCTATAGAGCCTGACCATGGCATATACAATGCCTTTGCAGAGACCCCCAAAGTATGAGTGAGCCTGTGTGTCCAATCTAAACTCTTGTAATCCCTTTTATAATTACAGTTCCTTTAGGTCCATGCTGATATGTGCTTGTGTTACATTTTGAGATAGTCCAGAATATCCTTTGGTGTCTTTTTATAGCTTCTTTCTGTTTCTCTTGCAGTGGGTTTTTTCATCTTCCCTTTTGGTTAGTACTTTTACCATCTGTTGTCTTAATGATGCTTCAGTGGGGAGCGAGCGTTCTGAGTTGCATAACCGATTAAGTGTCCTGTATGTTATACCGCTGATGTCTCTTGTATTGCATGTAGTCTGTTGATATACCCCCGCCTCATCTTATCCCATCAGCCTTTTTATCGTAGTGCCTTTCGTTCTTACCAACTCTCCCTCATTCCACCAGAAATACCCATTACCTTTCCAGGGCAGAGCAGGTGCAGTTACAAAGCTCTTATATATATAGCTTTTCTGCCCTTGAACTTCATTACACTGTTATCAGTATAATTAGAGTTCAGAAACTGTATTTTCTCTGCATCAGACTCACAGGTAACCATGCAGTTTTTTAAAATAGAGGAAAAATATGGCTTAGAAGTTCAGTTTTCCCTCGGAGAAACAGTGATTAATCTGCAGTACCCTTAACTTATAATAAATGGTAGACATAGTCAAGTTGAAGCTAGTCGTTTTTATCTGTAGTGTTCTGTTATAGAAGTAGAATTAATATGAATTAAATACAAGCATTGGAATCCTTGCATCTTAAGAGTGCATTTAATATGCTTAACTGTATCCCATAACAACATTTTTCTATTAAGCACACATGATTCATGTGACTATAACTGTGGTAAAAATAAAGCTGGACTAAAGTTCTGAAAGCATTCAGACTGCTTTATTAGTTCTGAAGCTGCAGTCACATTAATGTATGCAAATTCATTTATTGTTTGTAGATGTGAACTGCCATCAGATCAATCATGGTTAATCTGAACTGGAAAAGATTATAGTTGCCACTCTTGAGCAATGACAGCAAAAGTTACATTTCATGGTTTTTCTAAATCTACAAGGCCCCTTTTAAAATATCTTTAAAAGCAGGATTAATGTACAATTATAATATGTGGATGTTCACACAGCTGAGATTCTGAGAATTTTGTGAAGAATACAGATTTTCTACTTGCCTGCTTCCTTGGGAGAGTTCAGCATGAAAAACAAAATAGGTTTCTGATTTTCATCGCACCCAATTACATTTATTTGCCCGTTTTATTTTCTCCTAGCTTTTACAGTAAATGGAGTATTTAGGGGCTGCATTGTCTTCTCCACATGCAAGTAATTTTACTGTGGATAATGTTCAGATGACACCACTGTCACTGGATGGAAATGTGGTTGACTGAGTAGGTATTGGTTTGGGGGGAATAAACTTCTCATTCTTCTTACATGACATGGTTGTAAAACCTCATGAAGTTAATTCTAAAGATCCCTATTCACTTTGAGTTTTGCATCAGACCCATAGCAAAATATTGTTTTCTTTAATTCATTGTAATAAATAGTTTGCTATAATCAGAATTACCAGGCATGAAGATAGCATTAAAAATGCCTAATGGGGCACTCAAAGCTCTGTGTTATTTGGTGGTGTGAGAAAACTGTCTCCTTTTTAAAATCCTATCCCAAACTGGTTTGGACACTAATTATATCTGCTGAGTACCCCAAAACCTTTTTAAGTGTTCAACAATTTGCCAGTTGTACCATGACCCCAAGGCAAGCACTGAAGCATTTGGGCTGTTTGGCTTTATCAGCCCTAGCCTTCATGGGGTGTCACTAAAGTCCTGATTACATGGCTAAAACCAAAGATACTTAACATTAATGAGGTTGCAAATACTCTGGTGTAGTAGTGTAAACAGCTACCACTATTTAAGGTAAAACAGTAACAGTCCGGAAAAGCAATACAGTAGAGGTTTTTATGGCTTTTTAGGCATTTTACCCAGAGTGCCCTCTCAGGTTTGGTCCTGTGTTAATGCATTATGGGACCTTTGTAAGCTTCCAGCACTAGAGCAGTTAGCACAGGGGTTTCAACCTTTTTTATGGAGTGTATACCTTCAGGTGGCAGCAGCCAGACGTGGAGCAGAGGGAGCTTGCATATGGCAGTGGTGGATGCTGTGTGCGAGCCCCCTCCCCACCCCCACTTCCATGTCCAGCTGGCTGAGCAGCATCTGCGTGGCCTGCAGTGGGGAGCCGCTGCCCTCGCACCCTTCCCTGCCAGCCCTGCTCCTGGGAGGCAGTGGTGGGTGGTGGCTCTCCATCCCTGCTCATGCATACCCCCTAGCACCTTTCCAAGTATCCCCAGTTGACAACCCTTGAGTTAATGGTATGTTCTACTGGGCCCCCTTCGCCCTGGCTCCCTGCCCGGTTTCAGCTGTTTCGCCGTGTGTTCTGCGCTGATTTGACACTGGTTGCAGTGTTAAGCTGTCACAGTCTATTCACATACCATTCCCCACCACTGCTTCCTGTTCCCTAGCAGTTTCCCAATGCTGCTGCCACTTCCACCCCCGCAAAGCCACTTCTTCTTCTACCCTTGCCTCCTACTGGCCCCAGGAAGGGAATGTGTTCACATGACTTTCCCCTCGGCCATAGGATAAGACATCAGGGATATTGCACAACACAAAGATTATAGATCGAGTGCTGTGTGGAGTCAGTAGGACTTATTTTCTTGAGGTGAAGTGTATAGGGGCCTTGCTAGGTAACGGAAAGGGTGCTTCTGGGATTATGTCCCGTTTGAGTGTCAGTCTTTCCCTTGCCATCATTTCATGGCCGCTTAATTATAGAAATAACCTGCTAGAGAAAATGCTTCTTGAAGCTATTATGACTTACAGAAATATGTGAAAGTATGAGTACAAAATGATTTAAAAATGGAAAAATGTCTTAGCTTTTTACTGGGTTTGAAAATACTATATTGTAAAAAGATTTATTCGTCTTACAGATAAAACATTACTTACAAAAGATTGAGATTGCAATTCAAACCCCTGTGAATTTCCTTCCACTCCTAACTATGCCTAAATAGCTAATAGCTTGAGAGTAAAATATGACATGATGATTTCTACAAACACTCTTCAATGCTGTTTTATAAATATGGTGTGAGTTATTTTTGCTACTAATATGTCAGTCATTAAAGCTAGGAAAGAAAATGGAGTATGGAAGAGAAGGTTAAAATATCTTCTAAGTTCGTGTTTGATTTACTTATCTTTCTAAACTGTTGTGATATTTGGTGTTTAGGACCAGCAATGTATTTCTGTGTTGGTTGATAAAAGATGGGATTTATAAAGAAGAGAAGAGGACTTTTCTGCTGCAACAGCATACCAGGGAATTGCTAGCCCTTTGGGTCAGGTCATTGGGCCACTGAATGGTTTTATAATACAGTACAGTTAGTTTTCAAACTGTAATAAAAACAAATGACTATCAGAGCAGGCTGCTTGGTCGGGGCAAGAAGGGTTCAAGCTATGAGTTTCTGGAAGACCATATTTTAGCGTTACTGCTAATGCGTATCTTACCAGTGCCCTCTTCTGTATGGAATGACAAGTGTATGGGTGATAGCTTATCTGGCTTTTCTGATTTAGCCACTACTGTGGATACATTCACAGAATTTGACATCGAGTTTAATTAAAATATAGGGGTGTCGACATTGCTCCCCTGGCCCTCTAGGCAGTAGCCAAATAGTATGGCCCACCAGCCTGTTCCTGCTTGCATATACCACACCTGAAAATCAGGCAGCGAGGATGCACTGAGGTATCTTCCTACTGCTGCTGTCTAATGTACCAGAGGCCTATATCTCAAGAATGGTGGAGGATATGCTGCTGGAATGACTTCACCAACTTGTTTCTGGGTTTAGCAGGTACAGCTGGCAACGGCTGGGCAAGACCGTGTTCTTTGTCAGCAACCTCATGAATGCCAGGAAGGCAGTAAAGATGTACCTTTAGATTCAGACAATTTAAGGCCAGTAAATGCCAGCTAATGTATCTGCCTGTGCAACACGAGTTATGAAGCCAGAGTTGTGTAATTAAAAAACATTTCTTCTTTGGAGAAGCTATGGAAGCATTTTCCATTATTCCAAAGGTTTGTGCATTTTTCAAGAAACTTTGACTTGATTTGAGTTTGTACAGTGATATTTTTATTTTGGTTGTTGCCATTTTCATTTAGGTCTCTGTACAAAGAATGGGAGGGATTCTCCATCACCTTTCCTTTTTGTGATATTGATATTGCGTTCCCCCTGCAGCTGCTTGTGAATATTGGAGACAACAGACACATTCAGTGTGGATTTATTGAATAGATTGGTTGTCATATCACAGCAACAACTTCTTAAGCTTTCCCTTTTCCCTTGTTCTTTATTTTAAATGGTTCTATTTAATTATTGGAAGAGGTAGTTAAATAACCTATGAGCTGTCAAGTAAAATTTAATTTAATTACATGTATACATGCCATTGTCTGTCTGAGGTGGAAGTTCAAATACCATTAAGGACAGTGAAATAATAGACAGGGGGGAGAGACTAGAAATATCAGCAGGAAATGATAAATTGAGATCTGACTGGAAAAAATGGAGGCTAGTGAATTAAAGGGGGAAAGTCCTAAAAGACCAATATTTCATGGGAGAAGGATGAAGTAGAAGTAATACTGGCAAAGACCTAGGACAGTTAGGATATAGCAAATGAGCTAAAAATTGTACTTGTCCACTGTGCGGCTAACGTATCTATTTTTAAAGATCTAAGGCTGTGGAGAAGGAAGGTAACAGTCCTCTGTATGATGCTGGAGAGACCGCTCTCCTGCCCATCACCATGGTTATCAAAGTGTGTTTTGTACGTAGGAGCTGCATTACCAGAATGATATTCATAAATTGGAGAGCTGCAACGCACGTAATCCAGAGCAAAAAAACCTGATTTTTTTTTTTTAGAAAACCTGAAAGGATCTAAGTATGTGTGGCTTGGTTAACACTTCCAGTGAGGAATCAGTGTGGAGACATGAATCTGCAGATTCTTGAACAGGAAAGGAGAGGTTACCAACTACACGGTGGGGTTAAAACATGGAGCAGATGAATATAATTAACTAGTGGGGGAAAGGGTTGGATATAAGGAGAATCTTCAGGAAAACGAGCTTTGTTAAGCTACAGAATAGCTTCCTAAAGCAAATTGAGGATGATCCATGACTCAGAACATTCAGGTGAAAAAAATGCTACGAAATACAATGTAAGGAGCAAGCTTTACATAGATGCTTGGGGCTGCTTTACCCACTCCTTCCCACCTCTGTTCTCTGTGCACTTGTGTGCATAGCTCTGTGGTAGGGCACTGTTTGTGCCTGCCACGCTGAGGGGCCAGAAGACAGCAGCCAGCAGGTGCCTGATTAGGGCTGCCCATATAAACAGGGCATTTTGCTGCTGGGAGGCAGGCAACAATATCACATGGCTGCAGGGCTGCTGGTATCATTGGGAGGCAAGGCAGGAGCTGTAGGGGATGGTCAGGAGGCTCCTGGTCCTGGGCATGACCTAAAAGTGCACCCTGCCAGGAGTGAGTGGCATGGTAGGGCTCTTAGTGGTGCGGGAGCCCCCAAGAAATGCCAAGCCAGTTACCACCCTGGTGAAAGGCGGGTCAGGGCGCCTCAATCCCAGCTCCCACAACCGGGTGGGTCACCCCCTTTGTAGGGTCTGGAAGGTGAACCACCAGAGAGAGAGAGTAGGGCCATAGACTCACACCTGTCTGGACATTGCCTGACTGGGCAATGCTGGGGCCAGGACTGGAAGGGTAAAAGGGCCAGTGACCCACCGTGAGGAATGCCCAAGGGCCTGGGGTACCACCTGGCCTGGAGGTGGGCCAGGGCTAGCAGCCCAAGGGCCTGGGGGGAGCACACCCATAAGGGGGGAGCAGTTTAGGGAGCGATGCTGCCCAGGATGAAGGTGGAGTAGGCCGTCTGGGGAGAGGAATCCAGGAGGGGTTCAACTAGTAGGATCCTGGGGCCCAGTGTGGGGCCGGTGCTATTGATCACATCTGGATGCCATCTGCGAGGTGAGGGGTGCAATGCAGGAGAGGAACTGAGCCACGGATAGTGCCCCCTGGCATCGGGGCAGGAAATAGGCAGCCTCCCGTTTACTTAACATCAATCAATTAAATAATTAACAAGAAGGTGCGGTGGGTGAGAAGGCGGGTGGTTAGCTCAGAAACAGGTGGGCAGGCAATTGGGGAATCAGCCCAAAGCAGGCCTCCTGTTAGAAGCCCAGTTTTGGAGGAAATGCCGGTTGAGAGCTGCTGCTCCATCCCCGCGTCCCCGGGGAAATACAAATATTCTTGGTGCCATCATTGTCTTGGAGCAGGAGGAGCAGAAACCACCCTCGTAAAAACAGACAGGCACGATCCCAACTGGGTTTCCTAGTACCTGTGAACTAGCTGGGAGCAATTCTGGATTCCTTAACCGTGCTTTTTGATGCCATAACAATGCGCGGTTATTTCCTGCAATTTGGAAGTTTTTCTTGGTTTCCCTACTACAGTAACATATTTTTGGGTAGAGTACCAACCCCATTCCGCCCCTCCCCCCCCCCCAAAAAAAAATAAAAAAGAAAACACCAAAAAAACCCAACAGAACACCTACTTGTAAGACGTTAGTGTGCCAGGCGTGGAGGGAGTTACTTGGCTGGATGCACTGCATATTAATGTGGTTAATAAACAAGTAATGAATGACTGCACGGTAACAACTAGACAGTCAGATGCACATTTAGACATGCCCACTGAGAGGACCATGTCCCAAAATTGTAGCAGACAAGAAGATTAATTCCGTCTGTGTTCCACAAAGATTATGAAATGTTTCAGTATGAGTGTGTCTGAGGCTTGGAGAAAGTCTGTAATTGTGTCAAAGTTGTATTGAACTTCCATGGATCAGAGTTTGTGAGCGTAGATTGGAAACCGATTTCATCTTCCTTTCAAGTAAGTTGCAAGTATTGGCTGAATTTGTGCATCCTGCATGATAAATGCCATTTGCATAGAGCAAACTGTTTGTGTTAGGTCCTTTAAAAAGAGAGGGTTTTTTGTCAACCAGGGGCTAAAAAGCAACTTGGTGTGTATTCTTTGTGTCCCTGCATCTGTCACAGGAACGCTATAATGACCCCATGATAAGAGTACCATGCAGTTTCTGTCAGCCAGTCTGTGACGTGGCCATCAGTATCCACATCACCAGAGAAAAATGCCCATTCATATTAATGTAGCTGGATATTAAATACAGGAAGCCTGGATATTTATGATCCTGTCTCTGGATCTGCCAAAGTTTGTGAACCTCCTGGCTTCAAAGTCTTTGATTACATAATCCACTTGGCCAGGGTCACAAATCTCTGTAGGAAAATATGCTCAATAGTCTTGCTGTCTGCAGTGGTGACACTGCCAAATATCTGGCTTCCAGCTGGTTCCCAACTGATCAGCAGTCATCCAGGATAGCTATCTTCCACAGTGCAGTGACCGTCTACTTCTTGACAGGTGGACTTGCTCTGATCCTGGTCAAACAGATACCCCACAGGAACACAACCAGCACATGTTCTGAGAGATGCAACCTTGTGTATCCATTGCATTGATGCATCCATTGCTGGCAGTTCCAGCCTGGAGAACAATTTGATCCTGGAAGGCCGTGCTAGTCTTCCACCCTCACAGACAGTATCTGAGTGTTCACAGGTCATCTATAAATGTCTACATGAGCAAGGTCTTTCTAAACACTGGACATTGGCTGTCATTTTTTAATACGAGGTTCCCAGGCTCAGCTCCTGCATTTATGTGTGCTTTCATCAGCTGTAGATACCTACCTATGATACTGTTTGAAAGAACAGGATCACAGGAGAGAGCTGTCTGGTATCCATGGCTAGAGTGAGAAAGCTGAGCAAGGATGAATACAAACTCTCAGAGTCAAATGGTCTATAATGGTTCTTATAGGACAAATACCTGTATCATCCTATTTGCCTGCCTCCCACAGTGTACCCAATTAGCTGGTACTGCAAAGGTCACTGAGCTGCCTTCCCAGGGTGCACAACACACAGTGAACATGTGCCACAGGTATATAAAGTGTGCTTGGAAACCTGGAAAGACATATGCGCTCCAGCGGGTTAAGGTTGGTTGCAGCTGTGTTCTGACAAAACTTTCAAGTTTGGACAGGTTATAAATGATTAAAGATCCTCTGGGGACAGAGACTGCAGTGAGGAGTGTGTGAGCTAGCTTTAAATGAGATAACTTGGGTCCTGGAAGCAGTCAAGCTATGGTAGCATGAAACTGTGCATGAGTCAGCCAACCGTGCTGCAGTAAATGGAATTGGATCACATTGATTCAAAATGCTGTTGAAGTCAAAGTATGTATGTACTATGTGCGTACATGCGTGCGTGCGTGCGTGTGTGTGTGTGTGTGTTCTATTATGGAGTGGTGAAAGGCTATGTTTATTTTGAGACTGGATGCATCATGCCATAGTCATTTTAGATGTGGAATACACAGAAAATAGCAACTTGTGAGAAGCACCAGAGTGACACATGAGATGTATGGAAGCTGTTGCCTTTTTCTTCATGTGTCATCTTTACCTCCTCCACTAGATACAATAACCTATTTCCACCTCAGCTTAGAGCTTCAGTTGAAAGTTAGGTCCTTCGTTTGAGTACCATTTCTCAAAGGTAGCACAGAAGAGAAGTTAGACTTGCCCCAAGACTTGCATAATCTGCCTAAGGTACCAATGGTAAAGTGAGTGTACAGGACACACTGAAATTGTATCTGGGGACGGAGTGCTAGGTATTCAGCTGGGTCAAATCAAAATGGAGAAAAGTGTTTGTTTTAGGGGGGGGGTTTCGCCTGCTTTTGACTGTTGGACGTCATTCCAGGTTCTGGCCTATCCAGCCACTAGAAATGTATAAAGCAGGGAAGCAGAGAAAATATTTAAAGAAATAGCATGAAAATATTAATCTCATACCTCAGAATTCCCTGAAATATAGTAGTTAGACGTTTTCAAATAAGTTCAGCTTTATTCAGACATTGTAGACTTAAAACGGTATGTCCCCAGGGAAAAATCCCAAGTCGTATTCTTTGCTTATTTGCTAATCCTAACTTCAACAACTTGGCTATAGCGAGGTTGCAGAAACCCTATATGACATTTACTTAAATATTATACCTCTTATTTCTAAGCCTATTTCTGTATGGCTTTCTGTTATGTTACAGAAGACCCAGTTGAACTAGTTATCTCGAGGTCCCTTC
This sequence comes from Caiman crocodilus, assembly GCA_030014935.1. NCBI lineage: Eukaryota > Metazoa > Chordata > Crocodylia > Alligatoridae > Caiman > Caiman crocodilus. The sequence goes on from JAGPOW010003395.1 coordinate 35,691,416, forward strand.
CAGCCTTACTTCTCTATGAATAAGGTGCACAGGCTGCGTCTACACTAGACACTACTGCACAGTTGTTACTGCACATGTATTTAGTAGTTGTATAAACAAGTACTAAATACATGTGCAGTAACCAGACTTATTATGCGGTAGTGACAGCAAATGCCTTTTTTGTGATGCTGCTGAGCAGTAGTGTCAAATCATGGTATTTGCCACATGATGCTACTGCACAGTAGTTTTGGGCTACTGATTAATTAGCCAGCGTCTCACGTAGATGGGCCCACAGTGCCACATCTATGGTTGCTTAAGACCTTACGCACCATGACTATCCAGAGCAGCCCAGAATCATCAGCAATAGTAATTGGTATCCTGTTAAATAGCACCATCAGTTGTGGTGTATCTGGATCGTGGTTTAAAAGAGCTGTCCTTTTCAAAGCATCTTCAAAATAGAGAAACCCATCAGAAGCAATTAAGTCTTCCTTAAGTGCCTGCTGAATACAGCTAAGTATCAGTTATGATTTATATTTTTCTCTGCATTGAACCTTTAAGTTTATAGGAGTTAGTTCTCTCTGGCCCCATCTACATGTTACACTTAAGGCATGATTCAGTTAATCCCACCTGAAGTTGTGAGCCAGCTACACATCCAGCCAATTAATTCTGTGATAAAACAAGCAACGTTACAAAATCATTCCACAAAAAATGTGCCATAATTCTGTAGCTTGTTCTGATGCCATTATTTGAACATTTGGCCATGCGGCTGTGAGGCCCATCAACTGAGGGACTCTGAGTCACAGGGCTGTACTACCCACTGCCAGCCCCACCGCTGGCAAAGATCGCAGTGGTGGTAGCACGCCTGGCATTGCCCCTGCTTCGAACCTTGTCAGTCGATGAGGTTTGCAGCGGGACAGCACATGAAACGTTGCCCCTTCTGGGAGCAGCATCGGCTTTAGGGCTCAGAGCCACAGGAGCCAGTGCAGGGGGAGCCTGGGGTCATGATCTCCCTCCATGGGCAATAAGGTGTGATCGGATCTGATACTGGAACCTGCAGTCACGCCTCTTGCCATGAATGTGTGGCTTGGCAGGAGGTGTGATTATGTGGATCATGCATCAAATCCTATCATGCTTCTATCTGAAAGTCTTGAGGAGCCTGGGAGGCAGCTTTCTCTTTATGTTTAATTCAGATGTTCTTTCCAGTTTTGCTTGGTTTCTTGCGCATTTTTTTTCTTTCCCCTTCTTGCGCTGTTATTGTAGAAGCAGAAGTTAGTCATGCTGGAAATGTATGTCTTCTTCATTCACGCAGAACTTGAAAAATCACAACACCTACTAGTTTGACTATAGGAAAATCATTGCCAGGTTTTAGTAATATATATGGGTCAGAGCATCCACTGCTGCAAATTAGCTCAGCTACAATGAGGTACATGAAGCTACGCTGATTTGTATTTCATGAGGCTCTGACATATGATGCATGTATAAAAATTAGGCCTAAAATAACTGTTTGATCTTCAGGCATTTTATATATGATTTATATTTTTATATGTGGCTTAGATATAAGTACTTGTGCAAAAGGCATTAGAAGCTTGGTAGAAGAAAGTGCAAGACTCTGTTCACTGGTGCCTTTGGACTCTTTTCACCTGCTGTGATCTGGGTATTTTATGGATCACGATTCCACCCAGATGCCTTACTCCACAGAAGCCTGAGGAGTTGCTGCTGCCCAGCTAATCCGTCCACTATAATATACTCAAAGGCTACAGTTATAGGGGGTTGTATATTTTTTCCCTGCGGAATGAAAATCTCACATGCTCTGAGCAAGGTAATATTCACAAAATTGTTACATTTAGAAAAAATTAAATGTTTACAACAAAGTAAATTTCAAATGTTAACCCTGATGCAAACTTGAGAAATTCACAAAACTGAAGGCATTTACTTCACCACCGTGTAAAGAAAGTCCAAAAACATGAGATGGAAATTACCTTCTTTGAAGTACTTCCCTTTAGATTATGAAAATCCTTATCAGATATGCCTTATAGCTTTAAAATAACTCTTTTATTTATGTTATTGTACTTTTGATGGATGTTGAAAATGAGAATATTTTAGAATATTTTTACTTTTCCTCTGTGCATTCCATTTACTTTCTGCTTCAGCTATCAAACTGGAATACTTGATTTCACTTTTGTTTCTAATTGGTGTTTCCTCTTTTCTCACCCAGCAAAGAGAGACCTCCCTGTAGACCATGAGTGTTTCATTTCTTGTTTTTAATGTTCTGCTCTAGTAGTTCTTGCTCTGAAAAAGTTACATAAGACTCTTGCAATGCAAGTTCCTACTTAAGATTTCCATTATGTTTATTATATATATCATTTATTCTCTGTAAAACTTGCAAGATGTCATACTAGATTCAGATGTACTGCTATCAAATCATCTGTCTGACAATGAGGAAGTGGAAATATTTTGCCAAATAGCCCTCAAGAAAACAAAAGCTTTTATAGAAAATGTTTACAGTGAACTTTTTATTCCAGAACAATGACTAGTTAATCCTTTGCTGTATAAAACTTCTTTTTCCTATGTATTTTACTGTGCTCATAACAATTCTGCTGTTGCTTCCAAATGCATTTTATTACAGTTGAATATCTAAAGCTGACGGTTTAAGTAGGGATCTGATTCTTTTGCAAAACTTGCGTTCCTTGGCAGCAGGGCTTTGTTTCTTATGTTGGGTTATTTTCAAGTTTTTGAAAAATTGTTGAGATAGATAGTAGACCAAAGAACTTTTTTAAGTTCTTTAGCAATGTACAACCATATAATTGAAAAAATCTTGCAGGGTCTGCATAGCTTTACCAAATCACTATTTTGCAGAATTCACACATGCTCCTTTAAAAATATTCCCTGTTACAGAATTAAATTTATAGCTACACTGCAACAACAGAACTTTTGAAACAAATCAGAATTGTTGATACTGGTATTGCTAACCACAGAATTGAAAAAAATCATAAACTGGGTGCCTTTTCCCTCCCTGAAATCATAAGAATGGCTTTAATTTAAAATATTTCTTTAAGTGCATTATTTTTAGCTGCCTTCTGCTTTCTCCGGTTTTCTTTGTAACCAGGACAGCTAGAATTTTTTGGGTTGCTTTGTTCTGTTTTGTTTTTACTTGGTGGATGAGAATCTCATCTTCCACATGATATCAGGGGATGCAGCATTGGGAGGTTTGCTAGTTACTGAAATATTCCCACAAAATTATGAGTGTGCAGCATTTGCAAAACATACATCAGTCCCTATCTTTTCCAGCTTTCTGTGATGTGAAATGTTGGGGGTTTAGCCTTATACTTTTTGTGTTCATTTAATGTTTATGAAGAATACAGAATTGGAAGTTTTCTGAACGGTAGCACACCGTTGTGGGTAACCCAGCCCCAGGTGCTGACTTAAAGACGGTTCAACAATAGCGGCTGCTGTGGCTGGCCATTGTGCTGCTACCGTTTAGCCACAGAACTGCTCAACTATGCCTCTGCTTGTAGATTGAAGTCCTCCATGATAAAATCCTAATGTACAAGTAGTACTGGGATTTAGTTATTCACAGACATCGAAAGAGTAAGAACTGCTCTAAAACAAGTCTCTTCACAAACCAACAGGTCTGAATCTGACTCATGTCTCTATTGAAAAGGTAGCTTTTTCTGTCCCCAGTTAGTCATTGGTCTCTCCTTCAGAGGTGTCAGTTGTGGTAGTGATTTTGCTGGCAGGGGTTTTATGATGTGCATGACATCGGTGCATGAGGAACTGCCTGAGTGCCAGCACTAATTAAGATCAGTTGTCAATAAATATTGGGTAGAAACTAATTCAATTTACTAGACACTGAGAGTGAGTGCAAATCAAATGGTTGTGCTGGCCATTAAATTGGATAAAAAGCACTCCTGAGCAAGGCCATGTCCTATACAGTTATACAAGGCCTCTATATTTATGGGTTCAGGTTGTGATTCGTATTTCGGGCCCCCTTCACATGACTCAGAAAGTCAGTATCAGGGAAAACTAACCATTGGTGCCTACCAACAATCATCCAGGCTTCATAGTACTTGTATGTGCTTGGTTTCAGAGATGAATAATTGAAAATAATTTCCAGACTGTAGTATGATAACATAGTTTATATAACTTAGACCTGAGGTAGCTGAGCAGGGTGTTTCTAGACCAATTTGCTTGGTGATGTTAACATACACATTGCTGAAGCCAAGCTTTCCGCTTAAAACATAACTGGAAATTCACAGCTCTCATGGTCCTTTTTCATATTGTCTGCAGCAGGTATAGAGCAGGATGGAAGGATAGTTTTGCAACCAGAACAATTAGATTATGAAGCGTATTCTTTGATTTTGTCATTTTTTTCATTTCAGATGTTGTGGAACATCACCATTGCAAACACGTTCAAGAAAATCTTTGTTTTACAAATCCATGGATTTTCTGTAACAGGATGTTTTTCTTGTCTTGGCTTCTTTCTGCTTTCAAGCTACTATATTACCTGCCTTTGTTGAATAGAGAAGGGGTAGGACAGCTGTTCCCTGTTTTTTCAGTTATAAGACTAATTCCTCAAAGTCTAGAGAAAACTGGAGAGAGAGAGAACATTTAGCAAGTAAGGACTTTTCCATTTGCTTGGTAAGTTATATGAGGAAGGATTGCTTATCTGAAAACTTGAGGAGAGGAAAAATGTTCTTTGTCATTAATTATTTAGACACTCGTAGAAAAGTCATTGTATGAAATTTTTAATAGAAACCAATTTAAAATAGGCAAAATGTATGAAGTTATTAGAATGAAGTGCACTTCTTATAAGGATTGGTGTGTAGGCAGTTTGGCTTAGTAATTACTGGGGGTGGGCCAGAGCCAAATCACACTCTGAGTCAGGGAGCAGGAATTGGAGACTACATTATGAGATCTAAAAGGAAATCCAGGGCAAAGTCCCAGTCACAGTATAAAAGCTGATCCCAAGTCACAGGAGCCAAAAGCTGATCCCAAGGTTAGGACAAGCGGGGAGTCAGAAATGACGTCCAGATATGCCAGAGTTAAGGTAAGCTAAGAATCAGAGATGGAGTTACCAGATCTAAAGGAAGCTTCCAAAAATCTACAGTCCAGAGCCGAGCAGGTTCAGGAACAAGAAAACGAGGAAACACCAGAGTGGAGAGGCTATCAGAGACCTTCAGAAGAACGGTTGCCTGGCCTACAGCCCGGAGGAACGAAATGAGGAACTTGCTTTCCCCAGCAGCCACTCAGAAAGCCCTCAAAGTGGCCAGATGGTTCATTAGCTGGGGTAACTGCAGTTGTTTGTAAGGCTAGGTGAGGTTAAGTTGGGTTCAGAATGGCCACCCAATTTAAACTTAGCCCATCCTGATGCAAACCTTACACTTTCAGACCCAGTCTTAGTGACCAGCAATCCGTTTAAACCTGTAGCAAAACAGAAGTTCCATGTATGCAAACCAGTTTAAACACTGCAGAACCTGGTTTCAGAGAAACCTGGATCTATGTAGCATCAGACTCGTTTAATTTTAGTCAAACCAATGCATGGAACTTCTGTCCGCTGCCCCCGTGCTGCCTCAGGGCTAGGAAAAACCAGCCGCTAGATCCAGCCCCGGGGCTGCTATTTTTACTCTCCCTTTCCCTTGCAATGCTCTATTGTTTGCCCTTCCCCAACCCCCTGCCCCCTCCCCAGTCAGCCATCTCAACCCCCATCCCGGAAGCTGCTCTGGGCGCAGCTGCTTTTATCAGTGTTCACAGCTATGGGAGCTGAGCAGGTAATTCCCAGTGGGGAAAGGAGTGAAAGCAACAGAAGTGTAGTTTTGCTGGGGGGACCCCCCCCCCGTACACCACCCGTGGGCCATGCCTGCTTCTCTGTGCCATCCATGGGTTATGCCTGCACACCCCACCCATGGGTCAAGCCTTCTCCCCCCTTACCCTACCCATTGGTCATGCCAACCCCACCCATGGGCTGTGCCTGCTCTCCCTACCCCTCTTGTGTGTTGCCCCCCCATTCCACCTTCAGATCATGCCCCCACTCCACCCCTGGGTCACAGTTGCCCCCCCTTGGGTCATGCCTTCCCCCCACCCTACCCGTGGGTCATGCCTGCACCCCCAGCCTACCCACAGGTTACACCTGCCCCACCAGCAGGTTGTGCCTGCTTCCCCCACCACAGCCATAGGTCATGCCTGGCTCCCCTCCCCACCCAATTCTGATTTACCTGATATTGGGCAACCATTTTGAATCAATTTAACCTCCCTCTAATGCCCGCGAATGTCTATACTTAGCCCATAGGCTATGTGACTTAAACTTGTTGCGACACAAACAAGAGTTGCTTTATACGTTAACACGTATTTCTCTAACTCTGAGTTTTTCATGTGCTTAAGAGCAGCTGAAAGGATTGTGATAATGAACGAAAAAAAGCAAATTCTGAAGATTTCAAGTCATTTGAGACACGGGTAATTCCGCCCGAAGAGCAGCAATAAAGTAGAAATAGTTTTTTACAGCATTTGCCTATTTTTACAAAATTTGAAAAATGAATATTGAAACAGAGCGGTTCATTTTATTTATATCATCTTGTATTGAGTACTTCCAACAAAAACCCCAGAAAGCTTTGTTAATGTTTAATCTTGAAGGATCGTGTGCGATCATCAGCTATGTCTGAAATTAGAGAAGGAAAGTTTTTAAAATAAATCACTTGGACTTTTTTTTTTAAGACCTTCAAACTGCCCTGCTAATTATACTTTCATAGTTGGTAGGGTCAGAAGGAACCTGAGCAGATCAAGTCCGACCCCCTGCCATGGCAGGAAAGAGTACTGGGGTCAAATGACCCCGGCAAGGTGTCCAGCCTCATCTTAAAGACCCCCGGGGAGGAGCCAGCATCGCTTCTCTTGGAAGTTGGTTCCAGAGATTGGTTAGATTGTTTCTAAATGTGGAATTCTATTGAAATATTTGATGCTAGATTACAAATATTTGATGCATCTGTTGGATTTATAAACTACTCAGAAGACACTGACACGTACTGAAGTATTTAAACCTGGGCCATTCCTCCTTTTCAGTGCTGTTCAATTCTTCAGGAAAAAGTTTAAAATGCTGTAAAAAATGGAGACATCTCTCAAAGCACAAAGATGTGATTGTTTTTTTCTAGTGTATCCTACTTCCTAATTGTCAGGTCTTTAATGAGAAGAATTTTCTCCATTTACCATTAATTGTTTAACCGGAGGCTGTTGGAAAAGTTGGGCACAAATTTTATTTTTGGTGTGGTGACTCATAAATAGGACTAAAGTCAGCATCAGACGTAGAATGCCAACATTTATAAAGGACAGGCAAACTCTCCGTTCTTGTGTTTTTAATCCTGTAAGTGCCACACACAACAAACTCAAAAGCCTTTTGAAAACCCATCAGACTAAATTTGAACTTTGTAAAAGCACAGGAATACACACGTGCTTTAACTGGGAGGGAAAAGCACACTTTTGGGGTACTATGTACTTTATGAAAATGGGTATCTGTTGATTACTCTGAAATTAATGATCTTCCTAAAATAGAAGTTTTCTCCTACTCCCTGCTTCCCTCCCACACTACTAGCAATTTCATTTCACGCTTTTACAACGAGTGCCAACATGCTACAAACTAATAGACACTTGTGGGTAAATGTGCAAGTGCTGGCACTGGCTCACCAACCTCCTACACATTTTAACAGAAGACTTGAATTCGTCTGAAAGACCCACGCGTGCAGTTTTCGACTCTTCAGCTGACAAAGTTGTGATCATCTACAATAGAGAAAAGGTTTTGCATAGTAGCTGTGTGCCGCCTTATAGAGCTATACCACCTTGTCCCGTGCATTGTTCCTCCTTGGTAGAGGGCGGTATGTCTTTCTTTGTCTTCATTGTACAAAGAACATGCTTTATTAAGTTAATGGTAAACCCTATGTTTGGTGAGTTTTGTTTCATTGTAGGCATAGTTTATCAGTGGTGGGGAGATGAGGAGAAGGAATTTGAGTTCCTGCTGAGATTTTCATTGGGCTGCTTATGAATGTGTTTTGGTTTGTTTTTTTCAAATCCTGCATAATACTGTGTGGCACTGCAATATCTTTGTCATCTAGATTCATAGTACCTGCCCTAAAGAGAGGACCTGGTTGACACGTGGGAACTAATAATGAGATACAGAATCTAGGCAAATTAGTTTCCTCATTCAAATAAAGTTAAAGTTAGTAGTGACAGAAAGTTATCAATGGAGGAAGGCTTTTCATTGACCCTCAGGAAGGTTCCTGTTCAGAGCTGTTTTCTTCATTTAAAAATAAAACAGAACCAAAAACACTGTCATTACAGCAATTGATATTTAATAGCACTTGCCGTTATCAAGTAGCATACTAGTTGTCAAAGAGGCTGAGGGTTGAATGTGCACAGAGAATGATTTATCCTCTCTTCTCTAGGGGATTTATCCTCTCTTCTTTCTTCTCTGCAGTTGTTACAGCAGAAGGAAGGTTTTGAACAGAGGGCAAGTACTAATATTCTCAAGCACTAATATCCACTTAATTTATTATTTAATAGGAAATTAACACACTACAATATGAAAGCTTGTTCAAACTCAACTTTTCTTTGTAATGCTATGTTTTCATCGAGGTGGCCAGTCTGACTTAATAAAATTGGAACTCTTAGCTGCATCTTCTTTTCTAAGTTTCTTGTATTGGGAGGGATTTGTTGGGGAAGTCATGTAGTGGTATGGGAGGAAATCTAATCTGATGTGCCAAGATCAGAAGGATCACAGTCTACTGAGATTAAAGAACTGGGAGGGAGGAGAGGGACGAAGGGTGTAGGGCTGATCACAGAAGAAAGGACAGGATTTACTAGATGAAGTAGCTTGTGACTGAAGAAAGGAGGGAAAGTTGAAGAAATTAGTAGCAGGAGAAAGGATGATGTCTCATTGTATTTGAAATTAGTTGTTGGATAGAGAGAAGAATTGCTGAGAGTTACTTCCATGCTGGGCATAGTGTGACCTGTGGATTAAAACAGCTGAGCAGATTCTCTCCTGTGCATAGCATAAATCATAGGGCAAGGCAGTATCCATTCATTGCCTCATGATTTTCTATTTCATAGTTTCATAGTTTGTAGAGTCAGAAGGGACCTTGACAGATCATCAAGTCTGACCACCTGCCGTGGCAGGAAAGAGGTGTTCATCCAGCCTCCTCTTAAAGACCCCCAGGGTAGGAGCCAGCACCACTTCTCTTGGAAGTTGGTTCCAGGTCCTAGCTGCCCTGACTGTGAAGTATCGCTTCCTGATATCTAGCCTGACTCTACCCTCTGCCAGCTTGTGCCCATTATTTCTAGTCACTCCTGGGAGTGCTCGGGGGAACAGAGACTCTCCCCAATACTTGCTGGTCCCCTCTGACTAGTTTGTAACAGGCCACTAGATCCCCTCAGCCTTCTCTTGTGGAGGCTGAACAGGTTCAGGTCCCGTAGCCTCTCCTCATAGGGCCTGCCCTGCTGCCCCCTGATCATGCACATGGCCCTCCTCTGGACCCTCTCCATGTTGTCCACATCCCTCCTGAAGTGCGGCGCCCAGAACTGGACGCAGTACTCCAACTGTGGCCTGACCAATGTCACATAGAGGGGGAGAATCACCTCCTTGGACCTGCTTGAGATGCATCTGTGGATGCATGACAAGGTGTGGTTGGCCTTCCTGATTGCATCCCCACACTTTTGGCCCATGTTCATTTTGGCATCAATAATGACTCCAAGATCCTTTTCTGCTTCTGCACTGACGAGAAGGGAGTTCCCCAGCCTGTAGGTCTGCTGCTGGTTTTCCTCTCCAGGTGCATCACCTTGTACTTGTCAGTGTTGAAACGCATCCAGTTCTCATCTGCCCTCCCCTGTAACCTAAGTTCAATTGCAGCCTATTCCTCCCTTCTAGCATGCCCACATCCCCCCACATTTTAGTGTCATCGGCAAATTTGAATAAGGTGATTTTTACCCCCTTGTCCAAGTCACTGATGAAGATGTTGAACAGCGCGGGTCCGAGGACCGAGCCCTGGGGGACCCCGCTGCCCACATCCCTCCAGGTTGAAAATGACCCATCCGCCACCAGTCTCAGGGTTCAGCCCTCCAGCCAGTTAGTGACCCATCTGACTGTGTAGGTGTCGACGCCATGACCCCCACGTTTTTTAATGAAAATGGGGTGAGAGACAGTGTCAAAGACCTTCCTGAAGTCCAGAAAAACTACGTCCACTGCTACCCCTGCATCTAAGGATTTTGTGACCTGGTCATAGAAGCCCACCAGGTTGGTCTGACAGCACCTGCCTCTAATGAACCCGTGTTGGTTGCCCCTAAGCATAAGCTCCCCTGCTGGCCCCTCATGTACATGCGCCAGGATAATTCTCTCAAAAAGCTTACCTAGTATCGAGGTAAGACTAAGTGGTCTATAGCTCCCTGTGTCCTCTTTCCTCCCTTTTTTAAATATGGGAACCACATTGGCCCTTTTCCAGTCCTCTGGCACCACACCAAAGCACCATGAGTGCTTGTAAAGCCATGCCAGGGATCCCGCAATGATCTCTGCTAATTCCCTCAGTGCTCTGGGGTGGAGGTCGTCAGGACCAGCTGGTTTAAATACGCCCAGTCCCTCCAGAAGTTCCCTGACTAGATCCTCATTGACCATAGGCCTGGGTATGCCTCCCCCAGGACCTGAGGGGGTCCCAGCGGATGGGCTGATCTGGTCCCTGCTCAGGAAAATGGAGGCAAAGAAATCATTAAATAGGTTAGCCTTGTCATCTGGTGCGACAACCAGATTTCCTAGCGTGTCTTGCAGAGGCCCCACATTATTGGGTACCTTCTTTTTGCCTGCTATGTATTTAAAGAGGGGCTTCTTGTTGTTCTTAATCCAGGTAGCTAGTCCCAGTTCCATCTCCACCTTGGCCTTCCTGACCGCCCCCCTGCAGCCCTGAGCAACTGAGGTATAGTCCTCCCGGGTGATGGCCCTTTCCTTCCATTGGGTATACGCCTCCCTTTTAGCTAGGAAACGTTCCCGTATGCCTTTGGTGAGCCATGGGGGCTCTTGCGCCCTCTTGCCCCCTTTGCCCCTTGTTGGGATTACCTCTCTTTGGGCATGGAGGATCGTCTCCTTAAGGAACGACCACTCTTCCTGGACACTCAACTCCCCTCCCCTCTGGGACCTCAGTACTTCCCGAACTATTCTTCTTACCTCATTGAAACCCACCCTCCTGAAGTCCAGGGCTGCTGCCTTGCTGCAGGCTTTTGCCAGCTTGTGCTGGATGGTGAATTCCAGCAGGCGATGATCACTGTTGTCAAGGTGGTTGAGCACCCACAGTCCCCTCACGAAGTCGTCGCCTGTGGCCAGCACAAGATCCAACAAGGCGTCTCCCCTGGTGGGGCTGTGCACCTCCTGAGTTAGATGGAAGGTCTTCCCCCCTTGCATGAGTAGCTGTCTTGTACTGGCTACTTAGTTGCTACCATGCTATACACTGAAAGGAACTGGTATTCTCTGGCTTCAAAATTCTCCATTCATCATCAGATCCAGAACTGCTGAGTACGCAGGGACTTGAAGGCCTTGGCCCCCTTCATGAAGAGGACTATCATCTGAAATGTGTAAAACATTTTACATGTCCATTACCTTAGCCTCCCTTCTCCCTCCTCCCCCAGGAAAAATAAAAATCGGCGCATATGATCTGAACATGTTGAGCCTTAAAGTCAACCAACCTGCATTGCTGTAGGAAGTTCCATCATTCTACTGTGCTGGAAAATCTAGGTGGTAACTGGAAGCTACAGCTTAGGGCTAGACAACAGGCTGTCACATCAAGCACCATTGTTCTATTTGAGCATTCAGGAGAAAGAAATCGTTCCTGCTATGTTCTCCATGCTAAATGGAGTTTCCTGGATTCTCTTGATAACATGTATGGCACATTTTGTAGACCTCACCAATGGTAAATATGTGCATCACAGAGGTGTTTCTGCTGATCGGGGGTAGCTACTTGGTACCTAAGATGTTGACAAGCTCTCCTTTCACATACTCATGAGGACTTATGCTGAATAAATATAACTCCATCTTTGCCCCTCTGGGTGTTTTACTCCGATGAGGTGTCAATTAGTAGACTTCCAATAGATGCCAAATTCAGGAATTTCTGTGGTCATTTTTTTAAGCTGTGCATAAAGCCTTAAATTGTCCAATCTACTGTCTGTATTAGGGTTGGATATCTATAGTACTTGTAAACAGTTGGTCACAGTTGTATCTCAGAACTTAGCACCAATCTAGTCAAACAATTCAATAATGAAGACAGGTAGGGTGAGATCTAACAGTCTAACTCACCCAGAGGCATGAGCTTTCATAGGGTGCAGACAGATATAATATTTGTCACCCAATCAGCCACCTTGAAATTGCTCTCAAGCTGTGCCCAAACAGAAAAGCACAGCTGCAGAGCCTTCTGATCATGTGACAAATTAACCCTTATTGTATGAGGGTTCAAATGAAGCCACTCCTAAGTGGAACAACTTAATTTCTGTCTGCTCCAGCTGCAGTCTCTGGATGAGAGGAGAAGGCAGGGGAGGGAGGCACCTTCTGGGGTTTTCTCAGCCCCACTGGAGTGGGGGGGATGATTGGAGCTCCTAACTTTAGGGGGGCTCCAATCTCCTTGCCTCCCCCCCACTCCAGCAGGGCTGAGAAAATCCCAGAATACCTCCTTCTCCCCCTGATCCCACCATCCAGGGACAGCAATGGAGCTTGAAGTTGTGGGGGCAGAGCCAGGGGAAGACATATCCTCTCTCCCTGGATCAGCTCCAAATTGGAGTCAATGCTTCTCTCTCCTGATCCAACAGAGGTCATTGGATCACAGAAATTGGTCTAACTCATGGCAATTTCTATGAAGCGCCATGAGTCGGACCCAGGAGCTACATTTTCATCTGCACCCATAAGCTACAGTCATGCAAATGCTCTAATTTAAGGGTTGTTAACTGGGGGTACACATACCCTCGGGGGTACTTGGAAATGTGCTAGAGGGTTCGCACAGGTGGGCAAGGACAGAGTGCCGCCACCCACCATCCTGTTCTGCCGCCTCCCAAGGCAGCAGCTTCGCTCTGTGAGCTGCACAGGCAGCACCGGGCTGGCCGGATGTGGGGGGCAGAGCTTGCATGTGGCAGCTGCCACCTCCATCTACCACCCAGTGCCATTGCCATGTGCAAGCTCCCACACTGGTCCATGTCCAGCCGCTGCCACCCTGTTTCTCCTGCTCCACATCTGGCCGCTGCCATCAGAATAGGTATTCCTCCTTAAAAAAGCTTGAAACCCCTGCTCTAACTGACTTCAGTGGGATTGCTTGCATGCTTAAATATAAGCAAATAGTAAATGTTTTCTTGGGTCAAGATCCAGCTCACTGCAATGTGTCATATAGTCCTTTCCATCTGAAGTTTTACCATTAGTGGGTTCTTGAAGTAGTTCAGTTCGCTGCATGTACAGCACCCGATTATCCTTTTAAGGCATTATTTTAAATGGACTAGTTGCTAAAAGATTCCATGAGGAATTTAGCGGTGACATACTACCCATTTCTTTGTAGACTGAATTCAACTTTGTACTGGTTAAGAAGTACAACAAAGCAAGTGATTAAACTGTGATGCTCTGGAGTATTGTGGCTTTTGTATTGTGACAAAGGGGAAAACAAAAGCAGGCCAAGATAATACTTGAAATGAAAAATTTTCTGTTTACCATCCCTCTTTAGCTACATGATGCAGTTGCAATACATACTCCTTAAAATACAGAATGTAGATATGCAGCATCCACATATGTGAACAGTTGACAGGCTGTATTCACAGACTCCCTGATTCTGCTTTGAAACAGAGTTGAAAGTAAAACTTGTGCTAAGTACAGACAGTCAAAAAGCCCATGGCTGAATCAAGTTGATCTTTACAGGTTAGTCTGACCTGTGTAGATTGAACCAATAAGCAAATGAACAGACATTCACTTTTGATTCCAGAAATACAGACACATGCTTGCAGTGACCCAAACCAGAAGCTGTGGAGGTGGTAGGCCATGCCTTTCTATTAGGCTGGAGTAGGTTGAGTCAAGGCTAGCCCACCCATTCTGAGGTGGGGTGGGGCTTGCAAGGGGGATGCAATGTATTCTTGTATGTTGGTGGACTGTCAGTTAACTTAAATCTGGACGGGATCCAGGACAGAAGTTTAATAAACTAATTTAACTTAAATCAGTTAAGTCTGATGTTACATCCATCCAGGTTTATCATAAACTGGTTCCATTTTGACCCCTTTGAAAGTGATTTATGTGCACTGAATTTCTGTTGTGTTACAGATTTGTACCAGTTTCCTAAAACTTATACCAGTTTATGTCTAATTTCTGTCACTAGCCCTGCTGTTTGTAAGCCAGGTTGATTTAAAAATAAGATTCTGCCCCAGATCCCTGATCCTGCTGCCTTGGCACAAGAATCTCCAGCATTACACACACCCATTTTGAGGTTCTGAAAAATTCCTGTTGGGTTTCTGGGCTGGCTTATTTTGTTACTTTCAGAATCTGGCGACTGGCATTTTTTTAAAAAATGCAAGTTAAACAACTGGCTCTAGCCCAAGACTTGAGTCACTACTTGCCAAAGTTTGCAGCTCTGGTTCAGGGGCAGTGCTGCAGTCTCACTCTTTGCACCCTCCTTTAGCTGTGCCCTGCATCCACAGGGGCTCTGAGCTCAGCAGCTCATTGATTTGGGCTCTTGCCATAGCCACTGCTTTCACATGGTTCCACCGGGTAAGTGCTGCTACTGTGTTCCCTATAACATCTTTGCTAACGAAACATGGGTGTGAATAGCAAGGGAGCAAATGGAGCTTCTGGGCTCTGGAGCTATGCTAAAACCACATCTCCAGCAAGAGGCAGTGAAGATAAATGTAGTGAGCTCCCTGCACAAGCAAAGGTCTGATAGGGACCAGCTGTGAGCTCATACAGTTCATTGGCATGCACTGGCCAGACCCCGCTCAGTCTTTGAGATCCCACTCATGCTTTAATCCAATTTCCATTAGAAACTTAGTGAAGATTCGAAGTCATAAGTGGAAGCAGAAATGCCAGAAATAAAAAAAAACCCTAACTTTTCCTATGTTGAGAGACCTGTAATTTGAATAATCCCAGTTATTTAAGCCATTTTGCAGAAGGAAGTGGCTTGAATAACTGAGACACATTTCCAAGTTTCACTTTTCCAAATTTAATGTAAAATTTTGGAGTTTCCCACATTGATACCTATTCTGTTCAAGCGTACTCTTCCTGCTTTCAGTAATGTTTTATATGGATCAAAACTGTAATGGTTTCTTTCATTTAATATCCCAAATAATAAACTCTAGAGGAACTAGAAGTGAGATGGTGTGGAACAGCAACTGGAAGCAAAGGCAGATTAAATTATAGTCATTATAGGTGTGTGTCTAGATTCTTAGTTCTTGTAGTTACCTTGCTACATCAGAATCTCAGCTATGGCTGGAAACTGTTTCCAGCCCTTCCTTGGTACAATGGTAAACTTGAGAGAGGCACCTGTTGTCGGTGATGTACAAGCTAAACCTGCAGAACCAGCTTGCACCAGTCACGAAAACTGTATGAACTGCTTTATTCATTTCATTTAACTCTTGAATCTGCTTCCTTGCGAAGTGGGCAAGTAATTTAATTTAGCATCATCATGAAGCCATATGTGTTATACCTAAAGCCCCAAATTGACTTAATTGAACCTTAATCAGAATAAAATCCTATACTTCTATTTCCATTGATTCTTTTGCAGTGTAAGGCAAGACACTGCCTCTCACCCTCTTCACATTGTTACGGAGGAAAATAATGCTGCTTACTGGAAGTACATGATCACAACGAAATAATTGATGCCATTCAAATTCCATTGAGTCGCTTGTGAAAAATTATGGACCAAAATTGTGTCCCTAGTACTATTATGGTAATTTATTTCAAGTAACAAATGAGAGAAGACTGCAGCATGGAGAGAAGAAAGAAATGTTGAGTGCTGCATAGAGATGTAGGGCAGGAGGCAGTTAAATGTGCTGTAGCAGGGAGCTGGAAGCTGAGCCTGCTATGCTTATCCTTCGAGGAGCCTAGCACAGAAGTATGGCGGTGAGATTCCCTGAGGACCCAGCAGCTTTAAGACTGGTGGGGTGTCTGGTGAAAGGGGAAGCACGGAGTTTTAAAGGACTGTGGTGCCAAGGTGAGATGGGCCCTGGGTCCTCTAAAGTAAAGATGAACTTATTACCTCCCTGGAAAGGGAGCAAGAGCCAGGGCAAGCTTACCTGGACCTGGCACAGAGGCATGGCAAAACATCCAAGCAGTGGATCCCAGGGAAATGGCAGAGAGATGAGAAAATCCTGTCATCTTTGCTGGGACGCTGAAAGCTGGAGACTCCATGACCTGCAAGAGACTGAAGGGGAGGACTTGCAGTGGCAAACAGACTTTGAGTAGGAAACTCAGCTCCGGATGGGAAGGTGCAACCCAAACGGCGAGCAGCCCAGGGTCTGGAGCACCTGGTGGGAAGCTGGGTGTCGGTGAGAAAATGGCCTGGAGCCAAAGCAAGGCTGAGCATGAACCCAAGCCATTGCCACCATCAGCTAAAAAGGGGTCTTGTAAGTCTGGGAGAGAGCAAGGCCTGAGCCCACACCCCTACAATGGGTACATCTACAGAGGCAACAGAGACTGCCGGAAACGTGGAGATCAATGCTCCTTTGCTCCTTCCCCTCCCAGTTGAGAGGGAGGAAAGGGAGCAGCTGGGTAATGTTCTCCACACTTCCCAGAGCAGGGACACCCCATTCTGGGGAATGGGTTTCTTGCTCAGCTCCCAGTCTCCAGGAGAAGAGCAGTGGGAGCAGCAGGGCAAGGCTCCCTATCTGTTCCACAGGGAGGGATAACATAAGCTTCTTGGGAAGGCCCTTGCGTGTAGCAGCAGCTCAACTCTGTGATTAGGAGGAGTTGAACTGCATGCCCCCATCACTCCTTACCTTCTTCCCCAGTCTGGGAAAGACACAGGGGAAGCTGCTGATCATCTCCTCCTGATCCTGATCATGGAGGAGTCAAGCTGAAATGTACAGGCATTCATTCTAGTGGGGGAAATTTTCTCAGAGGGGAGATCTTCTGGGTGTCAATCTGGAAGATATTGTTCATGGAGATGATGTATTTCCCCCAGGAGAAACTGAATGAACACCTGTATGCTTGTAGTCTTTATCAGCAGACTGGTTAGTCTCCCGCTAGAAACATAATGTCTGAATACATGTCCTTAATCATTTGCTCATCTTGGCTTTTTTGTTCGTCTTCCAGGTTATAGTTACAGAAGCATGACCCATGTTCTCTATTCCTTTCTCTTTCTCAGGCTGCCTCCTTAAATGTGCTTTCACGGTGTCGGGCTCCTCTGCCTCTGCGGACGTGCTACCTTGTTATTTGTCACTTCCTAAAGAGCTTTCTTGAAGAAGCTCTTATAATCATCTCTAAATTAGGGTCCTCAATAGCTGGAAACAGAGGCATACCATAGAATCTGCTTGCCCCGGAGGCACTCTGCATGTGGCAGTGCATACTGCTGGCAGCAATGGTACAACCAGCTGCACCAGCAGCAGCAGCTATTTTTGAATCCAATTGCACTACTGGCTGGAAGCACAGACAACTTTTTTAAATCTTTTTCTTTTAAACAAACTGTATCTTTGTGTGGTAAGAAATTATATTTTTATGTCCTTATCCCACTACTGATATGCCAGCTACATATTAACCATACATGGCTAGTTAGTTTTTTTAAATATTCATGAAGTGCTTCCTTTCCCCCCACTCCATCCTCTGCTGCATAATGAAGCATTCATTCAAACATATTTCTTTCTTTCATAAAATCTGCATTTGCGAACTCCTAGTGACAGTTCCCTTGCTGCTATTAAGAAATGTTCCATCTGAGCCACAATAGATGGACTGAAAATATAATATCTGATGACAGAAGTTTGATGTAAGCATTCAAAGAATAAAAGTTCATTTCAGCGTCATTTCACCGAATGGATTTCTTTTAGATACATTTGACATGTGTCATGCAGCTTGTTTTCAAGTGATTCAGCAGTGATACGAGTATATGGCATATAGTGATTGTGTATTTACTGTAAGGCCTTGCATTATTTTTTCTTGAAGGAGGTTGTTTTCTAACAAAAAAACACAACACAAAGTAAGAGGAACTGCTTTGGCATCAGTGAATGCTATGCAAACCTCAGAAAGTTTTAATACATAGTCAGAGTCTTCTTCACTGCCAAAATTGGGGAGGAAATCTATGGTAAATGGACATTTCCATGATATTCCTGGTATTTGCTATTTCTCCTTCACTCTAGGAATATTATGAGAACAGCTTTTTGAACAGTGATTTTGCTCTTTTGTTTCTGGCCATAAAACAGGAAGGTGGAAGTGGAAAAGGAAAAGAGCATAGAGGAAAAAACACCAAAACTTTGAAACTCATAATAGCCTTATTTTGTGTCTAGGTTGTAATCTTTTTTTATCTTTGTAATCTGTTTAATATTTATTATTTTAACTGGCAATGGAGTCCTCAGTATACCCCTACCACAAATAGTTTCAAATAGTAAGATACACAAGACAGAATTCAGCGTGGAAGTACAAGTGATGCTGCTCTACACCAGAGGGTTCAAACTCACTTGGGACCTCAGGCTGGGTCTGGACAGCAGTGCTCCTGACAGGCCAGATCCAGCCTGGGACACAGGCGTAACCACCATGTCTACCGCAGTAGTGGCAGCAACAGAGTTCTGTCAACAGCAAGAGGGGGCTGCTGACGACCGTGCATCCTGGTGAGGGTATGGAGGCAGTGGAGACGAGCTTTGCTCACTCCCAATGGCCATGCTTCAGAAGAGCAAAAGGCCTTGACTTCCCTTGGCCACACACCCCAACACTGGTAGCCTGGCGGACCAGATAGGGCAGCTCCATGGGCCATGGTCTCCTGGAGTGTTACTGTTGGGACCCTCAGAGCAAGACAATTCCTTGATGCTCCAGAATTAGGGGAAGCATAAACATGGGCAACCTCCAGCCATGAAAGGTGCAGTATCCATGCAAGTCCAGCTCTGGCCCAGAGTGTTTATAGGCTTTGTACAAACTCCCCCTTCTCTTTCTTTCCAACTGTGCCTATGTATAGGTCTATGTATTTATTTGTTTAATGTGTTACACCTGGAAATCTCCAGGAATGTAGTGCAAGTATTTTGATACAAATCTAAAGAGCTCAATTTTATTTCGAGAACATGAAGCAATGGTAGACAAGCAAAGAAATTAAGTGCTTTTTAAAGAGATAAACCCAAATCTTATAGAGAATTAATACATCAGAACTTCATCTATAGTATTAAGTTGGTTATTTGGAGACAAAAATCTCTTCACACACCCAGCTGTATGTAACAGCCAGATCACTTCCATAGATCAAAGAACATATGTAGCAGGTTTAGCACAGCTCTACCGTGAGGCACCCAGCTTTACAGGCTGGCTCTCATCTATCACAACACGCAGCAGATAGCTCTTCATTCAGCATGAGCAGCATAGATATTGGAAGTGGCTTGTGCTTGCTATGACAAGATATTAGTTTTACATCACCCGGCCCTGTTGCCACTGGAGGTGATGTAAACCGTACAAATGTACCTACCAGCACAGTGGGAAGTTGGCACCCCGCTGCATTGCCCAAACATCATTGCATGTTGTCTTGGTATTGTTCCCTTCATTTCCTGCCGTGAATCATTTGCACACACAACAACAGGATTTATCCCAAATGACTATTGTATATAAGGATCCAGGTTGTGCTCTGTGGTGTCACCAGCATAAATCTTGAATGACTCTAATTACTAAAATGGATTCATTCCAATCTTTTTGTTGCTGTGAGAGCAGAATTTGATCCCCAGACTCTGTTCTTTCTCAGCTGCCTGCTTTTGTAAGGTGTACTATGCCCTTTTCATGGATTATAGTATAAAAACACGGACTTGCTTTTATATATTCAGTGCCAGAGACTGAATATTTTTCAGTGCTAAATATTGCCCTGGGAGTACCCAGTACATTAGTGGCAATAGATTAAGGCAGCTAAGAGGATTTTTGTTGAATAGAGAGAAGGGATCAATAGGAAGCCATGTGTTTTGAGGATGTAAGAAAATCTCAATTCTCCAAAGATAAAACCTAAAGAATAAAATGCAAATTAAAACTATTTGCCTCCAGGTTTCTTGAATAGATGGAGTTGTATTTTAATGATTTCTCTATACTGACAGCTGCAATAGGAAGATTTTGCTAGACTCAGGAGTGAACTACCTCTAAGCTTAATGAGGAGATCTGGAACGTTTATGCAGAAACAGCTTGCATCTGCGTGTGTACATGTCTTTTTAACATATTGTTAGTGTTTCATTTATAACCTTAGTGCAAGAAATTATTAGACTTTTTTTTTTTACCCTAAGTTAACCGCAACATTTCACTTAGAATAGTATAATTAAGAACTAAGGAATTGTCAGATTGGGTCAGACTCAAATTCATCTAGTTTAGTATTTGGTATTGTCTGGTAATGGCCCGTGCTAGCTGTTTCAGATAAAGATTAAGAAAAAAGAAGGTCTTGTTAAGAATAATATAACTTATTAGTTTTTTTCCTGTTTACATTCTAGTTTAGAAATTGCACTAAATTGTAAGTTTCTCAAGGTTTACTCCGTCTGTGAAAAATGCATGAGTTACCATGAACTTTTATAGCCCTGGGTAGCATTACCTAAGTGAATGTCTAATCCTTTTTTACTAATGTCGCTTACTTTTTGGATTCTATGACACCCTGTGGTGATGAGTTCCTTAGTTTAATTTTGCATTATATGGAGAATGATTTCCTCTTATCAATTCTAAACATACCTCTTTTTAAGTTTCATTGAACGCTGCCTTATTCTTGCCTCATGAGAGAGAAAACAGAAGTGAAGGATTAATGAACAATTCATTTATATTAAGTTCAGCAAAGGTTTAAAAACTACTAGTGATTTTTTTTTTTTTTGTTATTCACCAAATTGTATGAGACTGAATTTTAGAAAGTGCCAAATCTTGTGTTCTGGGAGCCTAGCTTCTTAAAGGTGTTCTGAAATTAAACACCGAAAAATGGAGGCACCTAAGCTATTAGTTACATATGTAAATATGAGCCATAAAATGTTTGTGTAAATTAGAGTAAATGCTGTTGATCTGGAGATCAACCGTGATAGTTTTGCACTATTTTCTATCCTCCAGATAATGTTTGACAATAGACTATTGTTTCCTCCAGATTTGTATGAATTAATAGAACTCTTTCCTTTTTTATAAGGTTTAGGAAAAGTATTTGGGAAGAAAGACTGTCTTTACACCTTGGGACAATGCATAAATCAGAAGTTAGTTCATACCCTTCCTTTGGGATTAAACAGTCATGCTTCAAGAATACAAGGTAGAAAAAAACCCAAAACTTCAGGAGAAAATTGAAAAGAAAAGAAAAATGTATAAACCAGTAATATTACTCGTGAGCCATGCAAGATAAAATTCAACATATGTATGTTGAACATTTTTTTGAGGGGGAAAAAGCTATAAACTCATTTAATAAAATAACTAATACTTCAATTATGTTATAATTTGAAGTAATAGACATTGATTTCCAACCTTTTCCCTTTTTGAGTAGTATGAGAGAGGGGGAATTAGGGCACACTTTTTTTTTTCCCCAGGGTGTAGTTTGACTATCAGAGTGAGGAAATGAATACATTCGAGGCTTGGCTTGGTCTAAATTCTTTGTTATGCCGTATGTGGCATTCATCCATCAAACAAACTGGAATAGGGCATAGAGAAAGAAAATGGTAGTAACTGGGAGAAGTGCTTTACCTGGAGTCTTTTACTCACTGCAATATATGTCCGCAAAAAGTATCCAGTGTTTTGTTTGCTTGCTTGTTTGTTTTGTTTTAAAGATGCTTACAACAAATAGCCATGTGTCTTTGGAAGTGCAACACAAACTGAGAATAAGCTTGTGAAAGCAGTCGTTCACTTTCCAGATTTTGTCATCACATCAGTATTCATTTGCTGAATAGGAGAGCAATTAAAAATAAAAAAAGAAACAGAACCGCCCAGTATGTCAAATGGAATAATTTAAAGTAAATTACCATTAATGGGAAATGATCCAGGCCAATACCATGATTATTCTAGTCCAGTACCACAGCATCTCTGTTTTTAAAGGCAATATCATGGCCAAGATGACCAATATATTTGAGTGCATCAGAATGTCAACAACGCAGCAATGAGAAGAACCAACAGAGCTTCAAAAACAAAACATCATAGAAACTATATTTATGTCCAGGTACATATTACACTGGTTCTGTGCTGGACTCCGCAGATACCCAGCAACGGGGAGACAAGAACTCAGTTCTCCCTTTCCAAGAGACTGTCCCTACAACAAGCTAAAATGTACACGCCACTAGTTGTAATCTGTGTAGGGCTGATGACCTGCTAAGCCATTCTGATTCGTATGACAGAAGATTGTGGTTCACATATATGAGGAAAAACATATATAAAGGGAGTTAAACACTTGAACTGGCTTCTTGGAGAGCTTGCAGACTTTCCTCCAGGCAGCTTTAACAAAAAGGTTAGACAAACATCTGTTGAAGACGATCTAGGTATATTTGATCCAGGCTCAGTGAAAGGGATGATCAGTTTAGATGATTTCTTTAGCTGCTTTCCAACCTTTTATTTCTCATTTTAGAGACTTGAGGAAAAAAAGTTGCTGTTAATTCAGGTTAATATACAATTTAGTGTTTTTTTCTGAGCAGTGTAGATCAAGCAGTACCATTTTATAGCACTGCATTTTAAAATAGTTGTTTAATCCAGACTATAACTGTGCATCTCCTAGTGAATGGATGCGTATAGTATAATAATCGCATTCTAGAGATTAAATAAATTGTTCAAAGTCTACCCATAAAGTGTGTTATCCTGAAATGTATTGAAAGAAAAGGTAACTAAGTATAGGTTAAATACAATTAAATACATGTTAACCAATATAACAAAATACTTCATAAACAAAAGGTCTTAGGGATTGCTCATGTCCTAGACCTAATTCTGAAGATTTTGGAGTCATTCAGAAGACAGAATTCAAATAGAGAATCATAGAGTGTCTCCAGAACACTGTACTTATACAACTATATACACTATACCTATATAAGCACAAAGATCTACATGTATATAAACCAGGCCAGTTCTGTTGAAGCCAATGAAGCCATGTTGCTTTTTGGCCTGACCCTTAAAAATGACAGCACACGTTTTATATCACTGTATATTCTAGCATCACAATTAATAGATCATGCCATTGTATTGATATTGATGCTGTATCGTAGCTTTGCATTACAAATGCAAGGGAAAAGTATACATTTATCAAGAAGGCACATTGGAGACATTGTTTAATCTTAGCTAGTAATATTAAGTTCTTCTTTCTGAGTTGGAGGAAATTTATGTAAATGCATGACCTGATGAAGTGAGTAAAAATAAATTTCTATTGGAAGTTGAAAATATCAAGTTTTAGATGCTGGTAATAATGGGTTTTTTAAAAAAATAGTAAACCTATAATTTTAAATCTACACATTCAGTTTAAGAGTTCTTCTTGACATAACTGTTTCAGAGCTTAATGATGGGGTTTTGATGCTCTGAATAATATTATAAAGATTCATTACATGAAGTAAGTGATCATTTGACAACATGGATATAGTTAATAGCATTGTTGAAATGTTGGTCCAGAGCCACATCTCCTATAAATTATCATTAAAATCAAGAAGAACATCAGTTCACACCGATGAGGATCTAGGTGATAATTCTTCTGTGCTTCTGCCGGTTCCCCTCAAATAAAAGGAAAACTATGGAAGTACGAAAAGGCTGTATTTCAGGATGTTCTGCAAGATGTTGGGATAGAAATGTTGGACTTTCAAAGTTCCTTGGCTGCCAAAGTTTATTCAGCTGGGGTGTGGGAAATGGGCTGTATCTGGTTTTGATTCAGATTTGGCCCGAATCAGGGACAGCGATTTGATTCGTTGATTCAGATCACCGTCCCCGATTCAATTCAGCCAAATCCAGATCTGATGATTTGATGCTGATTCTCTGATTCAGCAATTTGGACATAGATACGGCTTTAAATGTTTTTTCTACATACCTTGAGGTAACAGGCATGGCTCATGATAGCTGCGATGCTGGGATGCATGGAGTATCCCGCAGGAATGCAGGGGGGCCTCCACATGTTCAATGGCAAACTTGGAGGTAGACCACAATTACTTCCAGTCCACTTCTGGGTCTGCCCCTCCCCTCCCGTGCCCTCGCAGCTTGGCAGTCGGTTGCAGGGGAACCCCAGGTGCCCCCCCTCAGACCCAGGAGGTGCCAGTCACTGAGCAGAACTGGGGGTGAGGGGTCCCCAGCACACTCCCGGGCAGACCCACAAGTGCTTCTGGTCCACTTCTGGGCCTGTTGCCAAGCTGACTGGGGAGCCCACCATGCTTCTGTGGGGGACTCTGTGCACCCCAGCACTCATGAGCCCCTGCTACTTAGAGATGTGTAGAAAAAACGTTTCAAGCTGTCTCTATGTCCAAATCACCAAATCTTTCCAAATCTCTCTGAATCAATTGGGAGGGTTCTGATTCAATTCAGAGAGATTAAGGAGCTCTCTTGATTCAATTTAGATTTGGAGATTCAGCTATCGAATCAGGCCGAATCGCCGCCAGATCGAATCAGAGGCTGAAGCTTTGCCCAGCCCTGTTGTTCAAATCAGTGGTTTAAATCCATTATCATGTTTCAATATCCCATCCAAAGACCTTGTAGAAAGCATTTTGTGTGAGATTAGCTGCCCCCTGGGCAATGTGTGAATCTGATTATAAGGTCTTCAGTAAATCTGGGCCTCCAAAAACAATGAAAAAGCCTCAATAGGAGTTAGTTTGTCTAATTAATTTAAAGAATAAGAATGACGTCTTCCTTTCTGCTTTGTTCCAGATTGAGAAAGCTTATGCTGTTTTAGCACGGTAGTGGCATCTTTAATTCACTTTGAAAGACAGTGAGAGTTGGAATGCCTGCCACCTTGCCAGCTTGAATCCTAAGGTATACGTACCTCTAGTCTCACTACTGCGACCTTAGCTTGTACTCAAAGACATATCTGAGCTAGTCTTAAGCCAGCTAGTACAGGTTCTCCTAACACCATGGCTAAAGCAGCACAGAGCTCTCAGCATGGATACAAAACTTGTCTGAGAAGCTTACCAGACACCTGGAGTAATCATCCCATTCCAACTCTGTGGTAGTGTGGTTAGCAGGACTTGTGGTTGCTAGTTTAAAGCTAAATAAGGTGCAACTACATGAACTGGGTCAAATGATTAATTGTGGTAATAGTGTAGACTAGGGGTGCCACACATATAGCCTATGAGCTAGATTTGGCCTGTAGAACTGTTCCTTCCGGCCTGCTGGTAGTCCTGTGGATGACTGGAAGTTGGGGGATGTGGTCTCCTACATGTCCCTGAAATCTGATGGACATGTCCCATCAACAGTCCCATCAACCCTTGCTGCTGACGCCCCCAGTCATATGCTGTTGCACAGATATGGTTCTGTGCTTTTGCATGTTCTCGACTCCATGCCGCTGCCCAAAATGCAGCTGGTGTACACTTACCCTTAAAGCTTAAAAATCTCTGCTATATTCTTTGCCTCTTCCTATTATTTGTTTACTGTAGTTGGGGACTTCAGTGAACAAAGCTTTTCTTGAGCCTTGCGTGATCTTACTATGCCCTGTGCATGTCACCCAGTTTGCACCATTTCCTCGTTTAGATCTGAATGAGAGAGACAACGCACAGATTGATTTCTTTTCCTGTCTCACGAGACCATTAAAAATGTTAATATAATCCTCTGCAAAAACCTTAAAGGCTGAACCAGCGAAAAGGAGGGGGAAAGGTTAAGCCTATTACCTGCAAAATGCCAAGCTGTGAACAGTTTGCTTGTGTTCAACAAATATAATGAACGATCTGGCATTTGACTCATGCCAAATAGCAGAAGAACAAAGGGCTTGGGCTTATATCTATTACTGCTAACTCAGTAATGAAACATTTCTTCTCACTCTGCAGAGGGTCCTCAACCCAGCAGATGTGAAATGATATAGATGACAACTTCATTGCTGATCGTGCCATGTCCTGTCTCCCTACCACCACTCACCCGGCTCCATTTTAGCTAAATAGCTAAATAACTCTTTTGCTTGGCAGTGCTATTTTCTGGCTCCATGAAAACCATTTTTGAAAATGTAGGCAGAGAGTAAAATGAAACAGGTGCAAATATTATAGGTAGTTACAATGAAAATGTTACATAAAAAGGTACAGGCTTTCGCCAGAGAGTGGCCCAATGTACTGTAATACATTTAAAAAAAAAGACTCTTTCACCTCAGTGCTCTCCCCGTTCTTTGGAAAGAAACTAATTAAGGACACAGTCCTTTTGGAGGCTATGGGAACTTGAAGAATCTCAAATAGCAATTATGGGGCTGATTCTACCCTTGTCACTTGATTTACCCTTTGCTTCCCATATGTACTGTTCCTGATATTTTTTTCTTCCATCCTTTTCTGTGAAATGGCTGGCTCTCACGTGAGAGAATTTGACAACCCTGAAGCACATTTTGTAGTGGGAAGGAAAGGAAGGAAGGAAGGAAAGACACATCTTGCCCCTTTCCTGCCCTACCATCTCAAAAAAGAAACTGGGAGCGAGGGGTTGACAGTGGTGGGTATCAGAAGTTCTCCGAGGCGCCCGAGCCTGGTGGTACAAAATACCTGGATTGGATCTAGACTTAACCTTGTCTTTGTGAAGGTTAAGAACTGCTTCTTGGTCTCTTTTAAATGTGACACGCTACATTGTAATGGCTCTACAGAAGCTGTTTTATGAGGCATATTGCTTACTATTATGTAAATATGTACTGTGTACTGAATTCAAACCCTTTTAAAAGGCACTTTATTTACTGCAGAAACCAAAACTTGGTGTTAAAGAACACAAAAATGTCGACAACTGAGATTTTATTTTAAGTTTGTAAATGCTTGTTATATCTTTGCTAGACAATAACGGTGTCATCAAGACTATAATATTCATCAAATACAGCAAATACTTGTGGATATGTCTAGTAAGGTGTATAGCAAACCATGCATTTGTTAAAGCTCCTTGAGAAACACAAGGATCTTCCCTAATTTCCTTGTAATAAAATGCATCAAAATGCTTGATGCTGCAGGGCCCGGTTCTGACTAATTCTGTTCACATTCACAAGTAAAAGCCCCTAGGTTGACTAGACAGAACGTGTGTACCCCTTATTTTACTCCTTCCCATAAGCAGGT
Source organism: Caiman crocodilus (assembly GCA_030014935.1). Taxonomy (NCBI): domain Eukaryota; kingdom Metazoa; phylum Chordata; order Crocodylia; family Alligatoridae; genus Caiman; species Caiman crocodilus. The sequence continues at coordinate 35,718,704 of JAGPOW010003395.1, forward strand.
GAGTGGGGTTAACTTGTTACTGACCACTAGAAGCATGCAAGGAACTGTGACTCAGCTTACATGTGGCAGCCCAAGTTTTTGGAAGTGCAGGTAATCAGGGTATAAACTCTCCAGAGACAGATTATGCTTGCTTCCACATGCAAAAGCTTATGCTCCGCTGTTGTTGTAACCCCAGCTGGCTGAATTATTTGCTGGGATACAATGTCTATCACACACTTTGCAAACACCTTCCTTTTGTTGTGAATGCATGCCTCCAAGCAGGTACGTCTAAAGAAAAGTGCCTCCTATGACCTACTATTAGGCTAGTAAAGCTGATCCACTATCCGCAGCCCAGGGCTGTGTCCATAGATACAATCTATCCCATACTATTTATATGCCTCGATGTTGTCTATTGGTATCACTCAAACTGCTTCGTGATTGAGGGCACATAACCTTAGCTCTGTTTTACAGATTCAATGAAGAGAAGCACAGAGGAGTACACAGGTTAAGTCTGACATACTGCCTTAGCTGAGCAGTGCCTACCTCCGTAAGACCAATGAAATTAATGAGGTTACTTTAACTTGAGTTAGGCTATCAAAATTAGAGAAAAAACCCTAAGGTCACCAAGAAGTCTGTTGGGCCTCATCAGTGATCACTCACAATAGGATCACGAACAGCTGGAAGCACTATGGATGCTATATCCAGGAGGCCATAACTCTTCTTCCTTATCCTTTTAATGATGGTTAACACTTGTAGCCAGGAGCACAAGAATTGATAGACTCTCATGCAAAGGACACACAATGTTACTGTAAATGAAGCTGACTAGCTAAGTTAAAAAAGAAAAAAAATAAAGACTCAGCCGTTCCCTACAGGATTCAGTACTTTGATTCAGCCTGCCAGAAAGAGCAGAGTCGATCCCAAGCAATGGCCCTAGTTTCAAACTTTTTGAAAGTTGGTGTGGAAATTTCAATCAGAACTACTCAGTCTGCTGATCAGTTGCCAAATCTGAATTAGGAGTTCAACAGTTTGTCTGAGATAAGAGCAGGAAAAGCATCAGTTACTAGTAATCTATGGTTTTCCTTCTCTCTGCCATTTTTATACTCAGACTAGAGAAGTTCACTTTTGAGTAAGTAAAATGTATTTTATAAACCCCAAATTATTGTCTTTGATAGCTCTGTATGAAAGAGGTTGTCCTCAAACAAATTCTACACACTAAGCTTAAGGCCCTGAAAAGAAGGCTTTGTAAAAGAAATGCTCATATACCCTACAGGGTACTGTTATGTCAGTTGAGGCTGACCAACTATAATTGCTTCATTCCAAAAGCCAATTAAATAGTCCACTCTTTCTACTGACTTTAAAAATCACGGTAATTTTTACATAGTCTGAGTACAGGATTTTCTTTCCTGCATTAAGAAATCCTTTGTTTGGTGATGGAGAGGGTATATGTTGTAAAGAAATGTCTTTTGTATTTCTTGTTTGTCCTTTAAGCATCTCTCTCTCTCTCTCTACTTATCTCTTATAGAACAATAAGCTCTTTCCCTCTTTAGATTTGATGAGTCAAGCGATTTGTTTTTTTAATATATTTCTCTGTCTATAAACACAATGATGTCTTTTGAAGCAGACAGCTTCAATAGGATAAAATTCATAAACCTGTGATCGTTATCAGTGAATTGTTCCCTTTGCCTTTTGAGGAATGAGAAAGATCAGCAACATACATGATGATATCTGTGGTAAGATGCAATCCTAGGGTGGTCAGAAAAATGTAAGTAAACAAAATTTGTGTTCAAACCTTGCACTGTTACAGCCTAATATGTGTGATTGGAAGAAAAACCACTGCAGTCATTCTAAAGCTGCTCCTTTCCCTCTCAAAGGCAATTATCTGCTTCTGTCAGGCTTGGGCTCCCAGAAGGGCCAGTGCAGCGGTATTTTATTAATGATGCTCTGCAGTAAAATGTGTATAAAATTGCACTGTTTCATTAAATTTAAAACCTGCCTTGTTGCCAAAGGTGTGGATGTTTCTCTAGTAACCTTACGTTGAGAGTAACTATTGTAACTGAACGCCTGTTTCACATTTTGCATAGTCAGACAACAGCAAATGTGCATGCGTGTGCATGTGTCAATATGCTAGAGTTATGTTGCTGAAATGTAAATTGCTCTAATAAATCTTCAAACCGTCCCTATGTAATTTCTGATGAGTATCAAGCTAGTGATAACATACTTACCAATTCATTAGCAGTGTTGCATTCAAATATTCCAGAAATGGGACATCTAGAGACCTGACACTCATCCTTCAACTCCAAACCACTCCTGCTTTCTCCTATGCCTACATACATCAGCCCTGCCCAAAATATAGCAGATCAAGTTGATGAGCAAGAGGCAGTATACTCTTCAAGCCCATTAATTTCTTGTCCTTTGTTGAAACTGTCAGATGAATGAGAGATGACAGTTTGTATTTCTATTGTATTGCCAATGATTTTGAAGGCAAGGTAGTTTATAGCTCACTCACTTCCATTAGAAAACTCAGCTATTATTTACCTATAGATTATGCTTAAGTGCTGCAAAGTCATCAAGTCATTACTTCATAGATTGTGGAAAAAAACATTGGACATGGTACTCGCAGTGAGTCACTTTCCTAAAGATACAACAGTAGGTTAAAAATTAGGTGATATGTATGGTAGGGTACCTGCTCCTGTGTCTGCACCTGTGCTTGGGTCTCTTCCCAGGTGCTGCCCATCTCTGCTCCAACGGTGAGTGCCAGGGCACACTGATTAGGGGTCTGGGCCATGCTGAGCGGACTCCTGCCTCTCCTTGCACACAAGCATATATTTGTTCCCTCCCACAGCAGCTCAAGGCTCCAGATGCAGCACAGTTCAAGTGCATGGAAGTCTTAACCTAAAATAGAGGCCTCGACATAAAAAAAAGCCTTTTGACATAAGTAGCTTGACTCTCATTCAGCAATGGGAGTTGTTTATGTGAAATGCAGCTTTGCTAAATCAGGATGAATTAATACTAAGAAATTGGTCAAGAACAGGGGAACAATCTGTGGTCCTGAGCAGATACAGACCCTCTAAGGCAGGGCAAATCATACAAGAAATAGCTATTGCTATAGAAATGTGTGACACAAATACATGAGCACAGGAAAATGTGTGTGTTAAGGTAAGAAATTAAGATATGTAAATGAGACAGATATAAAATTGGGTTATAGCTTTGATTCATGGGCAGCTCATTCTGAAGACCCTTAACATTGCTCCTCAGACCAAGAGGATTCACTCTGCACAGAATTTAGACAGAGGAACTGGGAGCCCCCAGACAAGAGTTCATGGACTGATCCACCACTGATGTCACGTTCGTTATTTCTTAGGGTAGTAAGCTGTCACTGGTAGGTGTTGTAAGGCTTTGGGTACCTCTTCATCAGCACCTTGCCCCCCAGCAATGTCAGCGTGAAACCCTATTCCGGTGCCACCTAGATGGTCTGGGCACTGCCTCTTTTCTCTCCTGCCATGTCTTTGGTGTTATTGTTGGGGAGCAGTTCCCTGTCGGGGGCCTGGAGGGGTTTTGACCCTGGGGGTGTCTTCATGGGGCTCTAAGCCTCCCCTTTACCCCACCCTTCCCACGTCCTCGGCCTGAGTAGATGCTGCTCCCCACACTGCCCGCCTTGAAAGGGCTGGGTCTTCCTGGCCACTAACCTTCAGGGGTCCTTGTCTTTGGGCTGGTTTCCCCCTTTTCTAGAAAATAAATTTGCCCCAGCTGGGGTCAACTGTAACTCAGCTGAAAATGCTAGTGCCTGCCAGAGTCTCTCTTTCTTGGGGCCCCTTTCTATCCCTTCAGGGCACTTGTTCATCCCCTCCCCTCTAACAGGTGGGGGTACTGGGGGTGTCCCTGTGCCCCATTTCTACCAGTTCTTCCGACGTCCCCACTCTGGAGCCTGGCTGACTTGAGGTCCCATCTTCCTGGTCCTTCTCACCAGCGTCACCCTTCTCCTGCTTCAGGAGGCTTATGATCCAGGCTCTGCCCTCTCCAGGGCTGTCTGAGGATGGCTGCGGGCTTGAGAGTCCACCCTCAGCCATGGTTCCTGAGCTCCTGGTGGGAGCCCTGCTGCTCCCCAGCAGCATCCCACCTGGTCACTGCCCCTCAGCAGGGCTCCTTTGTTCCTGCTGCCCCCCGAGCCTGCCTCCTGCCGCACCGGTCTGGGTCTTCCAGTAAACAGCTTACTCCTTCCCTGAGTAGCTGGGGCTAGAGCTGGAGCCTCCCAGCTCTGGAGCCAGTGTCTCCCAGCTGGTGTTCTGCTCCTTCCTCCCCGGCTCACTATCGGCTGGCTTCCCAGCCACCTTTTGAGCAGCACACGCATGCCCCCAGCTCTCACCGATACGCAGGCTAAGGCAGCTGCAAAACTGCCGAACCTGCACCTGTGTCTGCATCTGTGTTCGGGTCTCTTCCCAGGTGCTGCCATCTCTGCTCCTCTGGTGAGTGCCGGAGCACACTGATTAGGGGTCTGAGTCATACTGCCTCGCCTCTCACATATTTGTTGACTTAATTATATTACAGTAGAAGGTATCCAAAGTGCTTTGTATTTGTATTAGTTTTGAAAAGTCAATGACCTTAGTCTCTATGCTAAGCCTGATTGTCTGTACTGTCCTTACCTGATAAAAGGCCCATACATTGAAGAGAGGGAATTCTTGTTATTTGATGCACAGACCCATACAAATTGGTGGAAAATGCAGGCAACCAGGTACCGGTTGCTTAAACCATAGAAATAGGAAATGGGCAATAATTGAGAAAAGTCATGTGGACCTAGTAGAATAAAGTACTTATTGAAGTGCTGAGGTTTTGGTAGAAATAATGGGAAACTCACCATGCAACAAAAAAACAATTTCAGACCAGGGTATGTCTGGTATACAAAATTGGACCATAGAGGATAAATCTTCCTTCTTTGAGCAACTGGTCCAAGTAAATTTGGAGTTTATCCCCGGAGCCCAAGTGCTTTGCAGGGATCAGACGCCTCAGAACAACCCTGTAAAGCATCTGATGTTTTGGTTAGTTCTACTACACCGAAAATAGCCAAAAAGAAAAAGAAGGCAGGAGCAATTTGGGCTTTCTGAAAAATTAGTCCAAACTCAAAAGAAGGAAATTGATGATGTATTCTAGGAAAAGGACCAACTTAAGAATAAGGTAAAAAAGTATAAAATACAGTTTTGTAGTCTAATTGTCGAGCAGTTGCACACTGCCATATTACAAGATACAGTGGCAGAGTGTATGGAGTGGAAGCAGAAAGCCTGTGAATTGTTAGGCCTAGAAAATGAGAAACCGCAAGAGCAGGTAGAAAAATTAAAGGCAGACATTGAGGTGGTCATTGAAAAGAAAATCAAAGGTCCAGGAACGGAGGAAGTCTATGAGCACTGTCAAAGAAGATTGCACAGTTACAGGGGATGTTAAAGACCCAGCAGGGGTGATAAATGGCCCATACATTGAGGAGAGATAATCCTCATTATTTGATACAGAGATAAGAAACTGGTGGAGAATGCAGGCAACTGAGTTATGCAGGAGTGAAAGGAGGTAAGTTGTTCTGGGATATAATTTTTTTTTTAAAACCCATGAGTATGGCTTCTGGAGGAGTATAGTTATTGTCGAGAGGATAGAGCTAAAACAGACCTCAGGGTGATAGAAGTTAATGATGGTCAAGAGGAGCCATACTTTCCATTTGGCTCAAGCTGCAGAAATAGCAGCAGTTTTACAGGTTGGAATAATTGGGTGGATAGTTTGGCAAAGGAGGCTGCCCTATTGACTACATTTGAAAATAAAAAGGTTGATGTAGTCACCACCCAGGCATGGGCTGAAGAGTCTAATATGACCCTTGATTTAGCCACCCTCCAAGAAATAGATGAAGAGCTACAGGATCTCAAGAAATCAGGGCAGGATCAGAAAGGTAAAGATTTAATAGCTAAGAAAGATGCACTAGTATGGGTCCAAGAAAAAAGGAGGGGGATAAAAAGATGGGTTGTTCCAAAACCAGAGCAGATTTTATTAAATTTGTACAAGAACAGGGTCATTTGGGGGTATAAAAACACAATAGATAAAATTAAGGAAATCACTTGATGGCCTGGTATTAATAAGGAGGTGCAAGAATTAGTATTATAAGTGTTTATCTTGTGCACCAGTAAATGCTGATTTCCAAATTTAAAAGGGGCTAATGACGCATCAATGGATTAAAGAGCCCTGCGCTAGAATTCAAATTAATTATATTGGCCCTTTACCTAATACAGCAAGAGAAAATAAGTAGTGTCTGGTAGTTTTAGATCCATTTACAAAATGGATTGAAGCCATCCCAACTAAGACTAACTGTACAGAAGACAGCTATACAACTGTTTAATATAGGTTTTTTTGCATTGGGGAATTCCACAACAAATTGATTCTGACCAAGGTTACCCTTTCACTGGGCAGGTGATATAAGAACTGTGTAATGTCTTAGAAATTGAGCAAAAATTTCATATTGCAACACACTCTCAATCATCCAGGCAGGTTGCTCTCTCTATAAGATTGTGCAGGTTTCTGGCAAAGATTGAGACCAGAAGCTTCCAATTATTCTAGTGGCCCTTTGGAGCACAATGGTCCTTTGAGGTCATGACCAGATGGAAAATGCGTACCCCTGAGCAATAGTGGTTTGGAATTGATATGTCAGATGGATTGCCGTTAAAACCAGTTATAGGTCAATGGGTATTAGCATTGGTAAAACAACCAACTGAAATTCAAATAGATGTTGCTATTCAGTTAGGACTCATGTTAACACTGCTGCAGCAATTAATGTCTCATCCAGAATTACATGCTATGCTAAAGTTTATTAAGAATTATAATCATGAAACTTGTGCAGGTAATACATAATAATCAGAAGGTATTGAAGGTATTAGAAAAGGTATAAAAAACTGTTTAGCATTCCCAGTAGGAAGTTTTGCTAGGGTGGAGTCCTGCTGCCCACGGTTTCCTTTACATACTTCTTCACCCCATTATGGTGATAACTGGCATCCAAATTATAACAGTATGCGCTACACTAATTTTAGTCTGCTGGGTTTGGGAACTAACTAACTAAACAAGCCGTGGAAGATGCATATTCAGCGCTAACCCCCATTTTGGGCCTGGACAGGATGAAGAGGTGTATACTCCAGGAAGATAAGGTACATCAATGTGATAACAAAGAGGGCACTTGTTAGCCGAAAATAAAGGCCTTTTGACACAAGAAACAACTTTGAAAATAAGTTCATCCAGCAATGGGAGTTATTTGTGTGAAATGCAGGTTTGCTAAATCAAGATGAATTAAGAGTACTAAGAAATAGGTCAAGGAAATGAGGAAAATCCTCATTGTTTGATACAAAGATGTGAAGAAGGAAGTGTGGGGGCTGGAATGAGAGAGAGCGCTTGATAAGTATGTGCAGGATTGTTCTGTGGAACTTCCCTCCACCTGCTGGTTGGTAGCAGGGCATACTTTATCTGGGGAAGAATGAGGAATGGGCAGGTAATTAAAAGGCTGTGTAATCCAGGGACTGCCAATCCAGCATCCTAAATTCTGCCCCGGGCTGTGCCACTGATATGACTCTGAAGACATCCCCCGCTACTCTTCACCCTGGATTCGTCTGCCACATGGATTATCTAGTCTATTAGATGATCAAACTCTAGAGGAAACGCTGTTTCTTACTATAATGCAAACCGCCTCTGTATTATTATTTTAAGATGAGGAAACAAGACTCCAGTAGGCTAGGGACACGCCTCCAGCTTTCCTCCCAACCCTGGGCCCACTGCCAATAAAATGAGCCTCATTCAGTCTTGCCCACTGTGCTGCACTAGCAAGTGGCAGTAAGGCAGGATGGGCAGCTCAATACAGACAAAAGCACACCCTCTCCCCCCCGCCAAAAAAAATGGAGATTACAGCCCTGAGGTGCACATGCAAAGGGCCATCACTCCATGCCATCTACCTGGCCTGTTTGCCAGGCTTGTGCACCCAGACAGTACAGATGAGCAGAGCTTATTTTTCTCAGTGGCAGAACCCGGCTCAGGAAAGAAGCCATATAAATATGCCCAAAGCAGGTTGTCATGACACCCAGCAGGCCCCTGAGAGAGACAGTTCCCTGTCCATTAATCCACAATGCCTCCCTCAGTTTGCACGTAATTTATCAAAATGGTGTGTGTGTGTGTGTGTGTGTGTGTATATATATGGGGCTATTTTCTTATCTGGCACTGTTAGATGTTACCAAATAAGAAGCAAGCTGTGATTCCTCCCTGTTCTCCCAGAGAAGAATCAATACAGGCAATGAGTGCGGTAGGTTCTTTTACTGCGACACCCAGTTGTAGACCCCCTACATGCTGGCCAGCTGGATAGGTTTGGTGTTAGGAGGACAGGGTTTAGTTTCAGTGTAGTACTTAGGTCTGTAATGACTGGAGGGTATGTTCCTCACCATTATCAATCATACACCTAGAGGAGCGCAGGTGACTGGAACTGAAGCTGTCCCATCTGGGTTTTACAAACTGTGTAAGCTTACAGTTAATGCAAACACATGTCACCTTATGCCTAGTTGCAAACTGTTTACAGAAGGGGTTTCACACTGCATCGGTGGGATCTGCTACCTAAGTCTCATAATAATTTTTTCCTCCTTGATTGGATTAGGTAAACCATCAAAAGAAGAAAAATGTAATGGAAAGGTGTGTTAGTATTTAGTAAAAATTATAAACTTTGTTAGAGTTTAATCATCTTACAGATCTTAGCAGAGTTTTATATTCTTTCTTTAAAAATTTCCATGATAACCAAAACCTGTAGGGAGGATGTCATTCTATATTTAATTCGATAGACTTGGATTCCTTATGGGTTTAATAATTATATCAGTCTGCAAAACTTTTCCTTAAGTTTAGTCCTTTGATTCTTTCATTGAGAGGATCCAACACACAGTGCGAGTTCTAGAAACATGAATTTGGGGGGGAGATTCATAGTCTTATTTCTATTTTTTTTTAATGTTACATAAATTTAAAGGTGTCAGCGTGTCATCCTTGGGATTGAGACTTTCTGTTTATTCACAGATTAGCTATTATCTTCAGTTCCTCATACTGTCCCACAGTTTTGCCTTGTTTGTAACCAAAGAAGCTACAAGAGTGGGAAGGTAGCTCCTTTTCTATGTCCATTTGTCTTGGATTCTCATAGGAAGATCAGCAATGGTAGTAATAGGATCTTGTCATAGGATAAAATATCTGGTAAGAACTACAGTGTGGCTACCAGATTCATATATTGTATAATATGTCAGTAAATAATCTTTAAATGATGATTTTAGCCACTGTCATTTAATCTGTTGGATTTGGTCTGTCAATAAAGATGTGTCTATCCCTCTATTTGTTCCATCCAAAGTTCCTTAACTTTTGTCTTTCATTTATAAAACTCAGACAAACTGTACCTCAGTACTGACTGAGGACTTTTGCTTTGTACTTTTTGCTTTGTAGAGGTATATACCGTAAAATTCATGCTAAAAGAAATATTACTTTTCCTTTCAACGATTATGAACTCCTTGGATTTGATCTGCCAGGGGCTGCATTTTGGCTTCAGTTCAGTGAAGTACATGCTTAAAGTGTAAGCACACAAATAGTCCCATAGACTTCAGTATCATTATTAACAGTGCTTAAGCGCTTTTTTTACTATGGTTTGTTTTAAATCCTTAAGTTGGAACCCATGCCTTGTTACTGCTGTCCAGAGCCTAAGACAAGGGTTATGCTTACATTATGTAAACCCTATGCCAGTAAAAAAGTCGGATTGTCAATAAAAAAAGTTCTTGTGTTGGTATTTCATGATACACTGTAGAGACTACTGTATGTAAAGGCTCCTTATACCAGTGCTTGCTGTTGCCACAACTCCAAATATTTTCCTAACCATATCTGTTGTAATTAGCATTAGCAATAAATATGATGTTGTTGCCCCTTTATGAGCATTAAAAAGACATTCTATCCTCTTCATTAGTCATTCAAAAAGCCTGCCTAGGCTTGTACGTTTTACTACAAACAAGCAATCTGCTGAATTTAGAGATTACAGCTTTTCCTATGTAGGTTAAAGGAGGCTAGGGAGCAGTGTGATGCAGTATATATTAAAGAAACCAGGAGGCATATACAAGGCAAGCACAGTATGAGAAATGTACTGAGTATACCAGCACATCTGGGAGTAGTCTAATTAGCTGGCTGAAGATGTTGCTACATTAGTTGTATACTCAGCATGTTCTTTGTACAGCAGGGATGTTACGTCAGCAGTACGATCACAGAAAGATAGCCCCTGGTGACTGGTTAAGTTGTCTGTAAATTACAGGTTAAGCTTGTCCTTTTGCTTGAAACTGACTTCTGGTAGACATGCTGAACTGGAGCTTTCAGAGTCTCTAGATTCTCCAAAAATGGATGTATAAGCTCTAATGGTGTTCATTTATTACAACTGCAGTATGGAAGATAAAAATGCTTACATGCAGTCTGCAACGCCCATAGGCAATAAACATAAAACTGCATGCAATATGTTTGGCCTGTTTCTACCATATTGCCACATTTGAAGACGATTTCTATGCAGCATGAATTTAAAAACATAGAGCTGTATAGGTTTTTTCTTTAATTATAAGCATTTTCTCTTTTTAAAAAATCTTTCCTCACTTTTGCACAAAACAAAATTCAAATGTATCTGTACTTATATACTGACTGCATGCAGCACTAATTATTGTATTTGCTTTAAATTGGTAGCTGCTTAAGGAGGAAAGTGCACTTAGGACCAAACACTAGACTGAATTTCAGGAGACTTGCTTTCAGTTCCTGGCACTATCTTAGACTACTGAGTAATCTTGAATGAGTCTTAGGTATAAGCCATGGGCATTGATAGTTCTTCTTTACTTGGTTCTGGTTAGGCCTCATCTAGAGTATTGTGTGCAGTTTTGGGCTCCACATTTATGCTTGTTCATGTACTTCCTTGGGCTCCTTAGGACATGGAGAAGTTAAGGTGTGTCCAGAGGCAGATGACATAAATAATAATGGATTTGGAAGGCATGCCATATGAGGAGAGTTGAAAGAAATAACCACATTCAGCTTGCAGAAAAATGGATGTGATAACAGTCTTCAAATATCTGAAGAACTGCCATAAAGAAGCTGGAGAAATTCTTTTCTCCATTATTGCAGAGAGTAGGATGTGTGCCAGTGGGTTGAAGCTGCAGCAAAGTAGAGTTAGATGGGATATCAGGAAAAACTTCTTCACTGTTAGAACAATGAGGCAGTACCTAGTTAGAACACTAGGCTACCTAGTATCATAGCATCTAGGGTCAGAAGGGGCCTAGAGCAGGCCATCTAGTCTGACCCCCTGCCAATGGCAGGAACGAGTGCCAGGGTCACAGGACCCCA
>JAGPOW010003395.1:35730167-35795910 GCA_030014935.1 Caiman crocodilus
CCCACATATTTGAAAAAGGACTTCCTGTTGTCCTTGATCCTAGTCACCAGGCAAAGCTCTACTCCTGCCTTGGCCTTCCTAATAGCCCTCCTGCACTCCCGAGCACAAGAGGAGTACTCATCCTTGGAGACAGTTCCTCTCTTCCATAGGTTGTATGCCTCCTGCTTAGTCCTTAATAGGGGTAGTCCCCCGAATATCCCTATTAAGCCATGGGGGCTTTCGGGCACTTTTGCCCATCTTGCATCGGGCAGGAACGGTCGCCTTTTGGGCTCGGAGGATCGTCTCCTTGAGGAACATCCACCCTTCGTGGACGCCCCTGTCCTCAGCCCTACAGGCCCTCAGCGCCTTCTCAACTAGCCTCCTGAGCTCTCTGAAATTGTCCCTTTTGAAGTCTGGGACCCTAGTCCTAGTGTGGACTCTAGCTACACTGTGCCGGATAGCAAATTCTATCAGGCAATGATCGCTCTTTCCCAGGGAGTCACATACCTGGAGACCTCTAACCAGATCGTCCCCTGAGGCCAGGGCCAGACCCAGCAGCTCATCCCCCCTGGTGGGGCCATGCACCTCCTGGACCAAGTGGAGGTCCTTCAGCTGCACCAGAAACCTCCGGGACCTTTCAGACCTGGCCGACTGCTCCTCCCAGTAGATGTCCGGGTAATTGAAATCACCCATGACAATGACATCCCTCGTCCTAGCCGTCTCCTTGAGCTGGCCAGCAATTTGGAGATCCAGCTCCTCCCTTTGGTTGGGTGGTCTGTAGCAGACACCCACCATTAAGTCCCTTTCCCCTCGTCCTTCTTGTAGCCTGACCCAAATCGCTTCTGCCTGGTCCTCAGTTGTCTCCAAGTTGACGCTCAATGCAGAGAATCACTCTTTGACATAGAGCACAACCCCTCCGCCTCTTGTCCCCATCCTGTCCTTCCTGAAAAGGGCATATCCATCAATGCCTACAGCCCAGTCATGGGTCGGGTCCCACCAGGTTTCTGTGAGCCCAACCAAATCTGGGTCTTCCACAGCTACCAGGAGAGACAGCTCCTCCTGCCTACCTCCCATGCTGCAAGCATTTGTATAGAGGCATTTAAGGCTACCCACTGCCACCTCTCCCTCTCTACTTGTTTTCCCCAAGACACAACCACAAACCCTCACCCGACTTACCTGGCTCAGCGGCAGAGCATCCTCTCCTCTCTTGGCAGGCCTGTCCCCCCAGCAAAGCTAGTTTAAAGCCCACCGCACGAGATCAGCCAAACTAGAAGAAATGAAATGCTTACCTTTAGGTGTGAGGTGGAATCCATCCTTCCATCCTACTGAAGTTGTGGAATTTGTTTCATGTGGAGGTTATCAACAAGAGGTTGGATAAACACTGGTCAGATAGTCTGCTGAAAGAGCAACAGTTGGAAGCCCAGGACCCTTCCCTCTGCCCCCAGATCATTGGAAGATCGTAAGAATAGCTCTGCAGCCCAGAGCATGTGAATATGGAAGAGGAACAAGCTTAGCAGAAAGAGGATGAAGCAGAGCTCCTCAACTAACATAGTTACAAAAGAAGATTAAAGGAGGTGGGGTAAGCTTATGGAGTGGATAGGGTTACAGACAGGGACATTACGCCTCTCCAGTTAGGGTGTGGGGTGTGTTGAGTTGTGCTTGCAGTCCTCAGTTTGCAGAGCAGAGTGGAGGGTGTTTGTTTCTTCCTATAGCTCCTGCTTTGCTGGTGGCGACATGGGGCTAGGAAGGATTTTTTTCCATCCTTAGGGATTCACCTTTCTCAGAAGCATTGGTTGTTGCCAGTAGCCAAGGATTGGGATTTTGACTTGAGTGGGCCAGTACTTCTGTTGGGTTAAAAACTGGAGGTTCAGATTAGAGACCATTACCTCTATTAAGGGTCAGACCAATAGCGACATTTGGAAAGGAAGGGATTTTACCCTGTGATCGTATTAGCATAAACTTTTGGTGTTTTCTCCTTCCTCTGTAGTGGAGGGGTATGGTGCTCTGGATCTTCTTTGGATCCATCAAATTTATCTTAACTTTTGCAGTTGCAGGACATTGGCAGCCCTCCTCCCCTTTCATGGGACATTTCATCTGACATGCCGAACCCAGAGTCATATCTCTTGGAATTTCACCAGGCTGATGACCTTGGGGTCAGAGGCCTGGAGCTTCCAGGATTCCTTGCTTTGAGGCAGACCTGAAAGCCTATTGTCCGGGGCTACAAACCCTAGAAATGTTGATCCCCTAGCCTGGGAGCAGTCTACCAAGGATCCAGGCTGTTTGTCAGCGCCCTTTCTTTTATTTAGCAAAAACTCATTGAACCAGAAAGTGTTTCAATTGAAACAATTTGGCTTCAACAAGCTGGTATTTTCCAATGAAACTTCATTTTTCTGGAAATTTCTGAACAGCTCTATGAAGCCCCTCTGAAAATCAGGTGGATAACCACTGTGGATTTCAGTTCCCCATCTGTGAAATATTTCTGTACTGCACAAGGTTATTGTGAGGATCAAAGGATGTTTATGAGGTGCTGAAGAGCTGCCTCCTTGCTTTTATAATGTGATTAAAGGCAAACTGTGTACTGAATTTTTCCTTTCCACATCCTTAGGCCCAGACCCTAAGGGAGTATAAACAAGTATAGCTTTGTTCCAACTGCATCTTCTGATATAGTAAAAGAGTAGAGTTGAAAAAGCAAGAAATTAGACAAGCCCCACCTCCATGTGAAGCTAGAAAAGCCATACCAACAAAAATATTTCTGTGGATGGAAACTCTCAGATAATATAGAGATTCTTTCTCCAGATCCAGTGGAATACTGTTACAGTCTTAAGATAGACTATATCATTGTATCGGTAATATTTATAAGGTGCATGTTCCAGCTCAAGGAATTATACAAATTATGATCTTGATCCTGCAAGTAGCTTTTCTGGTTTTGATTGCCATGTAAGTGTTCAAAAAGGTAACATTATTTGTATAAGAAACAAAAATCTTGGTAAATAAATTTCCTAACAAAGGACTTGAGAAGGCAAATTTTGTGAGTGGCTTTTAGGTACAGCATTCCAAAAATGATCCCCTGTAATATTTCCAGCTTCATATTTTCACTGGTAAATTGTAGCTAATTCTAACAAGGCGTATTTACATTTAATATTTACATTTTATCCTACAGCAGGGCCAGTCAGATTTTGGGCCTTAGACACTGAATTTCTGAGGTTATAAAGGACATAGGGCAGACACTTTCTTTGCTTTTAATATAAAAACTTCTGACTGGATGTCATACCTGGGGGTGATGTGTTTTGACTGTGGTTTGTCACTCCTTGCATTCTCATTGCTAGTGGAATGGATCAGTCTTTCGATTGGTTTCTCCCCAGGCAATCATAGACTTATAGAGACTAGGACTGGAAGGGACCTCAGAAGTTCATCAAGTCCAGCCCCTTGCCCCAATAGCAGGAAGTCAGCAGGGATCATAAGATAAACATACAAATGTCTCTGGAAGGTGTTCAAAGTAGGCATTTGAATCACCTCCGGTGGCAGTCTATTCCAGACCTTGGGGGCTCAGATGGTAAAGAAGTTCTTTCTTATGTCCAGCCTGAAATGGTCCTGAAGGAGTTGGTGGCCATTTGACCTTGTCATCCCCTGGGGTGCTCTGGTGAACAGACGTTCCACTAGATCCTGGTGAGCACTCCTGATAAACTTGTAGGTGGCCACCAGATCATCCCTGAGCTTGTGCTCTTCCAGGCTGAAGAGTCCCGTAGCTCTCAGCCTCTCATAAGGCCCATTTTCCTCACCTTTGATCATGCGTGTGGCTCTCCTCCGGACTCTCTCAAGCTTCTCCACATCATTTTTGAATTGTGGAGCCCAAAACTGGATGCAGTACTCCAGCAGCGACCTCACCAAGGCTGAGAACAACAGAAGAATGACATCCTGGGATTTGTTTGAGAAGCATCTATGGATGCAAGCCAATGTTTTGCTCGTTTTACTAGCTGCAGCATCACATTGAAGTCTCATGTTCATGTTGTGGTCAATCATGACCACCAAGTCCTTTTCATCCATAGTGCTAGCCAGTGTAGCACTGCTGAACCTATAAGCATGCTGCAGGTTTTTCTTCCCAAGGTGGAAAACCTTGTATTTTTTGGTGTTAAACACCATCAGGTTCTTGTCTGCCCATTTCCTGAGCCTGTCAAGGTCAGCCTGGATCACCCTCCTGTCCTCAGGTGTGGACACTTTACTCCAGAGTTTGGTGTAATTTGCAAACTGGGCCAGTCCGCTTCTGATACCAATGTCCACATCATTAATGAAGATGTTGAATAGTGTAGGCCCAAGGATAGAGCCTACAGGGCACCACGACGATTGACTTCCATCAATCCCACCCTCTGGATCCAACCACAGAGCCAATTCCTCAGCCAGTAGATTGTAACGAAGCCGAGGGTGCAGTTGGCCAGTTTTGCCAAGAGGTGATCATGGGATACCAGATTGAAGGATTTTTTAAAGTCAAGATATACAACATCAATCTCTTCTCCCTTATCCAGGTGATAGGTCACTTGGTCATACAAGGAAATAAGATTGGTCAAGCAAGACCTACACACAACAAACCCATGCTGGCTATCCCTCAGGATGCTGCTGTCGGCCAGTCTTGGCCTCTTTAATAGTCTTTTCTCTGAGATGGAATAGGCTTTGCTTGTGCATCCAGGATCACTCCCTTGAGGAGCAACCACTCATCCAGAACTCCCCTCCAATTTGGGTTGTGGTCCTTTAGGGCCTCACTGACAAGCCTCTTGAGCTTGTCAAAGTCAGCTTTCCTGAAGTCGAGGACTTCTGTATTGCTGACTGATTTGCCAGCTTTATGGTGGATGGTGAAGGTGATCAGCTTGTGGTCACTGTCACCCAGCTTCCCTTCCATCATTAGGTTGCTGATTAGGTCGTCCCCTGTTACCAGTACCAGATTAAGCAGCGCTTTCCCTCTCTTCAGCTCATAGCAAGACAATCATTTGTCTTGCTTATACTTTAGGCTCGCACTACCACATTACGATTGCCACATTTATATTCAGCATTCAGACTGCTAAACCCACTGAAGAAAATATAGGGCAAGCTCCAGTGATTTAAATAGGAGGTTCACTGTTTTATTTTTTTATAGCTTAAGGAGACTCAAAAATGTCTGACTCTGGAGAAGAAGAAACGGGGTGTGACTCACTGAGTTGAATGGCATCGATAAAGCTATAATATATGGAAACACAAGACATATCAGCTTATAGATGGAAAAAGATACGTTGGTTTCAGTGGAAAGCTTTGTCTGGAGAAAAATTGAGCGTTCAGGCCTTCAGTCGATACCCAACAACTTTCTTTTTTTCATAGTAAATTGTGCCTGTACATACTTGCAAAGTAAACTTCCAAAAAGTTAAGAGCTGGCATGTGGCAAGACTAGCATAGTTGCAGGACGGGCAGCATGAGGATACTTTTGTCTGACGGTGTTGAAGTTCAGTGGATCACCACAGCTTCTGTAGCAGCCGGGAAGATTCTTGGATGTGTTGAGACATTTCCCATGGAAACATGCACTGACTGAGCCGTAGTTCTGACTTCTGCCAAGTACCTGATAGCAGAGATTGCACGATGTTGCACTTTGAAACATAGCACTTACATGTTTCTTCTCCAACAACATTAGCAGGGGAACTGTGGAAGAAATTATTGTTTGGGTAAGAAAATCTGGGAAGTTTGATGGAAAAGATTCATGTGAGTCAATGGTGGAGATGATTTTTAGTGTGGAGTGTTCAGCAGTGTCAAACCTGCCAGTGTTACATGGGATGCAGGTATAGTACAGTTACTTGGTCTGGACTTGGAAAGAGCCATCCAATATTTTACTGAGAACCGTATCAGTAGAACAGAGAGGGCCAAAACTCTGGAAGGGCTCAGAGATGGAGTTAGAGGAACCAAAACATTGTGGACTCTATAGTTCATCACTATAGTTGTAGTGTTGGACTAGAAATGTAATAGTAATTTTCCTAGTAGAAGGAAAGCAAGGGTGAAGAAAGCATTAATTGAACTTTATTTTAATGAATGGTAGCAATCCAAGATAGCGTAGCCAGTTTACTTGTCCCCTGCCCACTAATACACCTGGGAAAATAACTGCTGCCAGATTTAGCACAGGTACTCGGAAAGCATACTTTTGAGCAGCACTTTTTTACCTACTTATACACAGTACAAACTATGCATGATATTAGTTCAAAGCCAAAAGGCTCTTGGTTTATTATATAGTTTATTGGACAGGGCCTCAGAAGAGTCAGCAGCGTTTCAAGCCATGGTTACCTCCTAGCTCAATACTGCCCTATATGTTTGGGTACTCCAGATACTAACCTCCCCTCTCCCAAGGACCCATGTACTAATTAATGCTTGCCCATTTTTTTTATGGGACACACACACGCACACACAAACACACAAAGGTTCCCATATGGTGCCCACTATGGGCCATGCATTTTACAGTCAGTGTTGGCTGCATTTAATTAACATTGTTGGTGGTTTCCATTATTGAGCACATGCTAGTTTTGGCAGCAGTTTAATGATAGCCAGTGTATTTGATGAGATTTCCTTGAATGTCAGTATAAGATTAGCGTCTTTTTTTTCTCCATGCTGATTGGAGGGGGACCCCTTGTCTTGTATTTGAGTTAATATGGTGTGCTGCAACTGACTTGCTTGGGCAGCAAAACGTTCTTGGAAGCAGAGGATCCATGGAAAAAAAACCCTTCCAAAATAGACACACCAAGTTAAGTAGCACCATGTAGATTAGTCAAATTGCTTATAAATAGGAAAGAATGAGAGCAGAAAATGTTGTTATCCAGAAACCAATACTAAAGCAAGAAAAAATGCAGTTCTCATTAGATTCTTGTAGAGAGTTCAAAGAAAAAAGCTGGTATGAAATTAACTCTAATACATTTCTTTGAACAGGCACCAGATATAATATAACAACAACAATAATCAAAGATTCTCTGAAGGAATCACAATTCTAAATTACTACGGGACAGGTCTACCAATATTTCCTCACCAATTTAGAAGTTTTGATAAACGGTCTGGTTTTTCAATGCTGCTGCACGCCCTGAGCACCTGTTGAAGACAGTGGGACCCTGGGGGTCTACACAGCATGGATATAATGTAGATATGAGTCTCAGGCTTCAGCTCCCCTAGTTCAAAATTGTTAGCCCAAATTTCCTAATATTTCAGTTTCTTGATCTGAAGAAATGATAATAGCTATCTGCTTCCCAGAGATACTGTGTGAGTTTAATTCATGAATATTTTAAAGTGATTTATGATCCTCTGATGAACACTGATACAGAAGCCCAAGCTATTATTCACTCACTTATTTCAAAGCATCATTTTTAATATAAAAATGTCTTGGTGATAAGTGCACCTCAGAATTAGGGTAATTGTGGGAACAGGCCTAGTTTGAAGGAAATCCTTCAGAATTTTTAACGCTCTGGATCGTTAAAGCCAGCACAAAGTTTTTTGGGATTTTTGTTAATCGTGATTTATTCATGAGATTAGCTCAGAACTAGAATGTTTCATCCTTAAGTTTCAAACTATTTTACACAAGAAAAATTAATGCCATTATCCCCATTTTACTGATGGGGTAACTGAGCCAGAGAAATGAAACCAAAGTGCAAAGATCAAAGATTTGCCCAAAGACACATTTTTAGCTTTTCCTGACTTTTATATAGAATTTTTCAGAACTATTTCCCATTGGAAGAAGTTGCTCACTGATGTTTTTTGATTTGTAGAAAAAAATTAACAATGGTTCTAACGATGCCGCAGCATCCTTTTGGACGATTTTTTAAAAAGGAAAATTTTGATTTTTCATCTTGAAATGACTTTTCATTTCAAAATGTGTTTCTTTGTAGTGCTGGTGCCTTAGAGGCATATTTTATTTGTGTGTTACTTAAGTAAAATTCATTTTTAACCTAAGTTAATTAATTTCCTTTGTCCAGTGGCCCTTTCCCAACAACTCAGCAGTGTAAGACACGCCTGATGTTATAATAAGTGACTTGTATTCCTTCTCTACTACCCTTTTACACTACTAGGGTGTTATAAAAGGACTTTTGTGTACCTGAGAACTAGACCTGATCCTCATTCATGATCCCAGCACAATCTAATTTACCTTGATCATCTTGCCTTTCACTTGTGTCATTCATTTTTCTTGGGTAAGTGAGAGAGACTGCCTTTCTGAGACTTGCACCTTGTCTACTCATTACAAATTGATTGTATAATCAAAGCAGAAACTTTACTTGAACCCAGAGCTGACATTTACAAGCCAGCTTGGCCAGCCTCTGTCATTACACGGCACTTGCAAACACTTACAGTGTGACATTCATAGATATTGCCTTTCATCCAAGGTTCCCAAAGCATGTTAGAACATTAATTAAATTAAGTCACAACACCCCTGTGAGGTAGGTATTATTATAGTATTTTTCAGATCAATGAACTGAACCATGGTAGTTACGTAATTTGCTCAAGGTCACGGAGAGAATGTCAGTCGCGGTGCTAGAAATAGAACTCAGCACAGCCCTAACTAAGCTGTTTTCACAGAAGTACTTTATAGCAGAACACAGAAGAATATAGTAAATATACCTTCTCTACTTGGCTGTTTTAAATGACTCATTTTTCAGACATTTTTCCTATACAGTACAATTGTGCCATTCTAGAAAGCCTGTTTAATGAAAGCAGAAAGCATAATTTCTCCCACGGGACATAAGGGCTGCACACATGCATTTCAATTGTTGTTCAAACATGGATGCATCATTTGGAAGCACATTGGATTAGTTAGAAGTGACAGATAACTGCTATACGCTATATCAGAATCAGCCCACAGAGAGAGGGCAGATAAAGCTCCAAGATTTTGCATTCATGCATTCAGTGAAAGACATTATTAACTTACAGTGGTTCATCAAATTCCTGACTGATGGTAAGGGCAAACAACGAGGCCTAGCGCTGCTTGAAACTTCGGAAACTACAGGAAGTGTCTATATTTGAAAAATTCCTTTTAAGCCAGGAAATAAAACAAAAGGAAAAACAAAGATGTAGGGAAATACTAACCTACCTCATTTCTGGAATGAAGTATGCTCCCTCCGTCCCTGGAGGGTGCCGTCTGAAATGGACATTCTTCTTCATTTCACTACAAGTGCTTCTTTTTTTAAAGATGTAATCCCTTTATAACCAACGTGGTGAATAAGTCATTCTAAGGTGATAATTCTGGGATCTGGTAGGGAAACGATGATTCTTCTAAATGTTGATTCTTCTAAAATCCCTACCGTAGCTTTCCTTTGAGGAATTCTGAAGTGTCACTCCACGTACAAACCATTGGGGTCTTACTCCACATTCCACTATAAACCCCAAGTTTTCTTCCCTCCTGCAAAGACTCCTAGTATATGTACTTGATAATTTGCACTTATTTGATAATAATCACTTCAGTTGTAAGCAGCCAACAGCTAGGTTATCTTCTCTAGTGTGTGATGCTTCACTCTGCCCTTCATTAGCTTTTATGTTTCTTGTTCATCTAGCTCAATGTGCTGTATGTCACAGTGGTAGAGTTGATGCTAAGGGGATAAGCATATATTCAGGCCTCTACAGACTGATCTGATACTTGCCCATGTCCCTTATAGTTTGCATCATTCTCTCTCTCTCTCTCTCTGTGTATTCAGCATTTTACAGAAATCTCAGAGTAGAAAGATTTCTCTGAATTCCTCCCAGTTATGTGCTAGAGAAGGTACTGTAGCTCACTTCCTCTTGGAATTACATTTTCATGATGGAAGTGTTGGGGGATTGAGTTATACCTACAACGGCTATAAGTCTGGTGATGGCATGGAACAAATCGGTGATAGGAATGTCAATATTTATTTTTGAACCTGTGCTATTATAAAATGTTAGTGGGACAGTAGATGGAATGGTCTCAGAGTGGTTATTGTTAGGTTTTGTCTTGAAGTGAGTTTACATGCTCACATTTCCAACTCTTAATGTCTTTGGAGATGGTGCTCTATTTTATTTATTCTGTTTAAGTGCTTCAGGCAGGTGAGGTTATTCATCCTGTGGATTCACTTTCACATGGCGTATTGGTGCTTATTCAAGTAGAGTCCTAGAAAGTAATAAGTTATAAAGTGTTCCCAGCAGATTAAACAAGGCACAAAGGTAACATGTTAGCTTGCTGTTTGCAGTTTTCAGAACAATTGCTTCTCTGATGACCTAAAATTGTTTCAGTGTTGTGCTGAGAATGTTGCAGAGTTAAGGCTTTGCTGCAGGTTAATATACTCTCTGTTGTCATGGTTTCCAAAGGCTATACTGACATGTGTTGAACACATCCATACTTCTGTTTTATACCATGTCCTGCTATTTGAGCATTTATGCTGGGCTATACTGAAGGTTTTAAAACTACTTGTAGCTGCAGCTGTCCTACCCTTCCTTCATGTGGATCTTAAGAGGAAATGTCTTCCTCCCAGTTAGGACTGTAGCTGTGGAAACATGGCTTTTAGCAAAGAACTTCCATGTTCAGAATTGCATTACTGCAGTTAGTCTGGGCTTTCCTTTCTGGGAACAGAAAAAATTAACCACAACGTCTCTTTCTGCTCTTTTCCTATTTCGCACCCCCTCCATTGCCTTCACACACTTATTTTCTCTTCTGTTCCTCAAAGCCTCAGCTTCCCTCCACAGGTTCATCAGTTGTTGTCCCAGTTGTGTTGCATGTGTTTGACTGCTTAAGGTCTCTTTCTCCTTGCATCTGTTGCTCATCTGCCTGGACCCACTTTCCACCGGCCTCTTTATTCATGATGCCCATCTACCTCTGTCCTTTCTCCTATACTTCTGCCTCACCTGTGGCTGTCTTCCTATTATCAGTCCTGGGTTATTTGTTATGGCTTCTGGCTCCTTTCCTACTGGTGACTTTTACCATGTCAGTAGACTTCTGGATCTTCTGCAACTGAAAGCAATAGGAAGTTCCAGTTAGTTGGTGACCTTTTGCTGTTGCTGCCATCCCTAGCTTCAGCCCTTCTTCTGGGGTCCCCAGAAAGTGAAGAAACGGGCAGTTTAACAACAAATTCTTCCTCACTTCTAGCTGTGTTTATGTCTCTACATTTTTCCTTAGCTTTAAACACCTGTAAAATCTTACGTGTAAAAAAGGGAGGAGATAAGTTTGTCTGTCTGTCCCCTCTCCCAGCTCCCAGAAAGCTTTACCCCATTGGAAGCACAAACCTGAGCCCAGGGGTTGGGTAGGTGAGAAAACAGCCCACCCGGAGGGGCCTCCGGGGAGCCCACGCTGCTGCCCGTTTCTCAGCAGCTGCCACGTAGGTGAGAAGAGCCTCAGCGCAGAGATCCTGGTTTCTCTGTCTAAAAATTGCAAACTCTGTGATAAAAAAGGGCAAATTCTTTGACTAACACCCCCCCCCGCAAATCTGAATGTTTCTGCTATTAAAATGAAGTGCCACTATATATAGGTATCAGTTGAATATAATGTTTTATTGATATATTTACAACTCTAAACCTACTTGGAAGCCTACCAGTGCCTCAACCATTATAATAAAATGAATTATCAAAATGTATAGGTATTTATGTATAGGTATTTATGTATAGGTGATTTTAGGAAAATCAGAGCTCCCCCGCCTGCCTCACTCACTAGGATGTGGGTCCGGCTGCAGGTGCTCCCTCCTTGGCCCTGCCAGTGCTAGGGCTGTGCAAAATTTTGCCACCAGTTTTGTTTCTGAAATCGAAATGGGTCAGATATGGTTGAAACAGCCTCGAAACAAAAAGAGACAAGTCAAAACATTTTGCCGCTGTTTTGCCATTTTGCCCATAAGATATAATGGGGAAGGCTGAAACAGCCTATAATTTTGTCATTTCTGGCCAGATTTGGATGACACTTGAATGAATGGTAGTCTCTTCTGTGGGCATGAAGTGTGCCAAGTTTTAAGAAGAGAGGTGCAGGGGATTTGGAGAAACTGTACCCCAAATTGTTAGGTCCAAACTTGTGTCATATGCATGTGTTAAGCCACAGCCAGGTCAAAACTTCAGGCATACTAGCCCCTGCAGAGGCCACAAAGCCTGCCAAGTTTCGAAGATATAGGTGCAAGGGTTTGGGGGAAACTGTACGTCAAGCTGCGGACAAGCAAAACTCATGACATGGGTGACAGTGTGTGTTAAGGTGCAGCAGGGTGAAAACTGCAGGCCTGCTAGCCCCTGCTGAGGCCACGAAGCCTTCCCCCTCTCAAGGAGATAGGTGCAGCGGTTCTGGGTCCCTGCACCTCTAATTGCTGACAGGCAAAACTTGTGTCATGGGTGCTTGTGCAACTCTGCCTGTTTTGGGGCGGGGGGGGTGGAAACTACTGCAGACCTGGCTGCTAGGTCCTTCTGTGGCCACAAAGCCTGCCGACTGTCAAGGAAATAGGTGCAGGGGGGTTCTGGGGCCCTGCACCCCTAGCCATTGAGAGGCAAAACTCGTGACATGGGTGCTTGTGCAACTGCTGCCTCTCATCAGGCAGCAGGACTGAAGATCCCCCTTCAGTTGCCACCACAAACCTGGGGGTAGGTACAACTGGGGGGGCTGACTACAGTATGAACTTGAGCCAGCAGTGCGATGCTGTGCCCAGCAAGGCCAACAATACTCTGGCATGCATCAATCGATGCATCTCCAGCAAAATCATTGCAAAGAAGTGATTCTCCTCCTCTGCTCAGCTCTTCTCAGCATTGGTAAGACCGCAGCTGGAGGACTGCATCCAGTTCTGGGCTCCACACTTTAACAAGGACGTGGTAAAGCTTGAGAGAGTCCAGAGGAGGGCTACCCATATGGTCAGAGACTTGCACAGCAAGCCGTATGAGGGAAGGCTGAGGGACATGGCACTCTTCAGGCTGAAAAAGAGAAGGCTGAGAGGGGACTTGGTAGCCTCTTACCACTACATCAGAAGCATACCTCTAGGGTGCGGTGAAAACCTGTTCACCATGGCACCCTTGGGGAAAACTAGGAGTGATGGTCACACTCTGGTCACCTTAGTTTTAAAGTAGTTTTTCCCAAGATTGAGCATGAAATGAGCCTGAAACAATCTTTCAGGAGTTTGTGACTGGTTGAATGCAGTATCAGACTTGACTGATTTGGGTCAAACAGGTTTATGAAACTTCTGCCCCAGTCCCCTTCCTTGTTCAAGTTAAATCACAGTTTCTCAGCATACCAGCATGTTGCAGCCCTGGGATGGGCTGTGCTGTGGTGTGTGCTCCACAAAGCAGGGCTGGCCCCACCCCTCTGCTCCCTTAGCTCGCTGGCTCACTGGCCCCCACAAGCAAACCCCTTCTGGGGTCTGGGGCCAGGAAGGGGAGTTAAACTTCCCTTCCCCTGAGTACAGAGCTGCCCTGAACTGCTTGCTTAGTGCTGGCTGTGACTGGGCTACAAATCCCAGAGGTACTTGAAAGCAGGAGGAAGAAGAAGTGATGAGCAACCCTGCAGAGTCCTGCCATTGTGACTCTGGGCTGCAAATCCCAGAGACTTTGGGGTCAGGAACAGGAAGCAGACACACTGCACATGCTAGTTATGTGCCAGAGAGCTGTGCTCTAACATCCCCTGGCTTCTGGCTGGAGCCACCGCAGGTATGTGGCTGCGTTCCAGAATCAAAAGTGAAAGTCTATTCATTTGTTTATTGGTTCAATGTTTGCAGCTTTGACTAACCTGCAAAGACTTAATCAGTTTAGCCTCAGGGTTTTTGACTGTCTGTACTTAGCCACAATGACACAGCTGAAGACTCCTGAATGCAATCTTAAACAGAAAAAAATATTGAGGGCTACATATATATGCCTGTTAAAATCAGCGCAGCTCCAGTGAAGTTGCAGAACCAGTGCAGAAATACACCAGCTGAGGTTCCCAGTATAGTTTAGAAGCAAACCATGAGTACAAAGTGGTAACACCAGGGCATGCCATCTATGAAAGGACATGCATCTATCACTTTGGCGGTCTTCATTTTCCCACGATTAAACCCAAATGCCCTGTGTAAAACACACACCACCAAGTCAAACAAATGTAATAGGACATCACTGAGTACATTTACAAGGGAAGTGTCGCTAGTGGGAGCCTGTGAGAGAAGCTAGGCTGATAGATTTTGGACTGACTGTCTTGCTTTCATAGGTAATCTAGTAACCTATTGTAGAATCAATATCTCTTCACAATTGTGAAAGTGACTAAATGCCTAACTAACGGCTATAAAAGCTATAAATGCTGTTGTAATTTCCTGGGATCCTGCTCACTATTCATCTGATAATCACCATGTTCCTGTTTATCACCCTCTGCCAACCTTGATTTACTATGTCTATAAAGCAGCATTGTTGCCCATATGCACTGCATACAGATGCTTATACTCAGTTCAATAAATTAAAAACAAGGTGATCGATTCTCTTCCTCAACACTGTGTTCACTTAATGTAAATCAAGTCTGTGTGTGATTACAGTGCATGCTGTATACAAGTGAGTCTGAAACCCATCTCATCTCTAACCCCATATTTGTCTGCTGAATTACAGTTTCTTCATGGGTTTCACTACTGTTGGTGTAGAACTGGAGTGACTGAAGGCAGGATTTTGCCTGTGTTCAGATATTTACAGCAGGAGTCAACTTGCAAAACCCTTTTCCACACCAGCAAGCAGCTAATCATGCAGATAGGCATGCTGAAGTCAGTCTGTACTTCTGTGATTATCTTCTGAGTGATGTGAGGAAGGGACTAGCTGCTTGGCCCTAGCAAAATAAGAGAGGATCTCTAGAGTTGTTTGGTCTTTGCTAACAAATTGAAGTTTTGATTATTAATGGCTCCTGCTCATATCGAGTCCAGGATATTTGAAGACCTTTACATATTTCATATTGTGTTTCAAGATGACATCAGGCACTCTGGCCACATATGTGTTTCCTGTATCACACCGATACATGCTGTGTGAGGTTTATGATTAATTAGGATAGCAGAATCCTAATCTCAGGGATGGCAGTGAGTGCCGTACACTGCAGTGACTTGACCATCAGGATAACAAAGGGAGATGCTGTGGAAAGGGGACTAAATTTAATTCTGCTGCCATTTGTTATGGTACAGTTTTAATTCCATCATAGTAACAGAGATGACATGGTGACAGCTTCCATTTTCACTTGCAGTGCTTGCTTAATATTAGCTGGATTCTTTTCTCCTAACTTATCTGTTGGCTCAGAAGCAAAAAAAAATCCTTTCCTACTGTATCTGTGCAACAATTTAAGGCAAAAAAAATCTTATTCAAGACCTATTGAATGTAATAGAAAGATTCAGTGTCTTTTGTTAATAAGACAAATCCAGAAGTCTTTACTAATTTGTATGTCGGTAAAAATCAGTTCTGTGGCTGCCGTGGGAGCTTTGTGAAGAAAAGCTGAGTTAAGATTGGATGATCTAATCCAATAGGCTCCATGAAAGAAAACTAAGTACCATTTACACAATCTAATCTAAATAACAAGGAGGTTATTTTAAGGGCCAACGAATTTGTCCAGATAAAAAGGAAATTGACCCTAAGTTTTGCCCTCACTTAAATCGAGCCTGAAATAAGCTGATCCCCAGTTTTGCAGATGTCACATATTTGGATGAAGGGAACTAGTCTTAAGATAAGCATCCAAGACATTAATGCTGAATCCAAATAAAATCTTCATCCTTTAGTAGATTGCCCATCACTAGTTGTATTATTTATATCGTTCCCTTTATAAGCGTTTAAAAAAGGCTCATATTTTGTCTTGGAAAAAACAATGGACAACCATGGAGAAGATGCCTAATACTGGCAACTTTCCAGATCCCTATCTATCTCAAATCTATTTTAAAATTAGTGAGTGCCAATAATGAAGCAGTAATATATTTTGCATTAATCAACAATACTTAAAGTATTTGCAAGCTATGTTAATGATTGTTCATGGTTTACTAACAAGACGTACTAACAGAAAATATTAGCGTGTTGAGCCTACATATGAGAAGAATGATCTCCTATTGAGTATTGCTGCTTGCTACAAAAGAAGGATAACATATTTTGCACACTGCTTGTAGCATAGCATAAACCCCATATATTTTACAACATAATTTGCTTGACCTTCTCTCACCCTATGGCATAAATCCAAATCTTGACAATAGCCAGAATCGTGAGGAAAGGTTACTAACTTTCTCTTTTTCAGGGTCCCTTAAAACAGACATTCTTCCAATACATCCATTAAACTGGCTTCTAATTAAATATTGACTGCAGTTAACATGGATCCCTTGGAGCAGGGCTCTCCAACTGGAGGCCTATGGGCTGCATGCAGCTCTCAAGGAGTTAAATTGCACCCCTGCTGCCCTCCTGATTTCTCCAGCTGCAGAAATAACTGGAGGATCCAGGCTCCTTCTCCCTCTGGCTTCCCCTTCCCCAACATAGGGGGCAGGCTGGGATGCTGCAGGAGCCTGCAGCCCAGGGCACCTGAGAGGCATGTGCGGTGGAGCAGATTGTGGCTGGTAAACTGAGGCTGAGGCAGAACATCCAGGCGTGTGGGATAGTGGGGAATGTGTGCACAGGGAGGCATGGTGCAGTGTGGGAGGGGACATGTCTGGTGAAGTGGGAGATGCATGACTTGAAGGTGGGGTACCACCGTGCATGGTGCAGCAGGTACAGGCCCTGCTGGTGCAATCTGTGGGGCATGTGGTCCACAGCTTCTTAGAAGCTGGGCAGTCCAGACTTGCTGTAAAGTGCCCGAATGAGAAGGGCCAATATCTCTCTTCCAATATGTTATTGTCATAAAGAAAGATAATATGCCCAAGAATCAAGTATAAGGCTACTGGGGGGGGACATTTGCAGTGGCTCCAGCTCCAACCCAGGGTTGGATTTAGAGTTACAACTGTTGCCTGCTCCCACCATCTCTCCCCACCCCACTAGGAGCCTCCGCCCCCATCTGCTCCCCGTGCTGCTTATTCTTGCTCCAGCTGCAGCAGGCTCTGTCTCTGCTGCAGCCTGGAGCACAGAGCATGTGTTTGCTCTGGCCCCATAGCAGCAGTGGTAGCAGCTTGGGCTGGGCTCCAAAGCTGGGCCCAGAGCTGCAGAACTACTGCTACTGCTATAGGGCTGAGCTGGGGCTGGAGCAAACACGTGCTTCATGCCCCAAAGTGGAGCAGAGCTGGAGCAAGGGTAGATGGCAGGACCAGAGGTAGTGGACATGGGTGGGGAGGCAAGTGATGGGGCAGGCAGGTGGAGGAGGGCAAGGTGTGGGCAGGCAAGGGGCAGGGGGGTCAAACTTCTTCACCCTTACCACCTGCCCCCCTGCCACTGCTTTCCCCACTGCAGTGGGGAGGAAGTGGCATGAATTTGAGACCACACTGCAGTAATTAGATTCTATAGATTGGCAAATTTATAAATACATGTATACATTTTCCATGCGTAGAATTTAGTTATGCAATGGGGATGGGAGGGGTCCATCTTAAATTCAGAATCACCTTGGATTTGGGTAAATGTAGTATCTTTAAAAGTGCTTATATCTGCAGTTACGTGGCCTACCAAAGATTTGAGATGCTGAAACAGAAAGGTGCCAATGCCCTACTGCTCTTAAATCTACCTGTGCAAAAAAAAGTGGCTTTGCCTCCATCAATGCAGCTTTTAAAAGAGCTAGGACTGTGCCTGACTTCTAAAGTACCTTCTGCACTCATGAATAGAAAATCATTGAAATGGGGGGGGGCTTTATGCTAATTTGGACTTTTGTGCAGCATGTTTGCATTGCTGCTCTTATTGGATAGCGGTCAATTCTTTTTAACAGTCCACCGAGTGTCTCCAAGCTGTGTTAACATTAATGGCAAAAGAACTAACTCAACATGAACTGTAGCCCCCAGCTGCCTTCTGTGCTGTCTGGCATTGTTAAGCTCCTTTTCATTGTTATTTGGGGCTCCAGCACTGTTAAGGAACTTAAAATTCTCCTCCAGGCCGTAAGTCGGGCAATAGTACCGATTGGGGCTTGGTGACAAAGGCACCTCACTACAGCTGCACAGGCATGCGTCTGAGCCTCTCTCAAGAACGGTGGCAAAGGCAGCCCCCCGTTCACCCAACTGCAGATCAATATGTGGTCATTTTGCCTGATGAGTGAAAAGAGGTGTGCGGCAATGCCAGGCACGTCACTCCTTTGCGTGCTGCGGACTCCTGAAAAATGTTGTGCTTAAACTACACCCACTTGGTGAACTCCTAGGCTCAGGTGGACCTCTCAGCTCTTTTAATTAATATTGATTACTCGATGTGCCAATATCACAAAGAGCAGCACTATGGTAATGTATAGGAGGAAGGCAGATCTGATCAGACCTGTTCCTAAAGCCTTTCTAAGCAGATTTTCCAGAGGCCAACTTCTGCTTAGCCCTCACGCGGGGTCACAAACTCAGGCAGAAAGAAAAATCTTTCTTGACATCATCTGGTCCACGCAGGGTCAGACAACATGGGTACCTGCACTCCGGGGAGAATAGAGGGACATACTTCTCTTCAAAAGGGGGCAGAAAGAAGGCAGAATTCCTGAGTCCCCAGGCACCAGATCTTGGGGAAAGGATGCTGCACTACCATACCATTCTTCATGAACACTTAGATAGTTACATCTGGGACAATTTTGTTTTCCTTAGGGACATTTATGTATCTGTTGTTGTTATCTTCATCCTCTTTGGCCCTCATTACAAATGCTACCATATTACCACATATGAACAAAAATGCTAAATGTGGGAAATCAACATCCCCTCCTAATGGATAAAATGTATAACATGGACTATAGCTACACATCTCCTACCTGCTGGATATCACTGATGGAAATGGAAGCACTAGAGGCCAAATTTCTAAAGGGAGCCTAAAAATACAGATAGGAACATGGAAGGATTTTCAGGAATATAACAGCAACTCGACCACACCTAAAATTCTTGAAAAAATCTGCTCTTAAATGCATCTGATTTGTGGGATTGGTACCACAGTGAGTTTTTTTCTATTTGTGTAAGAAGCCACATTTTAATGTTAGGAAATTATTGCACTCTTTGCTCTAAATTATTTTGACCTAAATCAGATGAAATTTCCTTTTACCTTGGTGCTATAGTCTCTTCTTCAGGCTCCTTCATTTGTCCTTTTAGTTGTTGTTAATCCATTCTCGCTAGTGCTTCTATATTATCTTGTTCAAAGCCCAGTGCAATTTTGTATAGACCCAGTTTTAATTGTTATGCCTCAATAATAATATTTGAAATGGACTTCTGACCCTCTCGCTTCTGATCTGGTAGTCAGCTTTCTGCGCCTACCATACAGACCCTGCTGATGTTCAGTTTAAATGTCAAGTTCAAATCCTACTTCATAAAGCTGCCCAGCTTTTAATCCTTCTTCCTACTTCTTTGGACCCTATTCTCCCTCAATGCCCAAAGATTTGGAGCAGAGGAACAACTTATAGAAGTTGATGCCCCGTGATTCACTTGACATAGTCTGCCCATGGAGATTTCCCCATTATGCCACAACCTAGAGTCAGTCCTAAAATTTACTTTACAGTTTAATGGGTCTTGAGAGCAAAAGGGAAAAGCATGATCCAAAGAGGATCTGATTAGCATCAAAGTGAATTTTCACCCTTCTGTTTAACGAAGAATGATAGCACAGAACTTTATGATCTAAACCAATGTGCTTATTTATCTAACTAATCAGCGATTTACTAATTGCTGTGCATTTATTTAGACAGTCTGTTATACTGTAGTACTGTGAATCATGCTCTTTTATGGTCTTGCTGTTTGCTATTATAGTCCTGTAGGTTTAAGGCAAATCCTGTCTAGTTGGAGACCAAGATATTTTGAATGCAGGAGCATTTGTATGGGTATAGTTAGGCAGGCAGATAAACTAATAATGTGTACTTTCCTTCCCTTGGGGACTGAGTGAGAATTTCTCTGCAAAATGAAATATTGATTCTTGACAGTCACTGTGGCTTTACTAATCTTTCTTGAAAGGACCAAGCTGAATGTGGCATTTCAGGGAATAAGAATGAAGCTGTGATGTCAGTCTCTGCCTTGAAGAGCTTACAGTCTAAGTAGATAAGACAAAGTATAAGGGAAAAATAGAATTTATTGTCCTTATCAGCACTAGATGTATACTCCTCCAAGTAATTTGGTATAAAGTTTGTAATTCCTGAAAGTGAGCTGGAAAACAAAGGCAAAATTATTTCTGCCCCTTTCTACTTTATGATCTACACATGCTTTTTTGAAAGTTAAAAATGTTTTCCTTGCTTGTTAATTATGTTAGAAATGTCATGTCTATGTTTCTCCTGCACCCCAATTCATTAAAGCATTTCTGTTCAAAAAAGAAACATAAGCACATGCTTAGCTTTCACTGAATATCATCTAAGCATATGCTTGAAGATAATCATTTTCAGAAATGGGGAACTTAGCACTCTTAATGGTCACAATCCTTTTCTTTGTCATTTGAACAAATTGCAGGCCAGATTTCAGCCCCCCGTGTCATTACTCTCAGAACTACGGAGAAAAAAAAGACTCGCTATCTTGATATTTTAGCTAAATATATTATTAAAATAGCTAAAAAATCTTTACTACAAACTGTATGAGCCTATCTGTTTGCATTACAAAATGAAAAAATAAACCAAGATTTTTTTCAGTGTTGCTTCACAGTTCGCCTTTTAAAACATGTCCATGCTCACATACTTATTCTCCGGTATAGTCCAGGAAGGAATTTATTGGATATTACTTGTTTTCTCTAGTGCCATATGTGAGCAAAACAAACAAAACCAACAAAAGATGGTGTCGGGGCTCTGAAAAGCTAACGATACAAGAGGAAACAAGCTATGTGAGGGTTATAAACAAACACTAGAGACTGAAGAAACGGGATAATGAAGGTTACAGTGATGGTTGCTAAAGACGTTTTTGTATGCATGATGTGTTATATTAAGTTATATTCCTCGTCATCTACCTGTCTCCCCAAACACAGATTCTTTTTTTTCCTATTACCATGCTGATCATATACAAATCTCTGGATATAATGGCAGTGATTCAGAAGATTAGCTGGGTATTGCTCTTTTTCCTTCTGAACCCTTGCAAAGTTGTTTGCCCTTGAAAAATTTCCAGTGCACAGCAATCATTGTACTATACAGAGCCTCACCTTGAGTTTCTTTCATGTGTTGTATAAATTATTAATAAGAGCAATAATCGTGATCCCATGGGGTGACCTCCCTCCCAGATCACTTTTTGCATTGAATGTATGTCAAGCAAATAACATGGCACAGATTAAATGATGCCCCCACTGATAAGTTTATCTTTTCCTTTCTGTGTAAATGAATGCTCACACTTTGTTCCACTTCCTTTAGCGTGATCTGCCACAGCAAATACACTGCTAATTGCAACTTCCTTCATTTTTCATTCTTCTCCTGGTGTTGTAAACTATGCTTCTCATTTTATTGATGTACAAATTGATCCGGTTAAGCATCTCCACACATTCTCTCTGTCATTGTAGGTCAGGTCCCACTTGTGCAGACATTCACTAGCCCTTGTGAACGAATCCCACTGGTGCAGGAGACATGCGAGGAACCTGGTCTCTAAGTGAAGCAGGGTTGGGGGAGGGATGGGCAGGACTGGGGAGGTTGGCAGTTCTGGGCGGGGGGAGCTGGCAGGTCTGCAGCAGAGGGTTGGTGGGTCCATGCAGGGAAGTGGACTAGCCACCCAGGGGCAGGGGCAGGCAGCTACAAATTGCCCAGTCAAAATGGGGGGGTAGGAAAAGTGCAGTCCTGGGGCTGGGCCAAACAGCTGGGCTTTCCCTGCCACAGGACTGGCCTGCAAATGTGAATAGACAATCAAATCGGGCTAACCCATTCCCACTCTAATTTAGCTCACCTCCTCAGATGAACTAAATTAGATTAGATGGACCATTTTTGCCAAGTCTAACCTCCCCAAACATCTGTACAGATAGACACTTGGATCAGCCTAGCCCTAATTAGGTTGATCTAAGTGTAATGTCTTTTTATATCCTTAGCGTAGACTCATAGGGCTCCTATAGAGATGCAGGGAGCTGGCTCCGATGCGCTGGAAATCCATTAATTAATTTAGTCTGCTGAAGCATGGAAATTAATGCATTACAGCAGCCTGCTACATCACATGCATCCCCTTGCTGAAAAATGGTGGCGGGACACGATTGAACTAAAGTTGGTTTGATGAGCTTTAGTTCAAAGTGCCCCACTACCATTTTTCAGTGTGGGGCATGCTGATATACATGACATCAGGGCACTTTTAATTAGCATGACTTGCTAATTAAAGTATCCCCTTCCTCCTTCCCTCACTCCCCCGCAACCTCCTGGAGCATGTGTAAAAATGCCGTATATAAATCCATATAAACTGGTTGAAATGCATTCAGATTTGCATCAATTTAACTTTACTAGTTACTAATACAAACTCTTTGGTGGCAAGCACTCATTTTAAAAATGAAGTACAGATGAAAAGTGGGATTTTCAAAAGCATGTACAGGGTAGAGAAGTGGTGAACTTATTTGAATGCCTATAAAACAATCCCATCCTAAATGATTGTTACATGTTAGAAAGGCAGGTGAAGTTTACAATTTTAAATGCCAGTATTAAAAGTATGACGTGTTAAGCTTGCTATTTTTCCCTTTTAACTGTCCTAAAAATATTTCACCTGTTCTGTTTCTAAGGAAGTATTTTAGACTGAATTCATGCAGTGGCCACTGGTGGCTTGCACATAATATTAGCAGTTTAACTTATTCCACTGCATTTATGATTAATATTGCTTCTCTCTGATCTTCCCTACAAACTATGATGACATCTTTGCCCACTTCTTTAAGAGCTATCATATTCTCTTACTAGATCTGCAGAAAAGCTTCTGAAAAGAACACAGTGAGATATAAACTTCTGAGATATAATACGCACATACCTTCCCATTGTACATTCATTTTCATGAGGATATTCCTTCTGTCTGAGGAATATTTTTATTATTTTATATTTTATTTTATTATATACATTATATATAGTATGCTATATTTACTTAATATATCTTTATATTATATTTATTTTTATATTTTATTTTTATTATACAATATTTTTTTCTGTCATCGTCATAATTTCCAAGCTCTCCTTAAATTCATCAATCTTCAGTCTTCCAGAGAACATTTATGAAATACTGAGCTATATCCTGTGATGCATGCAAATGCTCATTTTGAAATTGGTCACTTCCACCATTTGCTTTTTATCATTCTTACATTAAGATCTTTTTCTTCAAAGCAATCTGCAGCTTCTTTCTCCTGCAAAAAAAAAGAAGAAAAATGTTCCTCCTGATTTCACTGAAACCTCAAAGCAGAAAAAAAGTTAGGTGCTAAGTCAGATGTAATTAAACCTTATTAGTATTGCACATTAGCCTGATGAATTTCTTTTCACTTTTGCAAAGATTCAGGATAATGGAGGCATTGATTAATGGGGCTTTCAACTTTAAATATTTAGAAGTAACGTCATTGTGACTACAGAGAGAATGGAAAATGTTAAATGTGGTTTTTCTTAGGGTATTTACAGAAAGCTATTAACAGCTTTGAAGAAATATATAACCTTCAAAACCAGAACCACCAAGATTTCCAATATATTGTGTCCAATATTTTATTAGAGAGTCTAAATAAAAGCAGGTTGTTTCAGAAAGTGTAAAGGATTATATAACATCTCAAATACATTGAGTAGCCTTAGTTCCCCTTTAAGTTATAGAGTATACAGGCAGATTTCCAGCTGGTGAAAATCAACATAGCTTTGCTGATTTTAATGGATTTAGCCCATAACTTCTATATACACACTTATGTGAATTACACATACTCATTGATGCTATGGATATAAATATTACATTTTTATGTAGTCAGGTCTTTAGAAACCTGTGTCATTTGCTGTTGTTTTCATCTGGTCTCGAGGTGAGGTCACCTGCCCTGCCCCGTCTGCTCCGGAGTCTGTGCAGGAGCTTCTCTTTGCACTGTCTGGTGTGAGGATAGTTTCATGCTGAAGTCTGTGTTGGTGTCCAGAGTGCATGCCCCACATTTGTCTAGTGCTTGCTCCTGAGTCTGATGGAGATAAGCTGCCGATTCGAAAAATCACCAGTTTCTTCAGTCACGATTAGTCCTTCATTTGAATGTCCACAATTCATAATTATTTTATTTGTTTGCTTACTTGTTTTGAAAAACTTGCCTTTAAATGCGCTTGGCTTTTTTAATGAAAACTTTCCCAAATTCTATAAGTTTGTATCTGGAAATTATAACATTGGAGCATTGTTTTTTAAACAAACTGACACAACAAATTTGTAAGCGCTTGGAAATTGTACTGCTGGTTTAAAAACCAGAGTTCTGTTACTGTAATGGAGAATTGCATTAGAGAGGGGCCTAGCATTTATTTATGTGCCTGCATTTCTGGTTTTAACAGAGAATATCTGTCCAGTTATTAATCAGTTTAAACTGCGCAACTTAGACTAACCTGCAAAGAGTGAATCAGTCCAGGCTCATGCTTTTTGAATGTCTACCCCTAGCCCTGGATGTGAAAGTATGCTCCGTCTGAATTAAAAGATTCATCTCTGCCAGCTTAAGCCGAACATAGACGCCTAGATCTTTGTGATCAACAAGCTGGAGGAAGACAGAGCCACACCCTATGAAAGCCTCATATTAGTGCTGTTTCGTATACCCTTTAGCTTACCGTTTCTCCCCGCTTCTGAACAGGGACTGCGTTCTTTACTGACTGGCATTCATTAAAGCGGATTACTGACCTGATGGATAGGTCTTTGGCCTTATGTACAAGATGACTATGGGGATATATGGATCTGAGTACCATTTTTAAGAAGAATCCAATTTGTGTTCTTATTTAAATCCCCTCAAACTTGTAGAGATGATCTGTAATTGTTCCAAATAGTTAAATTATATGTATACACATTATTTCAAATAAGACAGTGATGGGACATAATCAGTACACAATAGGAAAAAGTCTGATATATGTTTCTCTGTAGTATCTTGGTTCTTTGATTTTATATGTATATTACCCACATGTATTAGGAAGTATGATTCCACCCACACTTTGAATCACAAAATGAATTGGAGCACAATAGGTGACATCTTGAGGTTTTTCATAGATTTCATAGATATTAGGCCTGAAAGGGACCTCAGAAGATCATCAAGTCCAGCCCCTGCCCCAGGGGCAGGAAGTCAGGGCAGGGATAATAGAATCCCAGCAAGATAATCATCCAAATGTCTCTGGAAGGTGTTCAAAGTAGGTGCTTGAACCACCTCCGGTGGCAGTCTGTTCCAGATCTCGGGGGCTCGGACTGTAAAGAATTTCTTTCTTATGTCCAGCCTGAAACAGTCCTGAAGCAGTTGGTGAACATTTGACCTTGTCATCCCCTGTGGCATTCTGGTGAACAGACCTTCCACCAGATCCTGGTGAATACCGCTGATAAACTTATAAGCGGCCACCAGATCACCCCTGAGCCTGTGCTTTTCCAGGCTGAAGAGTCCCATAGCTCTCAGCCTCTCATCATAAGGTCTGTATTCCTGACCTCCGAGCATGTGCATAGCTCACCTCTGCACTCTCTCAAGCTTCTTCACATCCTTTTTGAATTGTGGAGCCCAAAACTGGATGCAGTACTCCAGCTGCAGCCTCACCAAGGCCGAGTATAATTGGAGAATGAAGTCCTGGGATTTGCTTGAGAAGCATCTGTGGATGCAAGGCACTGTTTTGCTCACTTTACTAGCTGCAGCATCACATTGAAGGTTCGTGTTCATCTTGTGGTGAATTATGATCCCCAAGTCCTTTTCGTCCATAGCGCTAGCAGGTATAGCACTGCTGAGCCTATAAGCATGCCATGAGTTTTTCCTCCCAAGGTGGAGAACCTTGCATTTTTTTGGTGTTAAATGCCATCAGGTTCTTGTCTGCCCATTTTCTGAGCCTGTCAAGGTCAGCCTGGATCACCCTCCTGTCCTCAGGTTGGACGCTTTACCCCAGCATTTGGTGTAATTGGCAAACTTGGCTAGTCCACTTCTGATACCAATGTCCACATCATTTAATGAAGATGTTGAATAGTATAGGCCCAAGGATAGAGCCTTGAGGGACCCCACTGGTCACAGGGAACCACAACGATTGACATCCATCAATCACCACCCTCTGGATCCAACCATGGAGCCAATTCCCCAGCCAGCAGATGGTGGTGAAGCCGAGGCCACAGTTGGACAGTTTTGCCAAGAGGTGATCATGGGATACCAGATTGAAGGCTTTTTTAAAGTCAAGATATATGACATCAATGTCTTCTCCCTTATCCAGGTGATAGGTCACTTGGATCATAAAAGGAAATAAGATTGATCAAGCAAGACCTACCCACAACAACCCGTGCTGGCTATCCCTCAGGAAGCTACCATCGGCCAGTCTGTTAAGAATGACCTCTTTGATAATCTTTTCTAAGACCTCCCCTGGGATAGAGGTCAGGCTGATGGGTCTGTAGTTTGCGGGATACACTTTCCTCCCCTTCCTGAAGATAGGCACCACATTGGCCTTCTTCCAGTCTTCCAGTACTTCACCAGAGCGCCAGGAGCTTTCAAAGATCCATGCCAGTGTCTGAGCTATGATGCTTGCCAGCTCCTTGAGTATCCTGGGGTGCAAGCTGATAGGACCGGCTGACTTGAAGGTGTCCAGCCTCTTAAGGTTTTCCTTCATAAGGTCAGCATTGATGTGGGGTGAGGAATCATCCTCACCCAGGTGTTCCATTCCTGTAATGGGCAAGGTCACCCCTTGGGACTGGTGAAAAACTGATGCCAAGTACCCATTTAGCAAGTTGGCTTTTTCCTGGTATTGGTTGTCAGTTGTTCCATCTGGTTTAGTAGGGGTCCCATGTTGTCCTTGCTTTTCCTCTGGCTCCCCACATATCTAAAAAAGGACTTTTTTATTGCCCTTGATACTAGTAGCCAGTTGGATCACAGCCTTAGCTTTCCTGGTTTGCTCACTGCAGGTCCGGACCAGTGCAGAATATTCCTCCTTGGAGGTGGATCTAGTCCTCCACCCTTTGTAGGCTTTTCTTTTTAGATGCAGGGGGTCCACTAGTTCCCTGGAGAGCCAAGGAAGTTGCTGTGCCCTTTTGCTGCCTTTCCTCCAAGACAAAATAGACTTTGTTTATTCATCCAGGATCACTCCCTTGAGGAGCAACAGCTCATCCTGAACTCCACTCCCATTTGGGTTGTGGTCCTTTAGGTCCTCACTGAAAAGCCTTCTGAGCTTGTCAAAGTCAGCTTTTCTGAAGTCGAGGACTTCTGTATTGCTGACTGACTTGTCAGCTTTACAGTGGATGGTGCAGATCAGGTCATGGTCACTTCAATCGTTAGGTCGCTGATTAGGTCATCCCCTGTAGCCAGTACCAGGACCAGGTCAAGCAGTGCTTTACCTCTCGTCAGCCCATTGACTTCTTGCATCAGGTAGAGCTCATCCACACACGAGAAAAAGCTTTACGACCACTCTGATTTGGCCAATTGCTCTTTCCACAAGATGTCATTGTAGTTGAAGTCTCCCATGTCAACCATGCACCAGGAGCACGAAGCTTCAGTCAATTCCCTGACAAAATCCTGGTCAAGCTCTTGATCCTGGCTTGAAGGTCTGTAATAGACTCCCACAATGGTATCCCCTGTGCTGTGTTACCCATGGATTTTAACCCAGGGGGTCTCCAGTCTTCCACCCTGGGCGCCAATGTCGGCTTGCAGAGATGCATAGCTTTCCTTGACATAGAGAGCTACAACACTGCCCCTTTTGTCCACTCTGTCTCAGCCAGCCGATTGGTCAGAGCCGACCGAGGGAAGCAGTGGTTAACTAAGCAGACGTCAAGCGGGCTGGCAGATGGAGAGGCGGAACAGTGTATTGGGTTTGAAATAGATTTTACTTACGCTGCTGGTGGCTGTGACGCAGGCTGTATGCTCACTTATGTAGTTACAACTTGGGATACTGCAACGAGTGTACAGACGAAATAAGCACGCAGGGAAGGGGTACGTCGAGAGGTCGCTGACGGGGAGCCATTGGTGGGTGATCAGTCTGCCAAATTCACCCTGCCATGTGCTCAGAGCTCTTTGCAGTGTGCTCAGAGCTCTGCGAGGTCTTTCCTGCAACGTGGTCAGAGTGTGCTCCGCTCCAACTTGGGCGGAAACTGCACAGACTTTTATACCTTTAGAATAGCCAATAACAGATCGCCAGGTGGGAATGCCTAATGAGGCAGAACGTGACCAAATTTAGGGTAATGCCAATCATTTAGAGGGGGTGGTCTACTGTGTCAGGACACTCACTTCATTTGGGTTGTGACACACTCAGTCTCTCCTGTACAGGGTATAGCCATCTATACCTGTGGTCCAGTCATGGATGGAGTCCCACCAGGTCTCTGTTATCCCTATGACATCATAATTGTTTGTGTTAAGCAGGAGGTCAGGTTCCTCCTGTTTATTCCCCAAGCTCCTGGCACTTGTATACAGGCAGGCAAGTGTCCCTTTAAGGGCCCTTTCCTTGCCCCCAGCTCTTTCCAGGGCTAGGGCAGGGGTGGGCTCCCTTAAGTGCCTTGACCTGCTGGCTTTGCAAGGGTTGTTCAGCAGACCAGCAGTGGCAGTAGTCCCCCATCCCCAAAGGCTATCCACAAAGTTCATAGGTGAGCAACAGATTGATGTATTTCTAAGTTTGCAGTCTAATGCCTTATCAAAACACCATACAAACTCTGATGTAGGAATTTTGATCACTTTATCTAGCTACTGAGGAGTCACGAGGGGAGGGTAAGAGAAGTTTTTTCTGAGTCTATGGGTGGCTGCTTTTCTCTGTAGGTGCTAAAAGTTCACTTCCCCTTCCACATTGTTTCTCTTTGCTCCCTGTGGCACCTGGTAGAAATAAGGCAGAGCCTAGAATATTTGTGAGGAAAATAATTAAGAACATGTGGGTGCCTCCTCACAGTGAAAGTCATTGGTCATGTGTAGGGGATGCATGCAGGAGCACGTGTACCCCCTGAGCATGGCGCCCTGCACAAGGGTGCCACTGACATTGCCAGTGACACTTGGGGGCAGTCATCACTCACCATCCCCTCCCCCTCACTGCTGACACCACCGGCAGCATCTGCAGGAGGTTTCCAATCACTACTGGCATTGCCGGCAGTCTGCGGCTGGTCACCAACCACTGGTTGGTGCTCGTCACCCCCCATTCCCCACCGGCAATAGTGCCATGGCCGCCTGTGGGAGTTCACTGCTTGCCACTGCCATGCCCATGCTTCTGGTGCTGGCAACGCCACCACCACCTGCAGGAGCTCACCATGCCCCCCCAGCCTCCGGGGGCATGCAGCATTCATGGGGAAAGGCTAACCTTTGAAAAGAAAGGGCCTTTTTTTATTTTTTTTTTAAGAAGAAGCCATAACCAAAGATGAAAGTTGGTATGTGCAGGTTTTTCTTCAGAACACGGTGCCAGCTCTCTTTTTTTTTTTTCAAAATTTCCTTTTTTAGATTAAAAAAAACCCACATCAAGCAAAAGGATGGTGTTTTGCACCGCACTGATACTTGAGGAGTCTCATGGTTTGAGTTTTAGGTCTTGGCTCTAGCTGAGAATGTAATGATATTCCTTTCCCTGGATTTATAGTAATAATAGGTGGCATAATAGAAAGCAAAACAATGATGTGCTATGGAGTAATACATTTGTCTTGCTTGTTAGAAAGCAGTGAGGTTTAATCATCGCTGTTCTGCTTTGAACTTTGTCTTTTGAAAGATATATATGTGATCACCCAAAACCACATTACATTCATCAGCTTTCTAAATAGCTTAATTATTTGTACAGACATGTTTCTTAAAAAGGGAGATGTGCAGCCCAGAGGAAAAAAACTCAGTAATTTCAACTGTGCCTCTGCTTCATTCAGGTAAATCCTTTTTCATTGATTATTAATATTTCTTAATAATACCATTTAATAATAGCCATCCTCATTCCCTGACATTGTATGCTTTTGATTGGCCATTGTCACCTCCTCTAACGGATGTCTGAGATGATGTTAGCCTTGTGTTTTTTGATGCAGATAATAATGGTGATGAACTGTGATTGATTATTGCTTTGGGCACATTACCATCCACATTGTTCTCTGACAGCCCATTTGCTGGAAATGGAGTTCTTGAGTTTTTTACAGTGTGGTTGCTTCTGTTTCAAGCCTGATTTTTTTCAGCTTTTTTGCTTGTCTTCTTTCCTTTTATGTTCTTGTACTTTTTTGTCAGCTAACTTGCAGTGTTCACAGTCTTTTTGGTGGTTTTTATGTGTAGTGTTATCTCTAGCTATAGTTTTGGCACATTTTACAGTCTCTTCCAAGTTATGGGTTGCATTTATAGATCTTTCACTTCTGTTGATTTCTAGCAAGAAGTGCTTTTTCATCAGTCTGTAGTTCATTTGTACAAATACATATAGGAGTACATAATGCTTTCTCATTCCCAGCTTTTAACCTGGGCCTCACAAGAGAAAGTTTAACATTTTTCTATAGGGGCAGGTGAAAACCTATGTATGATAGTGTGTGTAGTTGACTGTTATTTTCCCTCCAAACATCAAAACGGATTGCTATGCCTGGCATATCATGCTATGTACTGGCCATTACAAGACAGCTTCCAATTAATTTGTTGAACTTGTCATCAGTATGATGTATTATAGGTGACTGTAACTACTGTTTTAAGATTGCAAGTGGCGTCTCTCAAGAATAAGGTAAGTATAGAAGAATTGCTACAGTAAAAGAGGGTTTATTACCCCTCCCCAAAAGTAGCATATTTGTGGCATAACAATGAGGGAGTTGTCCTAGAAATTTCATTTGTATATTTGAAGCATGATAGCTTGGATCTCATTCTTTGATCTGATCATAGTTCTGAGGGAGAGAGAGACAAATGTGGCTTGAAACCGTCAAAGCTTTATAAGGATTCAGGGATGCTGTGGAATAGAATGGCCTCTAGCCCAGTAGTTCTCAAACTTTTTAGACTTGAGCCATCCCTTGTTAGCCTTGGCATATCTTGGGAAGTGCCAGCTTTTAGCTTTTGTTTGTTTGGGTTTTTTTAATTTGACTATGGAAAAATAATAGGACAACTCTTCAGTTGCAAAAAGCTCAGAAAGACCACAGGAGTTCAAATTGCTTTTAACACAATGGATTTCTATTTGCAATCTCTGGGTTTCTCTTGTGTGCATTCCTAGCAGTGCTAATATTGCCCAGGATCCTATGAGACCCTTAAAAGGATTGCATAGCACCCTGCTTCAGGATCCCGGTCCCAGGTTGCTTGCATCTAGCTGTTCTTTGTTCTTTTGAACCGTTCAGGGATCTGAGTTATATTCATC
The DNA here is from genome assembly GCA_030014935.1 of Caiman crocodilus. Classification (NCBI taxonomy): domain Eukaryota; kingdom Metazoa; phylum Chordata; order Crocodylia; family Alligatoridae; genus Caiman; species Caiman crocodilus. The sequence goes on from JAGPOW010003395.1 coordinate 35,761,453, forward strand.
CATGCATTATAACTCCTGTTTTTCCAGACTATGCTTACAATATGTCCCTTTGCTAAAAGTTGGGATGGCAAAGAACTCTCTTGAACCACTAATTCTCTGGTCTTGGGGGGTAAACACAGACAGCCAAAAAGCCCAAGGCTGCATTGATTCAGTCTTTGCAAGTTAGTGTAAATGGTACAGATTAAATTGAAGCAGAAGTGAACAGGATACAGGAAATGCAGCCACCAGTGGCTCAGGTCAGAAGCTAAAGGACACTAGATCAAGGCTCTGTGGCTCTGTGTTCACTTCGTCTTGCTGCTGCCCCTGAGGTCTCTGGGATTTGCAATCCAGAATTACAGCAGCAGGACTCTGCAGGGTCACTTATCAATTCCTCTTCCTGCTACCAGGTGCCTCTGGGATTTGTAATCCACAGTTGCAGCCAGCAGTAAGTTTGAGCAAGGGAAAGGATATTTAACTCCGTTCCTTGGTGCCAGACAGCAGCTGGGGTTTGCCTGGCGGGGGCTAGCAGTCCTCCCCCTGTATACTAGGTTGCATCTCCAGCTGGGCTTGCCCTCTTCCCCCCCCTCCACATATACACACCCTTTGTCATTCAGCTCTGACTGCCCCAGCTAGAGAGCAGAGGAATGGGGCCACCCTTGTTCTCTGTAGCAGACAACACAGCACAGCCCAGCCCAGGGCTGCAAAATGCTGGGATGCTGGGGGACTGTTATTTAACTTGGACCAGGAAGGGGTCTGGGACAGAAGTTTCATAAACCAGTTTGACCCAAGTCATCTGATATTACATTCATCGAGGTTTATCTTAAACCAGTTTCAGCCATTTTGAAACTGGTTTATGTGCACTGATTTTCTGTTCTGTTACAGGTTTAATCCAGTTTCTGATCACTTAAACCAGTTTATGTGTAACTTCTGTCCCTAGTCAGGAAGTTAGAAAAAAACCTTAAAGCCTTTGTGGGTACCAGAATCTTTTTTTCTAAATCAGTAATCCTCACAGCATCCCTAGGTGGTCCACAGCACTACTGACTATTCTTCATCACTTGTTGAAGGCCACACAACACCTCCATAGGCAGAATTGGAATTCAAATGCAAAGTTCCTAATTCTCATAGAAGGCATTGACTTTGTGAAATGACTTGTTTACTCTAAGGATAAAGTAGTATTTGCCTCTTAGTGAAGCTTGGTATGCAGCGGTCAATAAGTAAATTGGCACATGTACTACCCAGTAAACTGAGGGGGATTAATTCCTTTTGAAATACTTCGTTTGACCTCAGCTCAAGGTGGCTAGGCCTTTTCTTCTGAGAGTCATGCCATGCATGACTTCTTATTACTGCTCTCCTCTCAAGTGGAAACATGCTTAAATGTAGGTGTGTTTCTTCTGAATTATACATAGAGTAAGAGCATTCAGGGTATATATGTGTATTTAACTTTTGGTTGGCATAATCAATTTAGAATTGGCTTTAAAAGTTCCCCTCGGATGAGAGTGAATAAAGAATGCTGTTCCACATACCTTTATGGTCTACATTAGATTCATTTGTAACATAAAAGCAACCCTAAACCCCTTTACAGGATTGTCCAAAGCATAAAGTCTGGAAAATAAAAATTCACTTTTATAATTTGATATTCTGACAAGCCAACTAAATGATATCATATGAGGATTTGACCAAATTTTTCTGAACTGTTTTTTATTCTTTCACCATGCTGTTTTAGGTGTGATGAATCCTACTGTATTAATAGCTAGAGCTTGACAGACCATTTGTGGGGGAAAACTTTGTCCCCCGGGTTCGTTGGGCGGAGGCTCAGACCAACAGGCCAATTTTAGTTTAAGACTTAGTTTATTAAAGAAATCATTCTTGGTCAGCGTCCATGAGGTCTCACCCTGAACATAGGCAGAGAGGGGAGTAATATAGAAAATGTGACATCATAAGCATAGCAACAGTATAAACCAATCAACATTAGCCATGACGCAGGCAAGTCTGCGCATGTCTTTAACTTGTTGCTGGGGAAAGAAAAACTAGTTTAAACCAGTCTGTAATAACTAGGTCATGACCTAGTTTCATGACTTGTTCACAAACAAAATGGCAGACTGGAACCATTTTGTTTTTCCCCTTCACATTCATTTTCCGAAATAAAATTGTGGAGTGGTTACGGTATTGGCTAGGAAGGTAGGAAGTCCAGGTTCAATTTGCTTAATTTGGAAACTCTGCCCCAAATCAGGCAATGCAGGGACTTGACACCAAGTCGCCTTATTCTAGGTTATCCCTTTAGCCACCAATGCAGAATGAAAACAAGAACAGGTTTGGAACCTTGAAAGTTACCACAAATGGAATTATCCTCAAGTCAGCGACCCATTGAAAACAACCACAAACGCGCACCATAGGGCATGTCCACGCGTGCCTTTCAGTTGGACTAAATTTAATGTGCATTAAGCTAATGAGCATTAAGCAATTTCTGGCAGGTGTCTACACGTGCAGAGACCTGGCTCTAAAGTTAGTCCTAAGTCCCTCCAGCCCTGGCATGTGCTCCTATGGCCACTGGGGAGTGCTACAGCCTCTAGCCGCATGCCTGCCAGCATTTGGCAGCCATGTTGAAGCCAGAGCCAGCTGCCAGCACCTGGCAACCATCTGAGAAAGTCTGATCCCTGGCAGGCCCCTTCCCTGCCCAGAAGTCACATGCCCATTGCAGGGGCAGCATGCAGCAGCTCCCTTCTTGCCCACCATACTTCCCCACAGCAGGGCTGCTCCAGCCCCTGCCCTTGCCAGTGACGGCCAGTGCCCTGCGCTCCTGCTGGCCTCACCCAGGTACCAAAACAGCTATACACCTGCCAGCAGTGGCCAGAGCACTGGCTGTGGGAGGCCTTGCCTGACCACTCCTCCTGCACTTCCTGCTCCAGCAAGCCTGCCTTACTACCCACACCCCCCCTACCCCCTGCCTACTCCCAGCACCACTCTCAGGAAATGCTCATGGGTCAAGCAAAAACTTTATTACCCTCACAACATCCACCTCATCCTTCCCCCGTACCCCTTCAACATAACAGAAACCCCTCTCCTCTCTCCCTTAACCAGCAGAGCCTCTCCACCACCCGCCCCACCCGCCAACAATAAAAAAAAACACATTTAAAAGTAGAAAACTATATACAAGGGGAGAAGTACTTGGGTCTTCAAGCCCACAGTGGGGGGCAATGGGGTGGCCGAGGGAGCAGGGCTCTCTGGGGCTGGAATGAGGCCGGGCCCCTTATATCAGGGCAGACCCAGCTTAAAGTTAGTGCTGGGTCTCATCTACACATACATTAATACTCATTAACTAATCATGCCTAAATTTGACATCTGCATCTGCAGGTATCAAATTTATTCACAATTAGCCTAAGTTAATGTGCATTAAGGGTGCACACTTTTAGACACATGCCCATAATGCTCGTTAACTTAGGGTAATGCTTGTTAATGCATCGTATGTAGACATGTCCATAGAGAAACTGCTTATAAATCAGTCATCCAATAGTTGAGGATTTTGCTAAGAAAAAGATTTAATATTAATCTCTTCCAAAATGTTGTCATTGTCTTCTGTTTCTGAAAAGTGTGAGGGGAAGAATTAATGTTGGCATTGCTGCTTTATCTGTAAGTTAGGGGAAGAATTGGCACAAGAATTCTACCCCACGAAGATACAGATTGCTAGAACAGTTGTTCTTGTAACCAAATGCTGGAAGGCATGTTCTTCATCTCTTCTATTTTTTAGTAACTTGGAGGCCAGGTACATCTCATCCAACAGAATGTTTTCCAGTAACATAAGGAGTTAGAGAGATACTATGGAAATGGCAGGAGCCATGTTGGCATAACTATATGTTATCACAGCCACAAAACAATATAATGGTATCTGTCATGCTGCACTTCTGAGTGCAATCACGAAGACACTGTATGAATTTCTGGTGGTATTCTTAGAGGCAAAATTGTGACCACTCTTGCATGAAAAATGAATCTGGATGACTTCACTGGTGACAGATTTACCCCTCCAAGGGTAAAGCTGACTACACACTCAAAATATCTGCATTTATTAACATTGGACTGGGCTATGGTGATCTTTTTGAATAAATTGTACATGGGTGGTTTCATCTTGTCATGTTAAGCCTCAAAAAAGTTCATTCCTGGCTAGCCAGCTAGCAGAACAAGGGTATCAGGTTTACATTTCTTTGGCACTTAGATTCTGTAGATTCCTTTAGAAAAATGTGGGTTTGCTTACACATATGTAAGTACAGTGTAAAAAGAAGTAAATTAAAGTAGGCTCAGACACTGTTATAACTTGCACCTTCTTATGGCCTCCTATTAACTGTGAGTTTTGCACACTTATCTTCATACCCACTCTGGTTAGAGTGGTGCAGATTCAGTAGACAGTGTGAATACAAATAATGTTTCTCATGTAAAGGTCCTGATTTTATACTGGCCAGTGTGGTTTCAGTGACATGAAACTGTTCTCAAAATTCAGTTAACTTAAAATTATTATAAAAAAAGACTTCATACTGCAAGGTTGACATCTACTACGTTCTTGTGTTGGCTACAATATCATGTACAGAGATGATTTGAAGGCTCAGCTCACCTCTCTCCATCTCCTTCTACCTCTCACACCCCAGCCTTTTAAAAGCCAAAAATTAAAAAGAAAGTAGCTATCTTCCAAATAGAGGTCCTCTTGTAGGGAACGATCCAAGTCTGATTCTAGAAGCCAAAACTTGGCTCTGATAACATAAAAGTACTGGAAGACTTTTTACTTTCAAACTGCAAACTTTAACTAGACATTTTCAGTTTTCTGTAAACTTGATGCTGCCACAGGTCAGTGGTGACACATTATATTTTCCTGAATTTCTGAAACCAAAGTGTGATAAGGCCTCTTTAAAAGCTCATGATATTGTTTCCCTCAGCCATTTCTTTTTTTAAATGATTCCCTGATTATTTTTTTTCTTCCATCTCATAAGGTCAACTGCTTTCAATTTATATTTACATCATTATTTGCTCTATGGCTAGTGCTGTCTTTTTCTATACTGGATCTGTTAATCATCCTTGTAAATATAACTTCCAGAATCTCAGCTTCTGCTGAGGAAAAGTATAAAAAAAGAAGCCTGTTGTCTATACAGGTAATAACAGCCGATCTGTAGTAAATGTATATTCGTAGATTCATAGAAAATTATGGGACCTCAAGAGGTCATCTGGTCCAATCCCCTGCTCAAAGCAAGACCATTCCCAACTATATCCCAGCTAAGTCTTTGTTTAGCTAGGTCTTAAAGCTCCAAGGATACAGTTTTCACAACCTCTCTCACGAACCTGTTCTAGTGTGCTAACCTAAACTTCCCTTGCTACAGCTTGAGACCATTGCCCTTGTTCTTTCATTTGCCATTGCTGAAAACTGTAGCTCCATCCTCTCTGTAACCACTTACACCCTTCAGGTAGTCGAAGGCTGCTATTAAATCCCACCTCAGTCTTCTCTTCTCCAGACTAAATAAGCCCAGTTCCCTCAGCCTCTCCTCAGAAGTCATTCCTGAGGAAAGGAAGGATGGAGAGCAGCAAAGTAAGAACCCTGGACTTCGGAAAAGCAGACTTTGACTCTCACGCAGGTAATTCATGGGCAGGATCCCCTGGGAAGCCAAAGTGAGGAGGAGAGGCATGCAGGAGAGGTGGCTGTACTCCAAAGAAGCCTTACTGAGAGCACAGGAACAACCATCCTGATGCACAGGAAGACTAGCAAGTATGGCAGAAGATCAGTTTGCAGGGAACTCTTCAGGAAACTAAATCACAAAAAGGAAGCTTCAAAGAAGTATAAACTTGGATAAATAACTAGGGATGAATATAAGAGCATTGCTCACGCATGCAGGGATGAAGTCAGGAAGGCCAAAGCACAATTGGAGTTGCAGCTAGCAAGGGATGTGAAGGGTAATAATAAGGGTCTCTACATGTATGTCGGTAGTAAGAGGAGGATCAGAGCAAGCCTGGGTCCCTTACTGAATGGGAGAGGCAACTTTGTGCGAAAAGGCTGAAGTGCTCAGTGCCTCTCTGACTTCACAGGCAAAGTCGGGTCCCAGACTACTGCATCAGGTGGCACAGTTTGAGGAGGAGGTGAGCATCTCTCAGTGGTGAAAGAACAGGTTAGGGACTGCTTAGAAAATCTGGACTTGTACAAGTCCATGGGAACAGATGAAATGCATCTGAGGGTGCTGAGGGAGTTGGCTGATGTGGTTTCAGAGTCATTGACCATGTTTGAAAACTCACAGTGATCAGGAGAGGTCCCAGATGATTGGAAAAGTGCAAACAGTGCCCGTATTTAAGAAAGGGAAAGACGGAGGATCCAGGGAACTACAGACCAATCAGCCTTACCTCAGTCTCAGGAAATAGCATGCAGCAGATTATCAAGGAATCCATTTCTAAGCACTCGGAGGAGAAAAAGGCGATTAGGAACAGCCAGCATGGATTCATCAGGAACAAGTCATGCCTGGCCAATCCAATTGCCATCTATGATGAGGTGACTGGCTCTGTGGATGTGGGGAAATGTGGTATGCCTTGATTTTAGCAAGGTTTTAGATACAGCCTCCCACAACATTCTCACAGGGAAGCTAAGGAAGTATGGGCTGGATTAATGGACTGTAAGGTAAATGGAAAACTGGCTGGAGCTTCAGGCTCGGAGAGTGGTAATTAATGGCTCATGGTCTAGTTGGCAGGCGGTATCAAGTGGAGCACCCCAGGGGTAGGTCCTGGGGCTGGTTGTGTTCAGTGTCTTCATCACCAGCCTGGAAGATGGCGTAGAGTGCACCCTCAGCAAATTTGCAGATGCCACCAAGCTGGGGGGAGTAGCAGATACAGTGGAGGGTAGGACTAGGATTCAAAGTGACTGAGGCAAATTGGACTATTGGGCCAAAAGAAATCTCATGAGGTTCAACAAGGACAAGAGCAAAGTCCTGCACTTAGGACAGAAGAATCCCATGCACCAGGACAGGCTGGGGGCTGACTGGTTGGGCAGCAGCTCTGCAGAAAAGGACCTGGGGTTACAGTGGACGATATGCTGAATATGAGCCAACAGTGTGTCCTTTTTGCAAAGAAGGTTAGTGGCATACTGGGCACATTGGTAGGTGTGTTGCCATTAAGTCAAGAGAAGGAATTATTCCCCTCTATTCAGCACTGGTGAGGCTACATCTGGAGTACTGTGTTCAGTTTTGGGCACCCCACTACAGAAAGGAATTGGAGATATTGGAGAGAGTCTAGCAGAGAGTAGCAAAAATGGTGAGGGGGATGAGGGATATGACTTAAAAGGAAGACTGAGGGAACTGGACTTTATTTAGTTTAGGGAAGAGAAGACTGAGGGGAGATTTAATAGCAGCCTTCGACTACCTGAAGAGTGGTTTGAAAGAGGATGGAGCTAGACTATGATCAGTGGTGGCAGGTGGCAGAACAAGGACCAACGGTCTCAAGTTGCAGCAAGGGAAGTTTAGGTTGGATATTAGGACAAGCGTTCTCACTAGGAGGATAGTAAAACACTGGAGCAGGTCAGCCAGCTTCATCCTTGGAGGTTTTCAAATCCTGGCTAGACAAGGCTTTGGCTGGGTTAATTTATTTTGGGCTAGTCCTGCTTTCAGCAGGGGGTGAACTAGATGACCTCCTGAAGTCCAATCAGCCAACCCTAATTTTCTATGCGTCTAAGTCATGTGCCCCAGCCCTCTGACCATGTTGTTGTCCTCTGTTGGATTCTCTCCAATTTGTCCACATTCTTTCCAGAATATACCACACTTCGCATACCACAGGTCCTTGAATTACACACACACTCTCTTTTTGGGAAGGTAGAATGAACTAAAATAAGTTTTTTTCCTTTGAAAAAGGGTGGGGGAGTAGGCAGAGTCTTACCTGCCACTTCAAGGGCTTATCACAGAAGCTACAGGGTATGGCCATGCAGAGCACGAGCTAAGTTCTCTCATTAGCCTTTCTCCCCCTCCCCTGGGTAATGCAGCACCTGCAAGAGTGTCCCTCGCAGCCACAGTTTAAATGTATGTAGACCTGTATGCAGATACTTTAAAAGCAGTAATTCAAGAGTGGCTGAGAGAGGATTAAATCAGTGGCTGTTAGCCACACAGCAGGAGTAGGGGGAGTGAAGATGTAGAGAAGAATCCTGCCTCCAGCCCTTGTGGAAATCAATATCATTCAAATATAGACTACATGCTCCCAAAGCTAATTTTTAAGGAAAAGTTGTGCCTGTATATGATATGCAAATAAATACAGTAGTATTCAGTAGCATCCTTCAAAATTGAACTAAGCACCCTCATAAAGAATTCTGTTTCTTTGCCTTGAAGTCCTCACAGTAAACACGATGCTATATTGGCTAAGGATATAAATCTATTTAGTTGTAATTATGTGAGCTTGTTACGCATCTAACTGTATGATAGGAAATCAGTGATTAAATTCCTATTCAGAATCTTTCTTCATCAGTTGTAAAACAAGCCCACTGATTATCACATGGTTCTTGTTAAAATGCTAATTGTTTTCAGTCCAGAGACTTAAAGAAATGTTTTTTGATTTTGTTTTTATTTGTTGGGGGGCTTTTTGGACAAGTCTGCTGACTTATTTTGGCCTCACATTTTGCCCAATATAGAAAAGGTTGTTGGCATCTCTGGTTTTTAAACTCAGGGAAGCCTTTTCTAAAATAGTGCAAAGTAAGATTTTTCATAGGCTTGAAACATGGGTAAATGTAGATTGAACTTCACAGTACAAGGTACCTTCATAACATAAGATCCACCCTCTCCCAGTTTCTGGACTGGGCACCAAAGGACTGAGCAAAAGAGTTTCCCAAAGAAGAGTTTGCTACAGTTGTTTTTAATGTAGAACAGGCATGTTTTTCCTAATTTCACTCTTGGCAGCAATTGAATCATTTGGGCTGAAACTTTCCCAACATTTCAGCTTGTATCACACACCTGACATGAAAACTTTGAGCCCAAATTGTTAAAGTTTGAACAAGTTAAAAGCAACTAATGAAGTCTTTTATAATGGACAGTATATATACGAAAAACTAGAACTCTTGGTTCCAAAATGATACCTTTTATTAGACCAACTGGGAAATTGCAAGAAAATTGTCCTTTTCTACAAGCTTTCAGGATCAAAGTCCCTTTATCAGGCTCTGGGAAAGTATACAGCGGTACAAGATGGTAAAAAGTCCTCATAGGTAAGAAATAAACTTCATTTTTGCACAGAGGGAGCTGAAGATGGAAAGCTGTCCCTCTGGGTGGATGAGAGTGTCTTTGTGAGCTGTGTTGGGTAGCTCTTTGATGTGTTGATCAGGTAGAGTTCCTTCCCTGGAGGTGTCAGATGGCAAGCAGGAAGGTAAAAAAAATCTTTCGTGTTGTTCTGCAATGCAGTTTAAAATCCCAAATCGGCTAAAATTCAGCATCTCCCTTACACTTCTTGTAATGGACAGTGACTTAATAGGCACCTGTACTACTTTGGCTATTATCAGTAAGGTAGCATAAAACAAACAGAACTCTGCTTGGTTTTAGTCTCTTATCCATGAAAACAAGTTCTGATGTCACTGAAGTCAGCGAAGGGTGCACCCGTAGAAGCCCTTCTGAATGCAGAATAAGTAATGGTAACTTTAAGGGTTCAGTCATGAGAGTTTGCAGTCTACCCACAAGCCCCGTTCTCTTCAATGGAAATTTCAACTGTTCTGCGCAAGATCAGACTCTCACTTAGCTGAAGAGTTGTTGCTTTTGGACTACATGCTTGAGGAGTTGGTTTTAAAGTGTTTTGACAGTATGGTGTATTTACTTGATTCCAAGACAAAGGTTTTTCCAGCATTTCACATGGGGAGAAAAGCCCCTTATCTTGGATTTGAGTACAAGGTGGCAGGGGCACAGGCAGCTGCTGCCTGACCCCTTACCTGCCACATCCCCACACTGCTTACTCGTGCTTTGGCTCCAGCCCCACTCCAAGCAGGAAAATGCACTTGCTCCGGCCCAGCTATGGCTGAGACTGGCAGAGCTGCCACAAGCACCACTGCTACCAGGTTAGGCTGAAACCAAAGCAAACACATGCTCCATGCCCCAGGCTGGAGTGGGGCTGGAGTTTGCCAGAGCACGGGGAAAGAGAGGGGACAGGCAGTGGGGGCAGAGGCAGTGGAGAGGCAGGTAGCAGTGAGGGTTGGGGAGATAGGGTCAACTGCTTGATGCCCCCCATCAGCTACCTCCCACTGTATCCCTACCACCTGCCCCACTACCATCTCCCACAATGCCTGGCACCCTCCCTGTACCGACTGCCCCACCTGCCACTATTTTCCTCACTGCAGAGTGATTTAATTTAAGACAACCCTCTAATAATTAGAGTCTATACATGGAAAATTATAACAAATTTATAAATTTTCCATGTGTATAATCTGCAAGTATTGTTGAGGCTACCAGAATTTTCATTACAGGTGGAATGAAACTACCTCAACTTCCAAAGTTAGGCTCTGTTTACAGGGTTGATAGTGGGAATCAGTAATAGTTGGAATTTCTTAACTGCCTTTTACAATCACTTTTCAGAGCAGGGTTTTTCTTTAAGGGGAGAAGAATCTCTCTCACATTACCAAGGAACTGTCCTCATGTGCTTTTCCCCGTATCATCCTGCCAGTTCTCCTTGTTCTGCCTAATAGAGTAAAAGTAAACTCTTCTGATCCATGGTGCACTTACTCAGCATATATCTTTCATCTTGTTTTCTTTTTCATATCAATAGGTTTTACTTAATTCTTCAGTGTTAAATTTATAGGTTATGGTTTTTGTGGAGATTTTGAATGTTTTTGCAAAAACTATGATTCATTTGCTTTTTCTTGATCTAAGGTAATGCAAGGCATCTAAGTCAAAGGATTTTAATACTATTTAAAAAATAACTAAATATTTATATATACACAGATAGATAAACATTTATATTTATGGTATATTTATATTGTCAGAGCTGAACGGTTAAGAGATGCCTCGGCACAGCTGCGTTTAAGCACATTGCGAGTCCCCGGTGCAGGGATTTCCCCTGTAAGGCAGGAAAGAGTCCTTGGTGCAAAATCAGAGCCCACCAAAAGCTTGGAGCTGCACCATCGAGTGCATGCTTTCGATTGGCTCAGTGTAAATTATGCACACGTGGCGGTCAGCAATTGGCTCGCTGGCCGTACAAAAGGCTTGGGTGGTTTCCGCCCAAATCGGAGGAGAGCTCGGATGCACATAGGGAGAGATCCCCACGTGTACCTCAGAGCCACGGAGGGGCCTGATCAACCACCAACGACTCCCCATCACGGTTACCATGACATAACCCATACCCCGTGTGAGTGTGAATGTCAGTGTGCTTGCCTACAGTTTTGTTTGCTGTGTGTCTGCGGAGTGTGCCTACACTGCATACATTGCTGTAATGCAGATTGTAAGTAAAGTTATTTTTTTGTTACAACCGCTGCTGCCTCTCTGCACCTAATTTAACTCTATCGGCGGCCCCATTCCGCCGGCGTTTCTCAGCCCCCACATGTATAACATCTGTGTATATAAAAATAAGGTTTATTTCATGGTTGTGAACAATCACTAATATATATTTGACTGGCATACATGTACATTTTCAGATAATGCTAATGAGTTACCTATGAAAAACAGAGAGAAAGAACTTAACCCCATCCAGGAGTTTCAGGGAATTTAGCAATCTATCATATCACATACTGTGGGGACATTTCCAGTTTAGGAGGCTTTATAATGGACTGCATTGGATTTGGAATCATACTGAAGATTAATTTTGAATCTGTCACACTGCGAGTGACAAATTTCCTATATCTAACTGGATTCAGAGTTGTGTATCTTGGATCATCACATATTCCCCTAGCCAACACAATAGGTCATATGCTGAAGTTAGGGAAATTTTATTTTGCATAAACCAATACTTTACCAGATGTTGACAGGATTACATGGATTGTGTATTTACCTAGCTATGATGATGCCTACAGAGTTGCTTTAATGAGATGAACATGAGAATTATCCAATATATTCTTTTTTATAAACTATGTAAATAGCAGTAAAGCATTAAACATGTGGAATGGGGACTGGCAACATCAGCATACTATTTACATTGTAATAAAATCATAGGCATAGTAATAGAATAGCAATATGGTAGTCTGGTTAGGACTACCTCATTTTTCAAAGATGACAAATAATTCTATACTACCAGGAAATTGGATATGGAAGGGTTGAATTTGTATGAATTAATACATTTTTTAAAATGTAGTGTTTTTGTGGAACGTGCTAAAACTCTCAAAGCAACTGTTCTAATTGCAGAAAATGAAAGTTAGTTTCTCTTCATTGTTTTTCATCCTTGCTGCTCATCCAGACTTGGAAAGAAACATGCACATTCCCACAAGGGTATGGATTCTAGAATTCATGGGGCCCCAAGCTCCCTTGTAGCATAATTTTGGCATAGCTGCTCTGAAACCATTCAGGTTACACCAAGTAATGTCCTGTACACTTATGCTTCAATGTGTGGCATGAAAGAAATGTAGTTTGCTTATTAAATGCATCTAAGTATTTTAGACAAGAGAACAGGATAAGGCTTATCAAGTCATCTTGTTTATCCCTCTGAAAATGCAAGATTGTTCCCAATGCTATGCTCTCTAGTGATTTCCCAGATTAATTAATGAAGATCTAAATAGTCTATTCCCGTTTATCTTTAAAAAAGAGAGCTACAGATCTGTCAGAGGTCGGCAATTGGTGAGTCATTTTTTGTCATTTCTGATACCAGCTTTTACTTGAGAAAAGTGTTTGTTGGTTAACTACTGCTTCATAGCCAATGGAGTGAAGTACAAAATACTGGTGTTGTTTGCCCCCCAGAATAGTTACTGTAAAGAAATGGCTTGCTCTTGAATGTAAAAAGAACTGAGGATGTAGGTCCACTTCCTAGTGAATGGGTGAGTGCATCGTAGTGGACCTACTTGTTGGTAGACTCAAAGACTAAGTACAGACAGTCCAAAAGCCTGAGGCTGAATTGGTTGTCTTTGCACAGTAGTCTAAACTGAAGAGATTAAACTAGAAACAACGGGATAGACATTAACTTTTGAGTCAGGAAATGCAGTCACATACCTGCAGTGGCTCAGGCCAGAAGCCAAGGAGTCCTAAAGCATGGCTCCCTGGTACATAGCCATCATGCGCTACGCGTTCGCTTCCTCTTTCTGCTGCTCCCAAGGTCTCCTGGGATTTGCAGTCCAGACTAACATCAGGGGGACTCTGCAGGGTTTCTTATCACTTCCTTTTCCTGTATCCAGGTGCCTCCAGGATTTGTAGTCCACAGTCACAGCTAGCAGTAAGTTTTTAGCAGGGCAAGGCAGCTCTGTACTTGGGGGAAGTAAAGTTTAACACCCTTCCCTGGCCCTAGACCCCTCCCCCGCACAACCTTTCTCCATTGGAGCAGACAGAACAGCCCAACCCAGGACTGGGAAGTATGCTGGAATGCCTGGGGAACCAGGAAGGGGGCTGGAACAGAAGTTTAATAAACCAGTTTGATCCAAATCAGTTAAACCTGGTTGAATGTGGTATCAGACTTATCTTAAACCAGTTTCAGCCATTTTGAAACTGGTTTATGTTAGTAGTGCACATAGAGATTTTTTGAGCCAGTACCATTGGCAAATTTTTAACAAGCCATAGCAGCCGATGCAGCCCGGCAGCTTGGAAAGAAATGTTCAGTTAGTAAGTTTGTTGTGGAGGAAGGGTTGAGGGAAGGGGCATGGAGTGGGGGCAGATCAAGGCCCCCACCATGAGGAAGGAAGTGGGGCTGGAGCTGGTGCCACCCTGCCAGGGTTGGGCAAGGCACAGGACTGCAAGTGGGTTGTCCAGCAATCATAGTGGGGGCTACAATTGCTTCACAGAAACCAGGAGAGCACTAGGGGGGGTGTCCCCGGATATGCATGCGGAGCAAGAGCGGGCTGCCAGTGCAGGCTGGGGCTGGGGGTGGTGCTAGGCTCTTCCTGGCACAGCAGCTGGACTGGGCTGTGCTTAGGGCAGGTAGCAGTGGTACTGGTGGCCAGGGATGGCAGTGGCAGCACTTTTCCTAGTGGGGAGGCAGCCAGGCTGTGCTTGGGAACAGGGGCTAAAGCAAATTTTGGGGTGGTTGTAGTCCCCTGCCCACAGCCTCTTTCCCAGCACTGCTGCCACCTGCCCTGAGTACAGCCCTAGCCCAGCCCTACTGCTGCAAAGAGATCAGTTCTGCCCCCAACCCCAGCCTGCAGTCGCAGCTTGCCCTCATCCCATGTTTAGATCTGGGGGTGGTATGTGACCCCATACCCTCCTGGGGTGCGCATACCAGTGGGAGCTACCCACTGCCCCCCCTCCACTCTCCAGATAAGCCATTCATGGCTCTGCCCCATGCCCCACCCCATCCCGCCCTGACTATGCAGTGACTGTCCCTGCCCCAGCCCTACTCTCTCCCTCACCATGGGGGTCTCAATCTGCCCCTCACACCCCTTCCCCCACAACAGACTTACTATCTGGATGCTGCTCTTCATGCTCTGTTGTGTTCTACAGCTGTGCACATGCACGGAGCATTTATCAGCAACATTATCGGCCGCATCAGCCATAAAATGCTGATTACTGATAGTGTCAATTTTCCTTATTTCAGTGCAGATACAATATGAGACTGATGTTATCAGTGCACCTCTAGTTTGCTCAATGAACTTCTGTTCTGTTCCAGGTTTAAACAAGTTTCTGATGGCTTACACCAGTTTATGTGTAACTTCTGTCCCCAGCCAAGAGGAAAACTGAACAAATTATACTCCCACCTCTTAAAAGTAGTTCACCTAGGTCAGGATTGAAGCACATTGCTGGGCAACTTCAAGAAGCCTGTATTACTGCAGCACATACTGCACCTAATCTGTAGCAAAATGAAACATTTCATTCACCTCACAGACTCCACGATCCAATACTAAATTTAATGAAAAACTTTATTGGAATGATTATGTTGCTAAAGAAACATGCAACATCTGGAAGATTTAGTTTGTCAAGTTTTAAGGTAGGTTTTTCAGATTTTGATCCTGAAATAATGGTGGGTATGTATTTGTTGCAATTAAACTTTGAATAAAATTGAGTTCAGAGGATTTTTTGTTTTTTGAATACATATTTTGCTTTTTGGTTCATGAAAGGACTGAGATGTACTTTAGGACTGTCTGTGCATAATGGTTAAGAGATGCCTCGGCACAGCTTGTGTTGAGCACATTATGAGCACGGGAGCAGGGAGTTAGCCCTGTAACGCGGGAAAAGTTTCGGTGCATGGTCAGAGCCCGCCAAAACCTTGCAGCTGCACCAGCAAGTGCATGCTTGCAATTGGCTCATGTTAAATTATGCATACGTATCGGTCGGCAATTGGTCCGCTGACCAAATAAGAGGCTTGGGCGATGCCCGCCTAAACAGGAGAAGAGCTGGGCCCCGCCGGATTCATCCGACGCCCCATACCCTGCATGAGTGTGAGCTTATGTGTGCCTGAGTTCCTGCTTGAGTTTTTGTAACTTCAAGGAACGTGCCTACAGCCTAAGGACTGTAAGTAAAGTTTTTTTGCTTCCAACAACCTGCGAGTCTAGCGCTCTAATTCCACACTCCATCAACGGCCCCTTCCGCCAGCGTTTCTCGGCCCCCACAAGGACCAGCCAACCATAATACTTATCCCACCACCTTCTACTGGATAGAATACAGCTGATGTATTTCATGGTTAATTTGTTACTGTTTTGGTATCCAGGAGCAAGGGGCCTGAAAGAAGAATGTTAAGTGCAGTGTGTTTTGATGATCCTCCTGTTACTGTTATGAATCTAATAAGATTGGTTGTGTGTGTTGTGTTAAAAGCCCCAGTTTTTAGAATAGGTGATTGCCTGATAAATAATCTCAGCTTTCTTTTTTTTTCTTTTTTTGCATGAAAGCAAGCACTTAGCTCTCGTGATCATGGCGAAAAGCTTAAAAAATTTGAATCACAAAAGGATCAAAACTGGATTGCAAATAAAAAAGTCTGATATTTGAAAAAATAATCATGATTTTTGGGCCAGTTCCGTAATTCTTGAATTAAGAGTTGTCAATACCATAAGGTCTTCAGCTGACAACCAACCGAGTGAGGTTTCACCTAAAGCTAGCTTGTACTGTGGGCTGTGTGTTTTAGGGGCACAGTCTAACATGTTCCCACTGTCAGTGATCATTACAGTCTACTTAGGACATGAGACTGAAACACCGGTAGACATGAAAAAGCAGAAGAAACATTGGAGGTTAAATATTGAGTCCATATATTTAAGAGGAACTTTGGGAGGTTTGGGATATAAGGCATAATTGCTCTTTTTCTTGTACTAGTGCCTTCAAAAAAACCCAAACAAACACAGTTTTGTTGAATGTTTGTGAGTTGAAAAATCTTGGCTAATATTGTGTCATTAAAAACAGTGTAGGCAGAGTGGAGATACCATTCAGGTTTCTTTTTACTGCCTTAAAAATACATTGTTATCAGATCACATCGATTTGCTCCAAGGCAAAGAGTGCATGTGCGTACATATGAGGCTATTGATGCTTTTCAGTCTTTAGAACATTTTTCTAATTAAAAAGGAGGGGAAGGAGAAATAGTTTGGGAGGCCAAATGCACCCAGTATAGTAATTGTCTGATGATAAGCAATATATTGTCTTAAAGATATAGCTATTATTTGATTTTTACTATATGCAGCCATCTGAATCCTATTTTTTTAAAAATTCAGCATTAAGAGCAAGGTTAGTCAAACAGTCACGATAGGCATTTCATTTCAGCGAGTGGAATTCAAACACGCAGTTTTTGCTTCATGACTGGCTGAGCTTTACGGCCCTGCTACATGTTCCACATATGACACAAGTAACTGGTTAATTGCAAAATAAATTTAGACCAGCCACACATGCAAAATAATTATGATATGATTAAAATGACTATCCAGTCATAAAAGGAGCCAACCAGCTATAAAGTGAGTGCTTGGCAATGTGTAACGACTGTACAGCTGGTTTCTGTTCAGCTTTAATTTGAATGTGTAGCAAGGTCCTCAGTTACACAGAAGGCCTGAGAGTACAACATATAAAACCAACATCATATGTGGAATGGACTAAAGTTTACCTGTTATATTTTTACATTGTGTCTTGGGGAAATGTGCCTAATAATCCCTTTCTACTTCTACCCTCATTCCTTTCCTCTTACTGGTCCTTGTTTTCCCTTGCCCTTCAGACTTCCGTTGCCGTCCCTCTGTTCAGACTTCCGTTGCCATCCCTCTGTTCAGACTTTCTGTTGTGCTTACCTGCCTGTTTGGGTGTCCCTTTGCGCTGCTAAATCCTTGGTGTCTTTGTTCCATGACACTTCCTTCTCTGTTATTGATTATGAGAGGGAACATGGACCCTCTCAGGGAGGAGGACAGGGTGGAGAGGATGGAGGAGGAAGCAGGGACAGGGAGGAGCAAGGAAGGACCTTGTGTTACTCTCAAGCCTGCTTTTGTATTGTGCTTCCCTCCTGAAGCCCCCGGTGACTTCAACCATGGCTGTCGCTGGTTAGTTGTCTTGCTGTGGTCACACGTCCACGTAACCTTCTGGGCCTTCTCTTAATTTGGTGGGTTCCCCCAAAACCGGGACTCAGGCTCCTGCTCTAGGGCCTGGATAGCTCATGTCATTTTATCTCATGTTATAGGCAGTGTAGTACATACTCCCTCTGCTTCCAGACTGTTTTTCAGACTGTGTGTTCTTGTTGGCCTTGTTTTAGACAGCCTGTCTGCTTGCAAGGCTATGGGAAACTGCATGTGAGACCCAGACTCAATTAACCTGCAGAAATCAATTAACCCCTGCTGCCCATCTTGAACTATTCTAATACATATATATATATATATATATGCATGCCAATTCCCCAAAAGCAAACCTTTGAATACCATTTCTAAGCCAACATGTGGGTGACATTACATTTCTACTTAATGTCCCCTCTTTGAAAGTAGTTGCTGTGAGGTGGCTAACTACAAAAAAGGCTTT
Source organism: Caiman crocodilus (assembly GCA_030014935.1). Taxonomy (NCBI): domain Eukaryota; kingdom Metazoa; phylum Chordata; order Crocodylia; family Alligatoridae; genus Caiman; species Caiman crocodilus. The sequence continues at coordinate 35,779,437 of JAGPOW010003395.1, forward strand.
AGGAAGAGGTTGCAAAGCAGGCGGCATGAGCAAATGGTTAAGGAAGTAGGTATGCTTAATTTGGAGAGAGATAGATCAAGGGGAATATGACACAATTTTACAGATGTTTGACAGGCATCCCTAAAGAAGGGAGAAGAATTATGCTCTTGCCATGAGGCAGTGCACTTCAAATACTGCAATGCAGATTTATCTCAAATCTCTGTGGGAACTTCATTAGGGAGAGGTGCTTGACAATGGAATAAGTTTGCAGTGGAATTCATAGACACTCCTTCATTTGGAGATTTTCAATAGATAGGGTTTTTTCATAGGTTGGGTATAGTACATGCTGCATCTGTTCAAGGAGTTCAAATAGAAGACTTGTTATGCCCTCCCTCTGATTGTATGTAAAATTCAATGGCAAAAGTATTTTGGTAAATTCAATTTAAAAAAAAACGTCTGTTAAAGCAGGTTATCATATGAGAGTGTCCTGGCTGCTATATAGATATTGCCAGTGAGATTTATACTGTCAGTGGACTGGAGGTTGCGCATAATTTTATCTTCTATATTTTGCCTTTTTTCCCCCCTCAATGTAAGTTATAATGTGAAAAGTATATGTGATTGATTTATTTTTTTGATTGTCGGGTAGATTTACTTTTTGATTTGTTGGTTAATGTGGGTTTGTATGGTGTTTGGGTAGATTTTCTATTTAAATACATGTGAATAAATGAAAACCACATGGGAAACCTACCAGGGAACACCTGAACATAATTTCCCTCGGTTCTGCCTAGAATCCTATTTTTAGCTTAAAATACCCTTTGGCTTAACAGTAACAGCTTTCTTTGAAAGAGGAGTGTTGAACAGGACCCTCTCAGAGAAGAGACCTGCACCTGTATATGCAGTGAAGTCATGGAGGATGCCTGTTACTTTTTGAAAGGCAAATACTTTTTATTAATCCCGACAGTTTTAATAGATCAGTAAGAACATGGAAAGCTAGCATGTATTCAGCAAAAACAATTTCAGTGACGCATATAGCTTCACAGACTCTAGCCTTGATGTTTATCAAGAAGCATTTATGGCTTTGTGTACACAACTTTGGGGTACTCATTGATTAAGTGGTGACGCCTCCTGATCCTAGGACATGGTTGGCTATTTTTCCATTAAAATGAAGGAATGTCTGTGTCTTGCAGGTTCATTTGGAACAATTTGAATGTGGTGCCATGAGAAATGCAGTTGTCCATGACAGGTTGGGATTATCATGATCAAGTACTCTATTTTGACTTCATCCAGTGGGCAAGAGCTTCGTATAGTAGACAGCAAGGTTTGGACCTCTAATAATAGTGTACCAGGTAAGACTACTGAAATGAGTTAATTTATCATCTTCTCGTAGGGCTTCTTTGAAAGCAGCTGTTTATGGCATTATATATCATTGTTCTGTTTTTATATTTTGTACAGGTGGCTCTTTTTACTGACATCCCTTAGAGTGGTGTATATTGTTTGAATGAAACCTGTTATTCAGGTGTGATAAGGGAAGGCTTAAGACTCATGTAAGAAAGATTCAATCAACTTTTAATCACATAGCTCTGAACAACAGAGTAGAAGGCTGCTCAGCTGTTTTCATTTACTGTTTCTCACTTTCTCTTAAACTGTGGCAAAGTAAACATGTGTCTCTCCATACTGTAGTTGCTACTAGTGTAGATTAGCAATCATATTTGTTCTTTAACTGCAAGAATCGGCTTTCCACAAGCTCAGATGCAAATAGCCTGTTCAATTTCCTTCCCGAGTGGTTTCTGCATTACACTTTGTTTTGCTTTCTTTAAAAAGAAAAATACGTTTGCCTTATTGCAATGACAAAAGTCCAAAGGAACTGAAACCGTTTTTCCTTGCCCTTGTGCCAGTCAGAAGGAACTGAACTGACCTCAGTAGTCTTACACCAATGTGAAACCATTTGAAGTGAAGTAAAAAAGCCAAAGCATCTGTTGTATATCCTAGAAACATAGAATTCGGCATATACGTGGACTTGTTTTATACATAAATTGGAATACTATATAATACTGTGTGGATTATTTTCTTTTATTAAGAGAGGCCGAAAAGCCCTTTCTCTGAAAAGCTGACATTTCCCTTTGGCACCAGGCTACATTATGTCCCCACTCACGGTAGATAATCGGTCAACTTTGACAACACATTGATGCAGTGGGAATCAATTGACCCAGCTAAACATAACCAAAATTAAGTCTGTGTGCTGACTTAAAACACGTGTTTAGGAGAAGCTTATTTACTCTTTATTTCGATTTTTGTATCTTGTTGTATTCCTTCCCCTCCCTGCTTCATCCTACCCAGGTCAAGGAGTGAGCTGGACCAAGATCTGGAAAAAGTTCATTAGCATAATATCATAATGTGCTGAACTGTTTAGTGATGCTACTGTCTTGTTCCCCTCTAGATGTAAATGCCTGCATCTGTTAATTATTGGCTGAAAGCAATCATAGTCATGGCTTGAAAGAAGGAATTAGTTGCGATTCCATGTTAGTTGTAGTTCTCTTCCCTCAGTACTATATATTTTTGCATTCAAAGATATATTGCAGAAGAACTATTTTTGGAGGAACAAACAGGGAAAACAGAACCCATCACTGCATCAGAGATACAAAACAATAATTACAGCAGTAATCTTTGTAAATGTGAGTTTGTAAATGTGAAACCATCACTTATTTGTACTTCCTATCCTCTGAATTGAAAGCTAATTATTTAATGAATATATTTGTTTCAAGTATTTTCACCAAAGCAGTGCTGCATGCATTACACTTAGTTACCTTGGGAGGCTCATGTGAAAGGGGAAAATAAAGGAAGAGTAATGACTGAAATAATATGACAGATCATTGTTTAGAGATTAAACAGTATTGCCACTGGAAATTCCTGTGGGGCAGAATTAAGGAAGTTTATTGTTTTAAAGTAAAACCAAACACTTTCTGTTCAGACAACAGAAGCCATGTACTCGTTTGTGTCTCTTGTTTTAAAGTTACTTTATTTTTGGTAAAATTTAGGCTCGTAACTTGTCTACAGTAGAGTCTTTAATCCCAGTGCTTTATCTGCTTTGAGAAACATGCTTGTGAAATAGTATTTAAAGAAAAAGCAGCTAAAAGTATGTGGACAGTGTGAAGCCATGATTTACGCTCTAAGTTATGATGTAGGTTATATGAACCATACATTGTGTTTACGTAGAGGTGCACTGGAGCCACCTCACAAGTATCCCATTTCACTCCCGCCTTGTCTACACTGTAAGGACAAAATATTTTAAATTATATATGTAAAAAACCAAAAAATTTAAAAGCCTGAAAATGTGTGACGTCTTGAACTTTAATAGAAAGCTCCACTTGTCTTCTGTTTACTCTTCCTTTCACACCATCCCATATGTTGCATGTTGTTAGTCCTACACATGTAAATTTGTGTAGGAAGAGGACCACTCCTTTCACACTGAAATTAGGGACCTGATATAACCTGTAGGTAGGTCTGATTCTTCTTGATGGATCTGTTGGCCCCTGCTATCCCATCATTTATCCCTGTTCTTTTGTAATTATGTTGAAAAGGAAACCATGAAGATCTGAGGGAATTATACACTCCCAATCAAGCTCCTTGTGCGTTCTTGTGTGTCTGAACAACAGTTATCAGTAGTACCAGGATCCTGTGCATCATGAAGTACTGGGCACCAGCTCGGTCCCTGACTGCACAGCTCATATATTTTTATAGGCAAGTGTTCCCAGTGCTTGGGGGCTTACATGAACTCCCCACGCAGTCAGGTTTACAGAGTTTATTGGTTTATGTTTGTTTTTTAACATGGAAATGTTACTGTCTGCTGTATAACTTCTTCTTTTCTAAAAGCAAAATCTGCTAGTGTTTCTGAAGTTAAGGTTGTGTCAGGGTGTTTCAAAGCTATTTTTTTAGTATCTTATGATACAGTCATAAACATTTGCACCATCTCCTAGCTGAGAATATTTTAGTTTTATATTGCATTAAATATTGCTGTGTATCCTTAAAGTTACTCTCTCTCGAGAGTTCGGATAGAATATTTTACAATTTCAATGTGTTCTTTGTGTTTGGGCAATTTGGAATGTATTTATTTATTGGCATTAAAGAAAAACCCAGCACTGCCTTCAACATTCATGGCAAAGAACATGCAGGTGGGCAAACTGGTCTCTATTTCCTGTACTTGCCCTAAGTGTGAGATGTGTTCTAGTTCTGAACACGTGCTTTAATGCACATTTACACATGAGCTTTAATGTGCAGTAGCCTATTTTACTGTGTGTTAGAGCATCCTGGCAAAAACCGTGCTAAAATGGCAATGCACAGTAAAATTAGGTTACTTTCCAGTAAGCATCACTAAAAAAGCATGCATTTTTGCTACTACCGATTCGGGCAGCCTAATGTATATTTAGTTAGTACCTCGCATTAAAGGTACTAAACTCAATGCGCGGTAGCAAAAGTGCGTTAATGAGCATGTAGACGCACCCACTAATTCATTATTAAATGCTTTTCTATGGTATCCTTCCATTAGGACTATTACATATATGCAATATACAGACATATAGCATCGAACAGAGCTCACAGGGTGTGATATATGCATTTAGAGATGCCCAGACCTTTAAGTGCTTTAGAGATCAGGAAACAGCGCAGTGCAGATATGCAGAGGATTCTCTAGTCTAATATATGGGGGGTCAAGCTTTCTGGCATGTGTGCCACAAATTAGCCAGTCCCTGAATGCCAGTATCCCCTTCCTTTTTCTGATCTGCTGCTCAGCTTCTGGTTCCTGCACTGTCTGCTTCTGTGCTGCCTGCCACCTCCCCAATCTATCACCGGTGACATGCATGCCACAGGTTGACTACCTGTACTCATAACATTACAACATGATGATTGTTGTATCCTTCATGCTTCCTAAGTTACAATAAAAAAACCAGCTTCATTTTCCCCTCTAGGTATAAACTGCTACCACCTAGCAAGTCTTAAACTTTTATACACCCATCCCTGACTACAGACTTACAGTGTTAACTGAGTTTTGAAATAGAGTGCAGCTTCTAAACAGCCCCAGGTCCTGGAGCTCTATAATTATTCGAGACTCTTTGCCTATCTTTTTTTAAAGACAGTCTCTGTTCCCTGTTGTTGTGAAGAAAACTTGGGGAAAATGTGTTCAGATAGTTCCCTAGAGGCTCAGAAACTAGAAAGCAAAGGGGTCTTGTGGGAGGATTATTATTACTGGCTATAAGAAAAGAAAAATATGGGGTCTTTAGAAGAGATGCTCTTTATTCCCCTTTGCACTTAAATAGCAATGTGGGAGATGGTGTAGAAGTTCTTACTAACAGGTTCAAGATATGGATCTTGGATCTAGGATGGATTTTTTCACCACTCATCCTCAGCTGTTTGTTAAGAAAATAGGAAGGTGCCTGCCCAGCCAAGCTAAACAGACTAATTTGTGCTCCTCTATTTCTACTTTGCCTGGAAAAAGGTACTGTTGACAGAGTAGAGGAGCACCGATCAGAGATTTTCCTGCATCTCAGCTATGTTTCTATCCGCAGTGCTGGAAGCTTTACACAGGAGAGGGGCAAGGAAATCTGGATGTTGAATTGACCAAAATGATTCAGCCATATTCACATGACCGGGTATATCTGCTGCTCATATCATCTCAACAACTGAATACATGTTTACATGATAAGTTGCAAGCACCATTGATCTGTGCACTCAGAACAAAGTGAAACTTAAAAAACAAGCTTTTTAAAAGAAATCCTTGTATAATGCACCATACTAGTCCTAAGCTTGTCCATATCCAGTGTATTCACCTCTCAAAAACGTCCTCAGTACTTACATTCTAGAAATGAAATCTCATAACCCTGTTCCTAAAATTTGTTTAATTTGGAAATGGGGAAGCTTCTTTACAACTTCATTTCTCTTTTGAGGGTTTTATCTCTCAGGCTTTATCCTTCTATTCATCATTTATCATCTCATCAATCATTACATTTCAGATCTTGAGCTAGCTCAGCAGGCAGAAGAAAAGCTACATAAAGAGAAAGTAAACGTACTTGATATCAACATGATAACTAATACAGTTAAATGAGCTATTAAGAAAAATTATCTAGATGGCTTAACTAAGAATGACTCAATTAGGATAAAAAAAACCCCAAAAAACAGGTATGTGCATGAAATATCGGTTGCAGTCCTAATCTTTGGACTAAAGATCGTCTCACTATTGATTCAATCTAGGAATAGGCAAATTGGTTGAGTCAATACAACCCCCCCCCCCCCCAAAACCAAAGCCATATAAATCCCAAAGGCATAAAAAGAATAAAAACTTGAACTACTTTTCTTGCTGAAGAGAGGTCCTTTTTTCCTGTAAAACCTTCATAAATGAGCCTAATCTCACAACGTTCCCAGGCCATTTTTCTAGGTGGGAGGTATTATGCTAAAGAGTTAACTGTTTTACTTCTTACCCAAATCATATTACCCTTTGTAACCTTTGTGCAGGTTCACCTCTCTGAGTAGTGAGTGTCTGCCTTTCAGATTTATATGGCTTTTTTATATGTGTGTTGAGTGAAATCTTGCCCTATTGTATTGTGACAGATATCTCACATTCACCTCAATACACAGTAAAAGATTCCTTCTGTGATGAGATCAAAATGAAAGACCAAGGGAGTGTCATTAGCATGACAGTGTTGTTATAGCTCAGTATTGTTACCCTGGCAAAGTATATGCCTTTACAAATTGGAAAAGAAAATATGTTTGGTTGTCAGAATTTGTCAAGCTAAAAATAAGCTTTTGTATGAAGTTCCTAATCTAGATTTGCAAAATAGCTCATGGCCTGGAAAGTAAATAATACTCACTTTAAGTAGTCCCTAAATATCCATTTTGAAATGCCATTTCTTCATAGCTTCAAATAAGCTGTCATAGTCCATCAAGCAAATTCAGTCCCATTTATGTATTTATTTTTTTTTGTAAAGGACTTTTAATATATGGTTTTACACAATGATGCTTATTTTAAAATGTCCCTGAGAATCTCCATGGTTTGTCAGGTGAAATACCATATACCTTTTGAATTTTGGACAGGCATTATTTTTATTGTTCTTGTACTGGTGGTTGAAAATGAAAAATGAGATAGGAATAATGTTAGAAACAATTTCATGACAATATTAAATTTGTGACTTAAGCCAGGAAATTTAGAACGAATGCATAAACTTTTGTCCTTAAATGTTTCTTAGGGACTGCAGCTGGTGACTTTGAAGCTCTTAGCACCAGTTGCAGTTGGGGTGACCTTCACAACATAGGGGATGAATACCTTGATAGAACATCATGAGTCAAGGACTTCATAAGTCAAAAACTGTTCTCAGTAATGAGTGGGGATTGATTATACAGAAAGGAGCAAAAAAGGGATGTTAACTTCACACTTGGTATTTGGGAAATGTTATCTGCGGTCTGGGTATCTGAGGGTTGAGGAGAGCAAAGGATGATCGAAGTACTCTCAGGAATGGGCAGTACTTGGTAGAATGAGAAGGGCTATAGATGTAAGACAAATCCGTACTGCGTTGGACCCCATGTATATGATCCTCTACAGCCTGTGGAAATTTTAGCAGCTACAGACGATGGCTTTGCCTTTGTAAAAAGAGAACTCACTGTTCTGAGCCATGCACATCTGAAGTCAGTTTAATGGTGATATCCCGATATTGGGCACTGAGACCGCTTGGTGCAAAAATGTTAATTAATTCATTTACTTTAATACCTTAGTTTGCTAACAAAGTGCATGGGTTTGTCTATCCAAAAAGTTCTCTTCCGTTTCCATTACTGGAATTTTTTCTAGTAAAACAGTTGCTTTCATCTTGAATCCACAATTGCAGAAAATCTATGTATTGCTTTAAACAATACATATTTGGAGGGGGAAAGATGCTAGATTTATTAAGTGGTTTATCATTTTAGCATGTGGAAGGATTGGATTCCTTTAGTTTTTCTTAACTATTTTTGTTTATTTCCTACTTTTGGTACTGTATTTAGAATTGATGTAATCTGTTTTTGTTTTAAATTTATAAGAATAAGTTAAGGACAATATTGAATATCGTTCTTAACTGTGCGTTTTGGCTGGAGAAAACATGGCTATTAATGAGAGAGGTACTGCACACTTGACATTTATCAGGTGGGATTGTTCTGTGTAACAGGTTAGCCTGATGCACCTGAATAGATGGATGCCTGTGTCAATCAGAATCAGATTTGTTCAGAACAACGTCTGCCTTTGTAATCATCTAGGGAAGAAGAAAAGTGTAAGAATTAACAGACAATACAATTGTATTAATTCTTCTTAAATGTCTCTTCCAAGGCCTTAGCTGCCTGAATTTAACCTATCTCTGATCTCTCTGCCTTAAATGGGCGTACCAATATATTTAATAAAGCTTATTGAATGAATTGGGATCTTAAAAATGCAAATATGATCCAAATCTACATTTGCCATACACAGTATCTTATCTACACAAATTCACCATACACAGTATCTTAAATTCTGACCGATCGTCTCAGCTTCATGGGTCATCAAGTACCGTCTGCTTTTTAGCCAATCCAACCTAATTACATCTATGTAGTTTAATATACTCTGGGCTAGATTCTGTTAGTTTTACTCTCTAAAGTTATTTATATTGAAAGTAAGCCAGCTGCAACTCAGGAATGTGAGGATGTCAAATTTCACACTGTATTTAGTTTCCTATCTACTGTATTTTCTTGCATATAGCGCACAACTTTCCCTGCAAAATCGCGCCCCCCCCCCACAAAATGGGGGAGCATTTTTGGGGGGGCCTGAGGGTTTCTTTTTACACGCAAAACAAAACCTCCCATGAAGTGATATAAAAGCATAGGTGGTAGAAGGTCAGGGCTGATGGGGGTTGGCACTCCCTCAAATGAATTTTGTGATGGCCAGCAACAGCAGCAGGACCACAGTGCCGCCATCCTGCATGCAGCCAGGCCAGTGCCCCACATGCACTCAGCTCTGCCACGGTGTACAGCACCAGTGCATACACAGTGGCCCTGCAGGAGGAGGGGGCGGGGGTCGGATGAGTGTGCCTCACACCCCTCTCACACCACCCCACACACTCAAACGCAGTAGCCCCCCAAAATAACATTTTCTCCTACCACCTACGTGCAGAAGCAAACTTTATTAGAAGTTCCAATTATGAATATTGCTACCAAATAAAGGATACCACAACATATATCTAGATATACTTCTATGGTCCAAGTGCAGAAATAAGCAGTCGTATAATTCAGAATGGCTAAGTGTTAAAATCCTAAGAATTTCTAACAAGTGGCCAGACTTTTAGGGAGATAATTCAGAGACTAAGTTCTAAGAGTCACTGGAGCTTCATTTATATCTGGAAACAAGGAAAGCCGAAGGAACCGATTTAGAGCATTGAGCCCTGTTTCATCCCCCTTCTCAAACAAAGGCTTACAGCATTACTTGACAACAACTTCAACAAATACGTTTAGAAAAGAGATACTCTTATGCCGTCCTGTTGGTGAAGCTAGAACACACCGACTTGAACTTCCAATCAAAAGCTGATGTCCTAAGACTGATTTGCCTTTTCAAGAAGTTTTTGTGATTCAGTTACTTTTAACATTACTTCCTTTAACCTCATGCATGTTCTGGCCTGTCTTAAAGTGAACATAGTTAAAGCCTACTAAAGTTACTGTAATGCAAGCTAAAAGGATTCAAACCAAATATAAAGGGCTACGGTGTATTAAGCAGGGAATCTGAATTTCTGCCCAAGACAGACGCATCCTGCTTGATTCCTTATCCACGGTGCTGCAGTTGTGTCATTACTATTCAGGCAGCTGAGGGAATCAGTTGACTTAATGGCTTATTGATCGTCCCTCCTATATAATGGTCTTGATGGTAAACTAATCAAGCTAAGCTTTTCTAGTCTGCTAGCTACTCTTAGTGTCTCTCCTGTTTCACAACCCTGGAGACTCTTTACTTCTTTCCGAAATCTCAGATGGCTGCTCCCGTTGCTGAGTGCTGCTCTGCACCCTCCCACTCACTTCCTGCCTGGCTGTCTGCCCAACCTATACACCAGAGCTATGACAAATCTTCCTTTTTTTGATAAAAAGTGTGAGGTCTACATATACGCTGTGTCAACTTGTACACCATGAAATATGCTATTATATCCTGGGGGGGGGTTATATCACATGGAAGAAAACATGTATTTTGTCCAGTTCTGTAGTATGTGCATACTCTGTACACTGAGACCATTATGCTTAAATAACACGATTATTCATTCTACTGAAAGATCAGACAGAATACTTCCACTTCCTTCATGTCAATGAGTGATGAAAGCGAGATCTCTGATGGTTCACTGCTGTGTCAGGCTGGTGTCTTATCTTTCACTAGTTCCTTCTTTCACAGTAGTCCTGCTGATAACAGTAGAACTACTTAAAATGGCCTACCATTATCAAGGGGGAAACTAGCACATTTTTAGCATTTGCAAGGCATAATACGTAGAACCTTCACTTTTAAATAGATTGGTCCAAAAAATCAGGGAGCCCAAAGTACCACTTTGTTGCTGTACCTCTGTTCCTATATGATCAGATCACACCACAGGATAGAAACTGCGCTCTGTCTGGGCCAGTCTATCAGTCTATCCTTAAATTCAGTACAGGCAAAGTGCGCTTAAGCACAGGAATTTGCAAAAAATATATCAGGACTTTGCTAGAATTTCAGAGCAACCGTAGGGATATTTGATTCTTCCCATCATTATGTTTTATGTTGCGAAAGGTAGAACTGTAATAAGTGCAGTGCTTCCTAACTTACAAAAGAGAAAATAATGACTCGTAACAGTTTCTGTGAAACTGGAAGCATGCTCCTACTATTTTTCTGGCATATCCGTGTTCTAGCAAAGTAGGTAGGCAGGTCTGGTTTCTTACTGCATTTGGGGAATTCTGCTACTCTCGTAACATTTAGGTCTACCACTGCTTCACAGAGAAGAGCTAAACATTTGTAGAATTGTTTTGTAAGTGGCACGTGCTTTTCTCTCAGACAAACCACACACACATTAATTTTTTACTAAAGTTAAGCATGTGAAATAAAAGTTACTTTCAGGCTAAGTGCTTTCTCTGTTGCAATTTAAAATGGACCCCTGTTGTCCTTGAATATTGAAATCCTTAACCAGAAGGAAGAAAAGGAGAACTTTCAATTTAGATTGTTCATGAACTGTAAATACCTGGGAGAAGTGATCTATATTTCTGGTGAAAAGGCTGGACACAAGAAACTGCCTTCCTTCATGCAGATTGCAAAGCTTAGATGAACTAGTTTGGGCAAGATAAGAACTGATCTAAAATGTGCCCAGATAATTAAGGTCAAGGAAGTACCCCTGTCTTTCCTGATTAGGACCCACATGGGAAGCTTGAATATTGAGAGGAGTATTCCAATGTTAGCTCTTATGCATTTGCATGCATTTAATGGCCCGTAAACACGTGCATATACAAATCAGGTATTTATTAATGCATGTGAAGAACACCACTGTTTGTTTATGCAAATACCATATTTATTCATCTCCCAGCTGGGAATTCACACACAAAATTGGCCATGTGCTAATGTCTGGAATAATTGCACATGTCTAACTTTGAAAACGTGGTCCTGAAATATCCGGAGATGAGTTGTTTTCCCAGAGTATTTCTGATCACAGTGGTGTGAGCATTGGCTCACATAGATTTGTTTTGAATCTTTTCAAATGCTGTTTCTTGGTAGTTCTCATCCAGTAAGTTTTGGTTTGGGTATATACAGGCTCAAAGCCAAACTCCCAAATTTAGCTATTGTTTGTCCTCTTTGAACCAAGTGGATTTATAACAGAAGCAGGCAGAATATTTTTTGCGATGAATGCTCTGCATAACTCTGCTTCCAAATCAGATTCTGAAAATCCTACAAAACTGCTATTTGCAAGGTATCTATCTATCTGTCTATCCTGATAGTAAACCTGGGGAGTTGAGCTTCTCTAAACTGAAATCCTGAACCTTGAGGCATTCACCTGTCATTATCTTCTGTGTCCTTTGTATCATGATTACAAACATATTGGTGAAGTTACAGATTCAGTTTAAGGTGAAATCTGTGATGTTTTCTCAGTTTCTACTCTAGGGGTGCATGCAAGTGTTAGGTCTCTGTGGAACTGCACTTGTACTGGCTGAAATGTTCAGTGTCCCAGCATTCACAGTTCTTCAACCAGATGAGAGATGGCCAACATAGTGGAAATCTCCACCCCATAGATTTAGGATGAACTTACCACTACTTGCAGTGCATCTGTTTGTAGGAATGATTGTACACTTTTTCATTTGAATGCAACCGCTGCAGTGACTTCTAGTGTCCCAGGGCCTTTATACACGCCACAAAATTGGCTTTTAAAGCAGTTCAAATGCCCTTTTGCGCTGCTTTGATGGTGTTGGCATTGTTTATACATGCTCAGTGGCATATTCCACTTTACATTACTTTGGTATGCAGCAAGATAAAACACTTCCAAGGTGTTTTAGGTTGCTACCTAACAAAGTCCAACAGTGCATGGGGTGCTGGAAGCTGACATGCTCAGGGCTTGGCAGACCCCGCACAGCTTGGGCTGTGGGACTTGACGGCAGCCCATGCAGGCAGGCTTCACTGAAGAAAAAAAACGTGGCAAGCCTGATATTAGCTGTGCGGCAACCCAGTGCTTCCCGGCATGACTACAGTGCCCCTCGGGACCACCTGGGCCAGGTGCCAGTGGGTAGGTGCCACCTGGGGGGGCCCCCCACACAGGTCTGTGGATTTTTAAAATTCAGTGAGTTTTTTTAAAATTCACGGTTTCAGTTTACAGAGAACTAAACCAAATTAAACCCCTGTGGTATGTACAAGCAGCCGCAATGTGCAGTGCTTCCCTGCAGTGACATTCCTCCTCCCCTTGACAGCTGAGGGGTCAGCAAAGTCCAGCTGCTCTCCATACCCAGGAGCTGTGCAGCTGTCAGCTCTGCCACCCTGTGCTGGTAGGAGAAAACCGGCAGCCCCAGACCTCCATCCCCAAGCCCCCTGACTCGCCCTTCAACCTCACAAACATGGCCATCCTGGCTCCACCGTTCCCAGAGCACCCTCCACCCACTCTCTCCCTCTTGAAGGGCCAGTCCCAACTGGTGGCAGGATGGAGGTCCCATGGGCTTTGTTCCCAGTGGGAGCTATTCTTTTGAAGTTGGGTGGGGGGCACTGTGTACCTGCACCAGGGGCGGATCTACCACGAAACTAATGAAGCTTAAGCTTCAGGGCCCTAATCCCGGAGGGGCCCCAGAAGTGACTTTAGTCACTTTAGTCGACTTTAGACTTTAGGGGAGAGGCGGGCGCGTGGGTCACAGCCAAGCCCTTGAAGGGCCCCCCCGGGCAGGCTCGGGGGTCGGCGCTAGCGCGAGGGGGAAGAGGAGGAGAGAGGCGGCAGCAGTGGCAGTGGCGGTGCAGCGCCCAGGTGAGCATGCAGCCCAGTGAGGTGGCGGTCCCGTGGCAGGCGTGCACCGAGCTGGCTGTGCAGCTGGCACTGCGGACGGGACAGGTCAGAGCCCTGGCACGACAGCAAGTGGGGCAGGGGCAACGGGGGGTCCCTGTCCCTCCAAAACTTGCAGCAGACGGGGCTGCAAAGAGCAAAGCCCCCCACGGCACCCTGCCCGACAGCAGCAGCAGCAGCGCCTCCTGGCTGCCCCACCTGGCCAGGCTTCTTGCACCGCCCTCCTCCTTTCCCCCCGCACCGTTGTTGCCTGCCCTTTGGAGGTTTAGTGCTGTGTGGACGGTGCCATGAGAGTAACAACCCCCGCTTGCCGTGCTGGGCTCAGCAGCTGAGTGTTCAGTTCCCATCAGACTAGTCCACAGAGACCGTACGATTTCAAGACTGGAGCAGTACAGAGACTGTGACCAACAGTCAACTGATTGCTGGTCCCAGTCCCAGCACCACACTGTTGGGAGCTCAGGGGTGCCAGTGACAGGACCCTGGCTTAGCAGGGACGGAGAGGCACAGCTGGCCTCTCCAGAGTAGGCTAAGGTTGTAGCAGTTTGTCCTGTCCAGAGTAGGCTGAGATTGTAGCAAGCATTGTCACGCAACTTCTCAGAACATGTTTTAACTTTGAATACAGCATGGTAATGCTGACTGTGGTTGAAATAAAACATGGATTAAGTGTCCCATGCAACAAGGCCCTGAGCTTAAGACAGGTTTTGAGAGAGGTGAATGGAGTTGCTTGACTGATTGGGATTAGGAAGGGACCGCTGAGTGTAAGGGGCAGCATGGAGTGCTGCTAAGATACTGAACAGCACCAGTACATAATGGCCCATGACCATTTCCTTATTTCTACAGCACCGGGAGATCTGTCTATGTACACCAAAGCTGGGGCAGTTTAGCAGTTATTCAGCAAGAAATTACTCAGCTTCTGACAGTCAGCACAAAGACTCTCCGTTCGCGTTGTATCTTTTGCCATAATTGGGGACCTAATGAAATCAGAGCTCCTGCCCCCAGTTTCACAGGTGGACTATGGGGCTGGGCAGCCATTGCACAGGCAGGGCAGAGCAGGCCCCACCCTGCCTCTGATTGGCCTAGCCCCGCCCCTCACGGATGATTAGCTGTGAGGGCTACTTGTCATGCAGCCCCTCACTGCCAATTGGTGGAGAGGTGAAAGGTCACATAATAGGCAGCCCTCACAAGCAATCAGTGGTGAGGGACAGGGGCAGCAGCAGCCATCTTGCTAGCAGTCCTCTGAGTGGGCAGAGCCCCCCACCCCCTTCTCAGTCCTGGTGGGCTCGCGTAGTGTGCCGAGGACAGTCGGCTCCCTCTGGGCAGCCACCATTTCACTTCCAGGAATTTTTCCCGCAGGCATTGCTAGACGTCACAAAATCTGTGCAGTTGTGATTTCAGTAGGTCCCTAGCCATAATGTTCAGGTAAGTGGTGAATTCTCTTCACTTAATCACCCTCCTTCTGGTTTTTGTTTTAAGAAAAATTGTAACTGTGGTCAAGTTGCTGCCTGGCGGGATAGGGAACGCTCTCAGGGAAACTCTATATGAACAAAGGTGCAAATTAGATTATTGCATGCTGGTATTAACGTTTTATTCCAGTATGTCAATTTATGGCAAAACACATGGCATGATTGACACAGACCATTTTCAAACTGAATTTTCTAGGTTTTGGACTGCTGTAATGGCACTGCTGAATTAAATTCAACTTGTTCTTTGATTGCTCCTTTAAATGTTTAAGGCACTGTGGACTCATCTGCATGCTCATTAATGCATGGTAGTTACTGTGCATTTAGTTTAATACTTGCTTAAGGCACTAGCACACAGAGTTTTAGTGATGCTTACTGTGCAATAGCCTAATATTACTGTGCAGAAGTGTATTAGCATGGCTTTTGCCCAGCATGTTACTGCACAGTGTTATTAGGCTACTTAGTGCATTAAGCATCTCGTGTAAATGCATGCAGTGAGGAATCTAGTTTAGCTCCACATGAGGCTCAGGCACTCACTCCTAGCCTGCATGTTGACCAGAAAATCATGTTTGCAGCTGGAGCTTCTGAGTAATGAAAGACAAGGCTTTGTCATCCGATCATTTCGATTCTGATTTGAGTTTCAAATTTGCTGAAAACCCTGCAATGCTTAATTAAAAGCTACATTTGTACCACGGCAATTTCTGAATTATTAAACAAAAAAAAGCTTTGCAAGAGTAACCTTGGGTCAAATTCAATCATGGCACAAATGGGTGGAGTTCCAATGAAACCAAAAGACCTTGCGTCTGCAAGGGATTAGCTTGGCCTCTTGTTTTTCGTTCCTAATGGTGTTTTTTACTACACAGAACATTTCTTTTCCACATTTTTCTGGCTATTCAGTTGCTTTTTTGTGACCTATGTGTGATCCTCATGAACAATGCGTGCCCCGAGTCTGGCGGAGCATGTGGCAGCAGGGGCATGGTGTTGGTGAGTGGGGAACTCCCGCAGGTGGCTGTGGTGGTGTGAGTGGCGGAGGAGGGAGGTGGTGAGCGCTGACCCCCCACAGACATTGCTGGCAGCGCTTTCTTCAGGGGGTGCACATGCACCTGTGTGCACCCCTTAAATGTCACAAATGGTGATCCTTACCCATTAAATACATGATTTTCATGTGTCTCTTTAGGCCTTGATTCATCACTCGCACCATGGTAGGGAAGCAGGAATGTGCTGATGTAAATTAATGGACTTGAAACTCTTCCTAGGTTAGGTTATGTTCTGAAGGGCATGGGCAGATAAAAAAATGCAGAGTAACCCTATCACTTGTTAACTCTATCCCACCATAACTGGAAGCTAAATGAGAACAGTTTACCACTTTTTCAGTTCATTCAGGTGTAAATCATTTTGGTTTAGTTTTACTTCTTATGAGGGCCTTGCTACATGGTAATTTTGGGCAGCTCCTGGACCTCTTAACACCTGGACTGTCCACACATTAACACCTGAAACTAGTTTTCAACAGTTGTTAGGTGGCTTAAA